>PVJH01000992.1:0-182970 GCA_004026705.1 Nesogale talazaci | reverse complement strand
GGGGCATGGGGAGAGGGTCTGATTAGACAGAGAGAAGGGAGGCACCCCCGGTTGGCTGAGTCACTGAGAAAAGCCAGGGGAGTCAGGTATGCATTCAGCTACACAGGTCTACCTGAAATGGAGAGGTTAGATAGTGCGAGGGGAGAGGGCTGTCAGCTAGGAAAGGTGTTCAGAATCTCGATGCTTAAGCAAGGGGTTTAGAGTAATCCGTCACTGAGAAAGCACCTCCTTGGTGCGGAGGAGCCCTGGTGCTGGTGTGGTTTCAAGTTGGGCTGCAATCTCGAAGGTCGACTCTGAGAGACACACAGGACTTTCTACTCCTGTAAAGAGTTAACAGCCTCTGAAGCTCACTCGGGCAATCTGCCTTTCCCTAGAGTGTCAGTCTTGAGTCGATGCAGGGAGTGTGGATTTCTACTGCAGGCAGACCCAGTGCGGGGGACCTGCTTGAGCACCCGAAAAGGACTAAGTCCTGAGACATGTCCTGATGCTGAATCCACACGTTTGTTCCTCAGAGGATTGAGCATGCGATCATCAGTATAGATTCTCACGTAAAACTTGGCATTCACCATCGCACATCAGGCACTCCATCGTAGATGGCTTTCTTCTCAGTGGAGAGCTCAGAGAGGCATGGCGCCCTCTCTCGGGGCTGCTCTGAAGCTGGTCGGTCACTAGGAGGGTCTTGCAATGTGAAGGCAAATAACTGCGCCTAGTCACGCATTACATCCTTGGCCCTGTCTGCTGGTTTGGGGAAGTTCTACCACGAGGCCTCTGGAGTTGGTTTACTTGCACGAATAACAGGACTCTGCCTTCTTCACCTGGTACTTGTTGTTCACTGCATTGACTCAGTTTCAAAACACAGTTTAAAACAAAAACATTTAAAAGTTTAAAGCACAAAAAAAAAAAATGGAGTTTGTCATGCTCATGTCAGCACCCAGGGACAGTGGTATAGTCACGACTATGATGCCCTTAAATACAATGAAAAAAACGCACATAAGTCAATCTGTTCCTTTTTCTGTCAGTTCCTGTTCATGGTATGTACAAAGCCAAACTACTCTGAGGGGCAAAGGTCAAAGCTATGACCTCATGGAAGCAAAGAGCCAGACCTTTCCCCTGAGATATCTCTGGGTAGGTTCAAACCCCCCAATTTCGAGGTTAGTAGTTGAGTGCTTAACTGACCGAGCTATCCAGAGACACCTATGATGTCCCCACTGCCTAATGATCCATGGAAAGAAATGATAATGTGCTGTAGGTGACAATTCATCCTTGGCAGAGTGTAGGTAGATTGCATGGGTCGGCAAGGAGGCAGGGACCTGTCAGGCCCTACAGTAATTGTCCCTTGGAATCCTTGACGTAATCGTCCATGCGTGGCCTGCCAGAGGCTGGGAGTGGAAGGGGCTGCACTGGTTACTGACAGGCAGGGATCACGACCCCTTCCTTCAGAGCAGTGATTCTGGTAGAGCACCCCACCCTCCCAAAACAAACAAACAAACAAACAAATGACCCCATGCATTTCCTCTCTAAAGAAAAGGTGAAAGATGAGAGAGGAGCCTCCTGGGGCAGTGAACTTATCTTCATGGTGAGGAAAGGAGCGGGAGAACAGGGCCCCATTGAAGCCAGTAATCCGTGTCCCCGAATTGCACGTGTAGAAATCGCTGAACTGCCGGATTGCCGGCCATGGAGAGCCTCAACAACCACAGCCCCCAAAAATGGAACAAACCTTGCATACATCTCCATTGTTTCTTTGTTGTTGGGTTTTTGCCCAGGGTGGCACTGGGGGCTCAGCACTGAGCTACTAACAGCTAGGTTGAGATTCAAAACCCACCAGTCTCTCTGTAGGATGGACAGTCCCTTAAAGAGGGACAGTCTTTAAACCCTGTGTAGGGCCTCTGTAAGTCTGGATCAGCTTGATGGCAAGAGGGTTGCCTTTGTGAAGGAGCCTCTGAAATCTGTTCCCAGGTCATGAATCTACTACAAAGGGCCCTAGTCCCCTTCACTCCCCAGCCCCCTACCCACACGTAACCCACCATGGAGGGGGAGTTCCCACTCTCCCACAGCAGGAAGCTCGCCTGGCCACAGCAGCAAACCTAGGGTGAGCATCTGGATGGTTCTCTGTGAAATGGGAAGGAAGGGAGGAGCCTTTGCCTGAGGACTATGCTCCATGGCCTACACTCCATTTGAGAGGACAAGCTCTGGCTGCAGGCTCTCTCTGAACAGGGGCCTATCATCCGGGGAGGCCCGGAGAGCAAGGGTTTGTGCGAACCCAGCCTGTGAGGTAGCAGCATTTCCTGTACCTTGGAGGCTGGGACAGTTATATGATTACACCCACGCCCTGCCGAGGAGCGGTGAAGCTGGCAGCGGACATGCCCCAGGAACCTGGGAGCAAGGCGTCTCATCCTAGCTCTTGTGTCCCAGCCCAGACAGGTTCTATTTTGGATCACAGAATAGTCTGGAGAGAGAACGATTGAAGCCTTGGGTGCTTGGGATAAAAATCTAACCTTAATTTTTAGAAAAACGACATGACTTTTTCCTGGAAGGTTTTATGCCATTGAAATGGCAGTCGAGCCAGTGGCCCTCTCTGTGAGCGTGCTCTTCCGGTCCTGATGATGGTTCTCAAGCTTTTCAGATCATGAACCCCTTTGAGAAGCCGATAAAAGCTCTGAACCCTTACTCAGAGCAGCACACGCACAGACACATTGCACAGTGTGTCATCATCCTGGAGCCTGTCTGCAGATGCCAAATGAGGAGCCCCATGTTCAGGAAGGCTTGTCTAGAGCTTCTGCCAGACTTCAGGATGTAACCAAGAGTGAGACGCAATCCCTGGGCTCAGGTTGGTGGGGGGTTTAGATGGATGAGGAGCGTGAGACAGGCTGTTGACTTCAAGTTTAACTGGGCGTGACGTTAATGATCACAGGGCTGGGCCATATAAAAAAAAGTCACCACGTCAATTCTGATGTATGGTGGCCCTGAGTAGAACTCCACGTGGTCTATGGAGTTTTCAAGGCTGGGGTTTGTTTTGTGTTCAGGAGCCCTGGTAGCACAATACACAGGCCAGTAGTTCAAAACCACCAGTCTCTTCGTGGGAGAAAGATGAAGCTTTCTGCTCCCATAAAGATGAACCGTCTTAGATACCCACACGGACCGTTATACAGGGTCCTGTGAGTCAGAATTGACTTGAAGGAAGTTTGCTTTCCGATTTGGAGATCATCGCAGGAAGCAGTTCGCCCAGTAGGTGTCAGTCCATCAGAGGTGCCGCTGGGTGGGGGCTTCAGCCTCCAATGTTTGGCTAACACCAGCACGTTAATCATGCTCAATAAATGTCCTAGATAGCAGATAATCCTGCTGCCAAATGCTGACTAATGTACTAAGGCAGACTGAACAATTAATGATTAGAGCCCAGGCTAAAGGGGAGTCAAACTAGAAGACTACAAAGCCATAGAAACTTTTATTATAACAATGTGAAGCTATTGTTTCTTGATAGGGTTTCCCCCTCAGTCTATACAATTCTGAAGGCATTCCTCTCACCCTTCCCCAAAAGAATTCTGCATTCTTCTAGTTACACTACATCAAAACAGCAGTTGGGACATCCATAGGCTATTCAAAGAATGTTCCTTTAAATAGTCTGTTTCTGGACAACAAGTTGTCTGAAGGGGCAAGATTGGGCTAAGAGATAATGGAGTAAGATTTCCCAATGGAATTCTCTCAAAGGGAAGCCCACTGCTACCCTTGTACAGAAAGATCAGGTACACTGTTATGATATCAGCCCAACTTTCCTGGACTTTCTGTCAAAAATATTTTTTGATTTTTTTAAGGCATTCTCATAAAGAGTGCCTGTGATCACTTTTTAAGAAAAATTTATCAATCACTCCTTTGGAATCCCCCCAAATTCATGCCATAACCTACTAATCTGACCTCTTGACCTTGAATTTAAATGACCCAGCAGATCCCTTTGGGAGCCACAGCTTTTCATCAGTCTTTGCTCTCTGGGCCATATTTGTTATGATTAGCTCCATGAAATCATCTTCCTTAGCTTTGGTCTTGCTTCAAAGACTGAAGGAGAGATCAGCTCTTTGAGGTGGCTGGTCTTCCGGCAACACATTAGGCACCTACCCAGTGGGACATTTACTGAGGCCAAGATGTTTGCTTACAGTGCAAAGTGTCAACCCCCATGAAGTCCCACCTTCAATAGCTACTGCCTCGATAGTAATCTACAATCTTCTTCCATTAGATTCAGGACTTGAGCCCACCATTCCTTCATTTGTCCAAACTGATGGTCTTTGCTCTCTTGGCTCATCTTTGAGGTCTTCCTGACCTTCCTGAAAATGCATGATTCATCTAAAAGCTGTTGTTTAATCTGGGGTAGCATTCCCCAAAATTTGTTACAAAACATCAATGTTCCCTTGAGTTTTGTTTAAAATGAGATATTAGCTCTGATTTCGAAACCGGTTCCCTCCTGGTTCCCTCCTTCCATGTGACACCAAAAGTCTCACTGAAGGCACCCTTGTCCTCATGACACGTGTATTTAGGAGAGAACTTATCTTCAGTCATCACACAGACATATTTGACCACATTTTGTTTGGGAACACAGTTTTGTTTCAAGTATGAGCTGGGATTCTATTAACAACAATTTTTTGCTCATCCTCATCTCTCTAGCTTTGGGTGGAGCAGTGTGGACTTTTTAAAGCAAACGCTTTCTCGACCTAATTATGTATGCATTATGAGATATTGTCTTCACCCTAGGCACAGGAATGAGAAAAAATATCTCGTTGCAAATTTAAGAAATGTCACAGATAATATAAGCCAGAGGGAGGAATCTTTAAGGGTCAAAAGATACTGAGAAATAATTATTAGTTTGGTTGAAAAATAGAGAGAGAGAGTGAAAAGGGCTTCTTCAATGCAGTGTGCTCAGTTGGCCTCCTGTTAGAATATCCATAACTTGGGCTGAAAGGTAAGCTATATATTTTGCTCATGCAAGTTTGTTTAAGATTCTCCTAAAGGGTGACAAATTTCCATACAGTGATCTAGTAGGTAACCCCAAGGGTTTCTACTACTTTTTCTACCTGGGCTGACAGGCATTGAAGCCTTCATCAAAGAGGTAGTGAAGCCATGTGATATTGATCACTGCATATTTGTAATCCACCCAAATACTCCAGTATTTGCCTTGCTTGTTGAGAGTAGTGCTTGTTAGAAAACCTGACTAAGGATGGCTTCAACAAGCAGAAATGCCCCACCCTTTTTTTTTTTCACTTAACAAAAAGGTAAAAGGAAGAAGATGGTTGCTGAAGTTGTTCCAGCAGGCTGAGCAATGTGTCTGTAATTGTTCTTGGTCTTGTCCTCATGGGAACAAAGTAACATTCTTGTTTCAGAGGCTAGAAAATGGGACAGATCAGGTGCTTTCATTAATTTATTTTATCTGTAGAGCAAAACTTGTTCAGAGCCACGCCCCTCCACCCTGCAAGCCCCCATGTTACTGAGACGACATCTGGGTTATGTGATTCACCCCAGGCCCCAGCTACAAGAAAGGTTGGGAAAATACCAACAGGATTATTATGTGTGGCTTATCTCATACAACCCAAATAAAACGAAGATCTGTAATCAAGAACGATGAAAGGAATGTGGCAACATGTATAACCAAAAACCAAACTCACTGCTATTGGTCAGTTCCAACTCATAAACACATAAACTCATAAACACTGTGGGGTCTATGTGGGTTTCCAACCATGTCATTTATTGGGGTTTTTTGTTGATGTTGTTTTAATCATTTTATTGGGGGGCTCTTACAAATCTTATAACAATCCATCATTCAATTGTATTAAGCACTCTTGTACATAGTTGTCATTCACATTTCCCAAGACATTTACTTTCTACTTGAGCCCTCGGTATCTGCTCCTCTTTCCACCCCCTTCCCACCCTCCTTCCCTCATGAATCCTTGATCAATTATATATTATTACTGTTATTTCATTTCTTATATGATCCACTGCCTCCTTTGACCCGCATTTCTGTTATTTGTCCCCCTTGGGGGGGAGTATATATATTCAACTTGTGATGGGTTCCCCCTTTCTCCTTCTCCTCCCTAGCCCCCTCCCCTTATGATATTGATACTCTCATTACTGTTCCTGAGGGTTTTATCTGTCCTGAATTCCATGTGTTGAGAGCTCTTATCTGTACCAATGTGTGTACTCCAGTCTAGCCAGATTTGTAAGGTAGGACTGGGTGGTGATAGAGGGTTAGGTGGAGGTGGGGAAGAAGCATTCGAGACTACACTTTAGTTACCAGAGGAATAATATGTGTTTCATCGGTGCTATACTGCACCCTGGTTGAATCGTCCCTTCCGTGTAATCCTTCTGTGGGGGGATGTCCAGTTGTCTATAGATGGGCTTTGGGTCTCCACTCCAACCCCCCTCTTTCACACTGAAATGATTGTTTGTTTGGATCTTTTGATACCCGATCCCATCATGATCACATAGGTGGGTGTGCTTCTTCCATATGGGCTTATTTGCTTCCCTGCCAGATGATTGCTTGTTTAACTTCAAGCTTTTAAGACCCCAGATGCAATAAGTTGTGATGGGAAGGTGAGAGTCAAGCTAGAGTATGTAGACTGGTCTCTATCCTTTTCATTATAAATTTATATATACACGCATATAGCTATACTTCTATAAATAGCTTTGCTTCCTACTTCTTTCTTTTAGTTCACAGGAGTAGAAAGCCTTGTCTTTTTTCCTCTGAGGGACTGGTGTTTTGAATTGCTGGCCTTACATAGCCACTACACTACTACAACTCCAAGGATAATGGATAGACCCTAGTATTTGTTATATAGTATTCTGAATCAATAGATTACCTGTCTCTGTCCCATCAAATTGTCAAATATTTGGTGTCACACAGACTATGTCTTTTTTTAATAAATCATTTTACTGGGGGCTCACGCAACTCATCATGATCAATTCATACATCAATTGTGTATGCAGTCCATATTTGCACATTTGTTGCCATCATCATTCTCAGAACATCTTCCTTCTACTTAAGTTCCTGGTATTATCTCCCCATATTTCCCCTCCCTCCCACTCTCTTCCCCCATGAACCCTTAATAATTTACAAATTTTCATTGATTTGTGTGTCTCTGATACTGAACACAGCTTTCTGGTACTTGTTATGTTAATCAAACACAGTAGTAATGAGTCTCCTCCTGGTTTTAATACCCTTCATATCTAAATCAGTTCCTTTAAGGCAATCTAAATCAGTTCCTTTAAGGCACATATAGTGTTATTTTCTTTTAACGTCCCTCTTAGGAGCTCTGGTGATGCTTTTGTGTAAGTTTTCATTGGACTGCTAACCACAAGATCAGTGGTTCAAATCCATCAGTGACTCTGGGGGACATAATTGCTCCTCTAAAGATTTACAGCTCCAGAAATCAGATAACGGGTCAATATGAGTCAGATTCAACTTCATGTCACTGAGTAGGTCGGTTTGATATTAAAAACAATTCCTTGTGAATTTTCCATTTGCCAGGTTTGCCAGATTTCTGGCAAGGTAGAACTTAAGGTGCTAGCATAGTAACATATACTGACAAGATATATGATGTAGATGAGATCCACATTTGGATGATAATGAAGAAAAAGGGAACCATGGTAATTTTGTTATTCCCAGGGTAATTTTTTTAAAGAGGAAATAAATTGAGCACTAAAATAGGTCTTAAAGTGCCCTAATGTCATAGTGGGTTGTTCATTGGTCTGTTAACCTGAAGTTCAGCTGTATGAACCCACCAGCAACTCCACGGGAGAAAAAGTGGGACTTTCTATGAACTTAAAGATTTACTCAAAGATTTCAAATTGACACTTGTCTGTCAGTTGTTCCTATTGTGAAGGTTTGTGTGTTGCTGCAATACTGGAAGCTATCTCACTGATATTTCAAATGGCATCAGGGTCACCCAAAGTGAACACATTTCAACGGAACTTCCAAACTAAGGACAATAAAGAAGGACTCATTTCCCCACTTCAGAGGAAGTAACCATTGAAACCTTATGCAGAGCTTCAGATACTGAAGGCCTCATGAATGGAAGCAGAACATTTTCTGGGATAGTGCTGGAAGGTAGGCCCCTCAGGTTGGAGGGCCCTTGAAGTGAGGCTGAGGCAGAGCTAATTTCTCGGAACGGAGATCACCATGGTGATGTGAGTCTGATAAAACCTGTGGGAGCGGAGTCTTCAGGATCTTCATTGCTGATGGGTATGACTCCAGGTAGGAAAAAGCAGTTGCAAAAATCTGCTAATGATCTTTTTGAAAAAAAAAATCTGCTGATGATCAAAACTTGGAGTGCTTGGAGTATAAAAGGTATGAATCTGGGAAAATTGAAATTCATGGAACTCATGAAGATTGATATACTGGATATTAATGAGCTGAAATGGACTGGTATTGGCCATTTTGAATCAGAAAATCATATATTTAACTATGCCAAGAATAACACAATCAAAGGCATGACATGGAATTCAATGTTAAAAAGGGTTTTTCTGAATCAATTATGAAATACAATGCTGTTTATGATAGAATTGAATGCCTTCCAGGAAGTCCAATCAATGCAATTGTTATGCAAATTTATGCAACAACCACAAAAGCTAGTGATGAAGAAATTGAAGAATTTTACTAACAACTTCATGCTGAAGTTGATCAAACAAGAAATATAGATGCAGGGATAACTACTGGCATTGAGATGCAAAAGTTGGAAACAAAGAGGAAGGAAGAATGGTTGGGAAGTATGAACTTGGTGATAGATATGAAGCTGTAGATCACATGACAGAATTTTGCAAAACTAATGACTAGTTCATAGCAAACACCTTTTTTCCACAATACAAAATGTGACTGCTATACACATGGACTTTCCCAAATGGAATATACAGAAATAAAATTGACTCTGTTTGTGGGAAGAGATGATGGAGAAGCTCAAGGTCAGCAGCTAAAACCAGACCAGAGGCTGACTGTAGAACAGACCATCAATTGCTACTATGTGAGTTCAAAATAAAGCTGAAGAAAATTAAAACAAGCCCATGAGAGCCAAAATATGACCTTGAGTCCAGCCACAATTTTGAGAACATCTCAAGAAGAACTCTGACACATTGAACACCAATGACAGAAAACTTGACAAGCTGTAGGAGGATGCCAAGAACACCAGTCCAGAAGGAAATAAAAGGCCCTTTAAAAGACAGGAAAGAAAGAAAACGGCAAAGTGGATGTAAGAATAGACTCTGAAGCTTGCTCTTAATGATAGAGCAGCTGAAGCAAATGGAAGAAAACATGAAGTCGAAGAGCTACATCAAAAACTTCGTAGGAAAGCTGAAGAAAACAAAGCTAAATATTATAATGAAATGTGTAAACACCTAGATTACAAAACCAAGACATGCCCCAGCATATCTTAAACTGAGAGAACTCAAGAGAAAAAAATCAAGTCTGAAGGTGCAATGTTGAAATATTCTATGGGTAAACTATTGAATGATGCAGTAAGCACCAAAAGAAGATGGAATGAATACATAAAGTCACTGGACCAGAAAGAACTAGCTGACATTCTACCATTTCAGGAGGTAGCATACAAACAAGAACCAAGGTTCCTGAAAGAAGTTCAAACTGCACTGAACACATTAACCAAAAACAAGACTCCAGGAATCGATGTAATACCAACTGAACTATTTCAACACATTTTTGAAGCACTGAAAGTACTAACTCATTTATGCCAGGAAATTGGAAGACAGATACTTGACCAACTGAATGGAAAAGATCCATATCTGTGCCCAAGAAAGATGGTCCAACATAATGAGCAAATTATAGCACTGTATCACTGATATCACATGCAAGTAAAATTTTACTGAAAATCATCAAACAGCAGTTGCAGCAGTACTTCCATAGGTAGCTGCCAGAGGTTCAGGCTGGATTCAGAAGAGGATGTGGAACAAGGGATATCATTGCTGGCACAAGACTGGCTGAAAGCAGAGAGTAGCAGGAAAAAAAAAAGTTTACTTGTATTATATTAACTCTACCAAGGCATTTAACTGAATAGATCATAACAAAATATGAGAAAAAAGGGAACTCCAGAACAGTTGATTGTGCTTATTCAGAACTTATACATGGAGCCTAAGGCAATCGTGTGAATGGAACAAGGGAATACTGTTTGTTTTAAAAAGATGCACAATGAGAGTGCATCCTCCCAGCATTCTTAGTCAATCTGTATGCTGAGCAAATCATCAGAGAAGTTGGATTATATGAAAAAGAATGTGGCATCAGGATTAGAGGAAAGTTTATGCAGATGACACAACCTTGCTTGTTGAACTTAAGGAAGACTTGAAGTACTTGCTAATTAAGATGAAGGATTGAAGCCTTTTGAATAGATTATGACTTAATGTAAAGAAGACCAAAAGTCTCACAACCTGACCAATAGGTAACATCATGATAAATGGAAAAAAGTTGAAGTTGTCTAGGATTTTGTTTTGCTTGGATCCACAACCAATGCTTATAGAAGCAGCAGTCAAGAGGTCAGAAGACAAATTGCATTATGTAAATCTGCTGCACAAGACCTTCTTAGAATGCTTAAGAGCATTATTTTGAGGATGAAAATGAGCTTGACCCAAGTCATGACGTTTTCAATGGCCTCATATGCTTGTGAAAGTTGGACCTTAAAGACCCGAAAGGAATCAATGCATTTGAATTGTGGTGCTGGAGAAGAATATTGAAAGTAGCATGGGCCTCTAAAAGGACATACCAATCTGCACTGGAAGAAGTACTGGCAGAGTGCTCCTTAGAGGTAAGGATGGCAAGACTTCGTCTTACCTATTCTGGACATGTCATCAAGAGAGAGCAATCCGTGGAGAAGGACATAATTTGGGGGAGCGGGGCAGTGTAGAAAGGAAGGCCCTCAAGGGATAGATTGATTTCATGGCTGCCAATATGAGCTTAAGCATAGGAGGAATCGTGAGACTGGTGCAGGGCACGACCGTGTTCCGTTGTGCATAAGGTCGCTAAGTTTGGAATCAACTTGATGGCACCTAACAATGACTATCAAGATTTACAGCCTCAGAAACCCAAAGGAGCAGTCCTGAAGGGTGGCTGTGGTCAGAAGGGACTCAAGGAAAATGGGTTGAAATAGGTCTTCCTCTTAATTTTTTTGCTAAAATTAAAACAAGGTCCTTATATATACAGTTTTAGTCAAACCCTAAAATCATTTTCATCAAGTCCTTTCTACTCATCATGACCCTAGATAGGGTTCCTAAGTCAGTATACCTTTTCTTTTTTAAAAAATAATTTTATAATTTACAAATTGCTATTGCTTTTCCATCTCATACACTGTCCAGTGTGTCCTTTCACTCACTTCCCTGATGGCCTTGCCCCAGAGAGAAGGCTATATATAGATCCCTGAAATTGCTTCCCCCTTTTACTCCACCATCCCAGGAGGGGAAGGGGAATATGGGGAGCTGGAACTAGGGGCCTAGATGGAGGGAGGAAGTTTTGAGAGTGATGATGGCAATAAGTGTGCAAATGGGGCTGGCATACAATCGATGTATGTATGGTTCGTGAGGGGAGGTGCATGAGAACTCAATAAAATGATTGATTAAAAAAAAGGGTGGAGGAAGGAGGAGCTTATATCAAGGGCTCAAGTGGAAAATGTTTGGAAATGAATGTGAGAACATGTGTGCAAATGTGCTTGATACGGATGATGTATTCAATGTTATAATAGCTGTAAATGCCCCCAATAAAATTATTTTAAAAATTAATTTTATTAGGGGATTTTATAGGCAAGCAGATGATCTCAACTTTCTCCCAAGAGTCTGATGGATTTGAACTGCTGACACTGTGTTTTGCAGTCTAACACTAAACCCAACAACATTATCAAAGCTTCTTGTCAAGGACAAATAATAATAATTTATAATTTATCAAGGTTGGGAGGTGAAGAGGGAGGGGGAAAAAGAGGAGCGATACCAAGGGCATGAATTGAAAGTAACTGTTTGGAAAATGATGATGGTAACATGTAAAAACATACCTGATAAAATTGATGTATGGATTGTTATGAGATCTATAAGAGGCCCCAATAAAATGATCTTTAAAAAAAAAAGAAGTTGAGGGAATTCCAAATAGGATAAACTCAAAGAATATAAAACAAGACACATTAGCATGAAAACTCAAGAGAAAGGAAAACTTCTTAAAAGCAGTCAGAGAAATAGAAAGCCTTACTTTAAGGAGAAAACAAACATCACTGAATGGCACTAAGAGTTTTTGCTCTGCTACTAACCAGCACTGCTGCAAAAACAAGAACTGGTGATGTGCATCTGTGAAGAATATAGCCAAGAAAACCCAGGACATGGAGATGTCCCATCGGGGATTGTCAGAGTCAGAATCTTCTCAATGCCAATGGGTTGGCTTGGGTTTTAAAAAGGAAGACAAATTTGAATGATAACAATAATACTTCATTTCCTGTTGCAATTGCAATGAGAAGACATACATCTCTTCTTGGCGCAAATTATCTACAATGGAGACAGTCAGTATGACCACCTTGGTCAATTCTCAAGTGTTTTTTTTTTTTTTTAACTAAATAATGATCTTTATTTGGTTGTTTGGTCACAGCATTCATTGACTTCTATTTGTACCTATGATGGGCGCGAGGAGACCTTGGGAACACTTTGGGATGATCAAAGTATCCAAATTTAAACTATGTCTTTGTGGTGTGATGTGCTTTAACTTCATTTATTCATTCCCTCAACAACTATATTTGAGGTTCATAGTAAGGTTATAATTATTTTACAATATTCTCTAATCATTGGATTTCTGTAGCTCTTGATTAAAGTGGTCCTTGACAAGAAGCTTTGATAATGTTGTTGGGTTTAGTGTTAGACTGCAAAACACAGGGTCAGCAGTTCAAATCCATCAGACTCTTGGGCTTTAAATCTCTGCTCCAATCCACCTTGTTCTCAACAGTATATTTTTTATTTTGAGTCTTCTGGTACCTGATCCTGTTGGTACCTTATTATTGCACAGGCTGGTGTGCTTCTTCCATGTGGGCTTGTTGCTTCTCTACTAGATGGCCTGTGTTAGCGTCAAGCCTTTAAGACCCCAGAACCTGTAACTTTTGATGGCCAGGCACCATCAGCTTTCTTCACTATGTTTGCTAATTCACCCGTTTTGTCTTCAGAGATTGTGTCGGGAGGGTGTTCACTCAGCTTCTTGAATCTATAGGTGTATGTCTTTCATAGACATGGGGAGGCTGTAGTTATTTCTTCAAGGATCTCAGGTGGCACTGTAGGATAGCCATTGGACTGCTAAGCGCAACATTGACAGTTCTGACTCACCAGGCATTCTTCAGGACAGAGGTAAGACTGTCTGATCACATAGAGATTTACAGTCTCAGAAACCCTACGTAGCATCACTATGAGTTGGAATCAGTTTGATGGCAGTGAGTTTGGTTTGGTTAGTTTCCTTACTTTTTCAGTTCCGTTCTCTTTCTCTCATTCTGACATTTGTGGCACAAGTCTCTGAAGATCCATTAATTTCAGTTTACTTTCTCTCTATTGTTCAAATTGGATCATTTCTATAGTACCTTTCATTTTGGTGTCGAACTCATTCGTTTTGTTATAATTTCCAGTTTTAAAATTCTCCCACTCCCCCTCTCTTGGTATCTTCTATTTCTTGGCTGAAATTTTAAATTGTTAAATTTGCATCAAGCATATTTTTATTTGCTAATGAAACACATGTATGATGACTGTTTTAAAACCTGAGTCATACATCTCCAATAACTTCAACATTTAAATATTGGTATCTCCTGGTTCTTTTTGCTCGGTCAAATTGTGAGTTACATGGTTCTTGGGAAGATGCTCTATTGCGTCCAGGACATTCTGACTATTACCTTAGAAGAATTTGGGTCTTATTTAAGTCTTTGGTTTTAGTAAGCCTTTCCGGATACTCACTGGGTTTTGAAGAGTGGGTGGAATATAGTGGATGTGGTTATCAAAGGGTAACATGAGCTTTTCTTGTGTGTTGAACCTGTTCAATACAAGAACCAACACAGGTGATAAAATGGTATAGAACGAGGCTGGGCCTCCTACTCCCACCCCCGGAGAACAGTGATGCCCCCCCCCAAAAAAAAAGAGGTACAGAACGAAATACCTGCTCACACACAGAGGAGTAAACAAAATCTGGAGAAACCTAAATAAGACTGGTGAGTGGGAATGATGTCACTATAGAAGTATGATATTATTCTATAATTTTACAAAACCTTACAGTTGGGGGAACACTGGGTAGAGTGGACAAGGAATCTTTCTGTACTATTTCTCAAAACTGCATGTGAAGTTTCGATTAACTCTATAGAATTTCTTTCTTTCTTTCTTTCTTTCTTTCTTTCTTTCTTTCTTTCTTTCTTTCTTTCTTTCTTTCTTTCTTTCCTTCTTTCTTTTTTTGTGGCATTGCTGCCCTGGTGGGAGTAGGAGGCCCAGCCTTGCTCCTAGAGATCTGCTGCTGGATTTGAACTCTCAACCCTGTGGGCTGCAATCACTACACAGTCACTACACCACCGGGGCTCAGCCCTAGGGTTTTTTTTGGGGGGGGGGGGGCATCACTGCCTCTGGTGGTCGTGGGCGCTATCCAGTGCTGCTCCTGAGAACCGCCGCTGGATTTGAACCACCAAGCCCGTGGGCTGCAGTCCCGCACTCAACCAGTTACACTACTGGGGCTCAGCCCCTAGAGTTTCTTTCTTTTTTTTTTTTCTTTTTTTTCCTTTTTTTTTTCTTCTGGGCATCACTGCCTCTGGTGGTCATGGCCCTACTCAGCCACCGCTGGATTTGAACCGCCAAGCCCACGGGTTGCAGTTCTGCACTCAACCACTTACGCCACCAGGGCTCAGCCCCCTAGAGTTTCTTTTAAAAGCCACTCTTGCCCTCCTCTGTCCTTTGTTTCCATCGGTCCCTCACCATTCCTCTCTCTAGTCACTGGTGTGTGTGCTTAGGGAGTCGGTTAACCTGGTCTGCCTCTGTTCTCTCATCTGCCAAGCATAGTGCCGCCTGACAGGGTTATTGTGAGGATTAAATGCATTCATGTGCTTGGAAGAATGCTTAGTTATTAATACACACACAAAAAATAAAGTATCTAGCAGTCAATCTTCTCTTCCTGCCCCAGGTTTAGCACGTTACTAAAGTTGATGAATGTACAGACAACATGTCTCAGAGCTACTCCATTTCCAGAGCCTGTCTCCCAGTGCACAGCTGCCTGGGCACCACCGAGTTATTCATTCTCCCTCTGCCCCATGTGGCCCCATTATTGTGCTCAATATTCATTTCCAGTTCTCTTTTCCTGTTTCTCATTTCTCCCAACTGGACAAGGAGCTCCTTGTTGGCAGGCGTCGTCTCTTACTCGTCTTTAATTTTCAGCTCCTCATAAAGTACCTGCTTCAGAATAAAGGCTCAGTCGTCAGTGTTTGTGAATACCCTTGTGGCAGCTGCAGGTCTTCCTTCTTTGCAATGAGGGGGGACTGATGCTACTGCTGCTGCTGTTGTTAAGTGTGATCAAGTCAGTGATCCTGTGTCCTACAGGAGGAAGAACCACTCAATCCCGCGTCATCCTCAGAATCATTGCTAAATTCTTTTTTTTGGGGGGGGGGGGCATCACTGCCTCTGGTGGTGCGGGAGCTACCCAGTGCCACTCCTAAGAGCCGCCGCTGGATTTGAACTGCCAAGCCCGCGGTCAGCAGCCCTGCACTCAACCACTTACTCCATCAGGCTCAGCCTCATTGCGAAATGTTTAAGTACACCGTGGCAGCCACTGTGTTGATTCGTCCCATGGAGGGTCCTCCTCTTTTTTTACTCGTCTTCTCCCTTATCAAACACAGTGTCCTTCTCTGTGGATGGGTCCTTTTTGATAATATGTCCAATGTAGGCAAGACCGAGTCTCACCATCCTGCCTTCTAAGGAGCATTTTTGCTGCACATGTTTTTCTAAATCAGTCTGTTCTCCCAGTCTAGGGTGCAGTCAATATTCTTTTCAGCATGATAATTCAAGTGCATCCGTTCCTCTTCAGACTTCCTTCACTGTCTATCTTCTCTGAGTGAATGAGGCTATTGAAAACACTGTGGCTCAGATTAGGCCCACTTACTCAGAGTGTCTTAACCCTCTCTCTTTTTTTAAAAAAGTGCTTTCAAGTGGTATTTTGAAGTGGGTCTGTCATTAAATCAATAGCTTTGTGACCCCAAACATAGATGGGGAACTGAGCACGGGACACCAGTCAGGGCATGGTTGGGTGTCTTACAGTTCTGGAGGTGAGCTTGCGGCATTCTCCACGGGCATCATATCATGGATTATCAGGATGCCTAGGAACTCCTGGACTTAGGCCCATTTCCCAAGATCTGCCTAACTCCATGCTGGGGGTGTGCTTGTGCCACCTAGGAAGACATGCTCAAGTCCTGCCCGTCAGTATCCATAAATGTGGTCTCATCTAGACAGTCTCTGCAGACGCAGTTAGTCAGTGAAGGTGGGGCCAGTCTCTGGTAGGGTGGGTTCTGATCCATTCTGGCCAGTGTCCCTGTGTAAAGAGAAGGGAAGAGATAGAGGCCAAGGGAGAGCAGATATGTGAAGACTTAGGCAGAGGTTGGAGGCACGCATCCACACCCCCAGACATATAGAAGGTCACTAGCACCTGAAGAGAGAAGAAAGAATCTTTCCTTGAAGCTGTCAGCAAAAAAAAAGCACCCTCCCAACACCCTGAAGGCAGGTTTCCAGCCCCCAGAATGGTCAGGCAACATGTTTTGTTGTTGTAAAACCACATAGTGTGGGGTACTTCGCTATAGGGTCCCACCTCAGGCCATATACAAATAAGTGAGAGTTACCATGCAAGAAACCTTCCATGACCTGGACTGTTGATCTTGAAAACCCCCGAAAACAAAACTGTCATGGAGTTGACTCTGATTGCTAATGACCCTGTACAGTGGAGGAAAACTTCCTAAGGGGCTCCAGGCCTGTACATCTTGACAGTAAAGGCATCTCTTCCTTGAAGAGTGATAGGTGGTTTGAACCACTGAATAAGAGCCCACGGCTTACCCCATAGCACCCCAGGGCCCATGTGGGATTCAAGCACACCCTACGTGTTTGTTGATTCATTGGAGGCCCTGGCCAGGTGATCACTGGGCCGGCATCCCTGTGTAGTAAAAAGGCAGGTGGCCTCAACTCCTGATGCTATTGCCATCTCTGGTTTCTGGATTTTTCCAGAATTTTGGTTTTGTTTTTTTTCCTTTCAGTGGTGGGAGAGATGAAATGTTATTCATTATGAACTGGATCAACTCTATGGAAAACATCCCTGAGATCATAGAGATACTTTGTGAAGCATGTCAGGAAATGCTAAGCAGTGGGGAATTTACTGGAATTGGGAGAGAGTTGGCAAAGATCATCTGAAGACCACAAACTCAAGCTTCCTTTTGCCCATTTGCTGTCTCTTCCAAAAGCAGCTGACCAGGGTGGGTGCTCTATCTCTCTCCTCTGTCCACAAGTAAGGGGGAGAGGGAGACAGGCCTGAAATCAATTCTCATAACAGCTACTGTTTATTAAGCACTTATTCTCTCTCAGGTCCTTGGTTAGGGGATGGTGATTTAACAGTCAGAATGATAACGGCAGTGGTTACCACATCAAGTGTTTACTATGTGCAGTGTGCTGGATTCAGCGCCTTCCCTGAATCATCTCTTTACAACAGTGGCCCCGCTGCTGAAGAAATGTGCATTATTTGAAACCATTGTATGTCCCGTCCTCTCCCAAGTCTTTTCACTGTCTAGGTCTCCCTGCCACAACCTTAGTGGTCTCTAACTTCACCCCAATAGATTAATTCTTCCAAGAAAAAAAAAGCCTGCAAGAAAGCCAATCTCTCAACCCTCCCAGGGACATGCTTCTGAGAGTCTCAGAACAGTGCTTCTGGAAAGCCTCCTTTAAATTCAAAAGAAAACTTTTGGGATGATTAGCGAGTTACTTAGAACCTTTCTATCCCAAAGTTTGGGAAGCTAACATACTGAGAAATTTAATTTAGATTTCCTTAACACGCTCTCTCACGATAAGCAGCATTCAGGATAGAACGGCTGTGCAGAAGGACTGCCAAATTGCAACACAGAATGGGAGAAATTTGTCATTTTGAAATGCGGAGGGAATTCTTACTAACAGCTTTCTCATCTTGTAAAGCTATTATTTTTCTGAACTATCATGTGATTTATACATCTCAGCTGAATTTTATACTTCTGACGAGGGAAGCTGCAGAGGGAAATGTATTTGCTCAGAATATGAAAGAAAGTCTTACAGGCGTTGACCCAACGGGGAAATGAAAAGAAACATCTTCGACAACGAAACCTGTTCAAGACTTGGGTCTCTGCCCAAGCGTCTGTGGGGGTGTGTTGGTCCTGCCAACATTCCAGGCTATTGGACTCTCCTCTCCATCTACACACTTGCTCTGTCTGAGTGATATCAGCTACCCCCAGTGCTACAAGCCTTAAAGATACAACAAATCAAGACCAAACCAACTACTGTTCATTTCTACCATAATGATCCCCGGTGTTTCGGAGTGGATTTGCACTCCCCAGGGCTTTCAGTGGCTGGGATCTTTTGGAACAGTGCGTAACTCTTTGTGCTACCAAGGAACTCCTTATGTATGCACCTATGACTGCCAAATCCTTACTCTCATCTCCTCATCTCTCTCCTGATTGACAAGCCCATCTATTCACTACCCAAGGAGCCCTGGTGGCATAGTGGTTTGGTGGCATAAAAGTCAGCAGTTCAAACCTTATGGGACGGACCTACTCTGTCATTTAAGGTGACCTGAGGTGACATTGACTTGGCAGCAATGGGTGAACCATGCACTAGATTTATCGTCATCATCAAGTCTTCCAGGCAGCTCAAGCTCAAATCCTCCCCTTCGCCCCCAATCCCAATCCTTCTCTTTGAATCCAAGTTTTGAAATACCTATCCCCCAAACAAACAAACAGCCTCACTGCAATTAGATGATTCTGACTTGTTGTGAGCCTATGGGACAGAAAGAAACTGTTCCTTGAGATTGCTGAAACAGTAAATTTGTGGAAGAGCAGACAGTCCCATCTTTTCCCCCTGAGTGGCTATAGGTTTGAATTGCCTATTCTATCCCACAGCACCAGCAGGACTCCCCATAACAATAAGGGAAATACAACCCCTTCTGACAAGAAGCAGATAATCCAGCTCTGTAGACAGGAAAGTAGATGAGCAGTGGTAATAGCAGTTACTCAGTGCTGTGGGAGGAGATGTTTGAGAATGTGGCTCTCAGAGAAGGCAACCTGAAGACGACAACATTTTAGGTGTGTTCAAGTTAGGCATCATGCTCATGAGAAACTGAATAGTGTTGGGATTGAACAGGATGGAAGCCAGATCCCTGGGATTGTCTATTCTACATTTGATCTGCATATAAGCTTGAACCTACAGAGAACCATGAAGAACAGACAAAGCCCAGTCTCTTCATGGTCAACTTCGGTGATCGTGCCCCAAGCTGACCCATCAAGATCCGTTCTCCACAGTGTGCTCCATGGGACATCAAAACAGGCACAGGACAATTCAATTTGGGGTTAAATCTCATCATGACACTTGGGTTGTAGTTGACCTCCACGTTGTTATTGCTGTTCGATGCCATTGAGTCTGTTCTGATTCATAGTGACCCATGACCATACGTACTACTGAAGGAAGTACTGATCAGGTCTGCCTCATTCTCACAATTCCTGTTGTGTTTGAGCCTATTGCTGATGTCACTGTGGTTGCTGTTTTTCACTTCCCTTCTACTTTACCAAGCGTAATGCCCTTTTCTGAGGATGGTTCCCTCTTGATCATGTTTTCAAAGTATTCAAGGTGAAGCCTCAGCATCCTCATGTCTAAGCAGCATTCGGCCTGTACTTCTTCCAAGATAGACTTACTTGTTCTTCTGGCAGTCCATTCTTTGACAACCCTGGGATATCAATGCATCCATTCTTCTCCAGTCTCCTTTAGCATAATCCTTACAAACACTCTGAGTATTAAGCCAGATGGCAAACTTTGAAGAGAGCCGGTCACTTTAAAAACCTTGGGAAAGCTATTTAACGTCACTGCATCCTCACCTGCTCAATAAGGATGACACTTGTGGACCACGACCTTCTTCCCAATTCCTTTGAAAGCAGGGCATTTTGAGGAGTTTGACAAACAATGTTTCGTTTTTATGTCCCCTCTTAGTATGTACGTCTTTCCGTGTTGCTGCAGAATCTTGATGTGCTTCCTTATAAGGGTGTATGTAATATATAGCATAGAACACCTCCATAATTATATGGTATACAGGGGACCCTCATAGTGCAGCGCTTCAAGCCCTTAACTACTAACCACAAGGCTGAGAATGCGAACCCACCAGCCACTCTTCAGTAAAAAGAGGTGGTATCTGATGGCATAAAAAGAGCATAGCCCTAAAAACTCTACGAGGTAGTTTGTCCTGAGTTCTGGCAGTGTAGTGCTAAACTGCTAACCACAAAGTCAGTGGTTTGAACCTGCTAGCCACTCTGAGGGAGAGACAGGAGGCTGTCTACTCCTGTAAAGATTTAAAGTTTAGGAAACCCAAAGGGTCAGTTCTATGTTGTCCAACAGTGTCTTTGTGAATCAAAATCAACTTGATGACTGTGGTTTGGTTTGAGTTGACGGGGGCACTATGAGTCGGAGCCGACTGCATGAAAGTGGAGAAATGGCATGCGGACCATATTAACTTTTTACTTTGATTTCAGAATTCAAACCGTATCTGGGCCAAGGATGAGGGTTTAGGATGAGGAATTTGAGGGCCTGTGACAGACATCAAGAGTAATTGATAAGAGAAAGTGCACACAAAGTATCCTCCAAGTTCCTTGATTGGCACATTGTAAGATCTCAGAAAACGGCAAGTACTCTTAAAAAGAGGCACTTGATGCTTCAGCACTGAGGAGTGAAAGGAGCTGAGAAATGTTAGAGGAAATGCATATTCCCCATCTCTGCCCTCCAACATTTTTTACAAGCATCTTTTTGGAAAATGTGTGGCCTATTTAATTTTTCTAACGGTGATTATCCCTTCACATCACAAGCTTTCCCATTGTCCTATTCACAGCAGGAGGCCAAGCAGCCAAAGCATTTGTTACAGATGCCAGGGAAGGCTGGGCATGGCATTGGGGAGGATGAGGTTTTCCAGATGGTCAGAGAGCAGGAGGGTGATTCTGGGAGAAGAAACAGCACAAGCCTTTGAGAGGGGCAGGGTTATGCAGACGGGCGGGGGGGGGGGGGGGGGGGGTAGGCCTCACTAAATCTGGACTCCACGGAGCCTGGCAAGAAACGGTGATGAATAAAACCATAAAACCCAAGGGGTGACTGAGAGAAATTCTGAAGAACCTTGAATACCATAGTAAAGTTGTGTTTTATTTTGTGGATCTACAGCGTAGAAACCATGTGTTAACAGAACTTTATTGAAACGAAATCTAATTTGCATGAGAGCTTTGCCCACTATGACCACACAATAGCCCATGTTTGTTCTATGTCCAAGTTCTCTTCTACAAGGAAACAACATCACATCATCTCCCTTCTCAGGATGCACTCTTCAAAGAGGCTTCATTTTTGGTGGAATAAAAGGCTTTGCGCCGGCAGCCTTGGGCCCCATCTCCCCAGATCACCTCACAGCACCCGGTCCTTCAATCAGCCTGCTTCTCTCCCCACACAAGGATTTGGCAAAGTCTACCTGTCCCTCTTGTCTATACCTGCTGCTGTGTTTGGCTGTGGTTCAATGGGCCCCCAGCTCGTGATGTCTCAGTGCACAATGGCATCGGGCTGTACGATCCATATGGTTTTTTGTTGGCTGACTTCCGGAAGCAGATCTCCAGATCTTTCTTCCTAGTTCTGCTTAGCTTCCTCCAGCAACCCTGCCTTCAGTGCCCTCCCCCCCTCCAAAGACACGAAGCAGATTCCTACTCGTACTGACCCTATGAGTCACTGCCCACCCTCTTTCAAATGAAGCCAACAGAGTCGGGACCGCCTGTGCTGACTGTGGCGGTCATGTGCTTATGCTAATTTCATGATTGAGATGTAGGGGTGGAGTCTAGCCCGTTAATCTGGAGATAGCCATTGAATGGCCAATGAGGCCTCTGTGTGGGCACGGCTTTCTCCTGATATGTCTGGGAAATCTTGTGATAGTTTCCTCATGAAGATGAGACGCCATCTCCTCAGTTGTGGAAAGCTAGTCTCAGAGACGATGAGTCATGGACAAGAAAAGATGGCTGCATCTGAGGAGCCAGAGGAGAAGTCACATGGGTTGGCCCTGATGGAGCCAGACCTCTGAAGCTGGAGAGGCCATGTGGGGACCCCTGCCAGCGATGAGTTGCTTTTGCCACCACTGGATGTTGTTGATGGACCCTGAGCCCTGGAAGTGAGGAACCGTGGGGAGACCCCTGCTAGCCTTGGGATTCTACTATACCCACTGACCTGTGACTTCGTGAGTCGGAAGGAGTCATTATAGACTGGTATCAGGCATATGGGCTAATACCGGACTTATGACTTTGAACTGGACTGGGTTGGGATGCTGTCTCAGTGTTACATTCCTTTTGTATATAAACCATTCCCTTATATCAATATGCAAGTCTATGTATTTGTTTCCTTAGTTTATCCGGAATAACACACTGGCCTTAGTACTTTGATGTTTCACTTCCATCAAGACTGGGCAATTCCCCCACCTGTCTTATTCACTACTGTTTCCTTGGCTGTCAAATATGCCTTCCAACAATTCTGTTAAAATATAGATCCGTAAGCATTAGAGGAAGTCAAAAAGTATTGCTTCTGGACTCCAGTTCACATACTTTCCCATTTATTCCAAATGGTGTGTGGTGAGACAGACCCCAGAAATCTTGGTGGTTCCCTCAATAATGCACTTGTCTCATTAGGGTGCTTTTCAAATAAAGGTCTGGTCAATACTGTGACTCCCAACAATATCTGCTGGAACACTTAAATTTGGGTCAGAGAGGTCAGATCCGAAGATTTCAGTGGCTGCTTGGGGGATTCTGAAAGAGCAATCTTAATAGATTTTATGGAAGGACACAGGACAGTCGTGAGGGTTTCTTATGAGAAAGTTTTGAGGAAATTGAAAGCTGTGTCAGTGAGGGCGGAAAAGGCCAGAAAAGTTGTATCAAGACATGTCTTTCCCCACAACAATGCATCTGTTCATTTTTTGAGAGTTGTAGCAAGGAAGGGGAGGAGGGTCCTCAGAGAATTTTTTTCTCTATCCACCCTACAGCCATGATCTCCCCCTCCAAACATCTTCTTGTCCCCATACTCAAAGGGCATTTAAGAGGAACATGATGTGAGTCCTTTGAGGATGGCAAAACTGCCCCTTTGACGTGGGATAAGTTGAAGAGCACAGAATTCTTTGGAGAAGAATTGGAGAGATGGAAACATAGTGTTCAGAAGTATATAGACCTGAATTGAAGAGATGTCAAGAGACGATAGCTTCATGATTTATTTTTTCAAATAAAGGTATCTATGATTTTATAGCAATACTTTTTTTTTTAACTTGCTCTCATATAACCAGTTGGAGAAAGGCAGCATTGGTTGAAATGAGGGTGAAGGCAAGAGTCTTTGGTTGGAGCCAAATGGGGGACCCTGTTCCCAGGGGCCAGGGTCTACTCACAGTCCTGCATGGAAGTCCCTGAGGCACTTCTCTGGGTAGGCAATGCTAGGGAAGACATCACTGTAGATTGTGGGATTCTCAAAGCAAAAAGTTTGAATGTCAGGCTTGGGGATTAAGTGTTATTCTCTCAGTCTGAGAAAAGTGTCCAGCTGAATGATCGATAGAATGAACAAGTGATCAAAGTAGCTTTGTGTTGAAAAGAAGCATATTTCATTTATTTTTTTCAACCTCTCAACTCCTGGGTAGGGAAAGAATATAAAAGACTGCCGGCTCATCTGGATTGTATTCCTTCCTGAAAGGCCTCAGGGAGAGTAAATCTTTCCTTGGAAAGGCATCTTGGCTTTGGCCCGGGCCATCTAGAAATTACTCTGGTCCTCAGTAGAGTCACACACACTTGAGCCCATTCCTGGGGCCGAAATGATGGGATACAAGGAAGACCGTGTGACTCCATCACTTAGTCCTCGCAGTCAACTCTATCAGAGACACCGCCTGTTGTCTTTAGATCTATTCTGGGTTGTGGCGACCCCATGCTGACTTGTGTCAGAGTAGAATTGTGCTTCACAGGGCTTTCGGTGGTTATGACCTCAGGAAGTAAATCACCAGACTTGTCTTCTAAGGTGCCTCTGAGTGAGTCTGAACCTCCAACCTTTCAATTAACAGCAAGTCTGTTGAGGTGTGCACCATCCAGGGACTCTGTCCTATAGCCCAAGGATCACTTCATCTCCTAAATACTGCCAATGGAAGTGAAAATTGCCCTCTGATTGAGTAGCACTGCCGAAGGAAATCAATAGAAATGGCCCAAGGTCCGTTGGCACTGTCTCCATTTTAATTACCATTGACTTTCAAATTACTGGAAGACCAGGTTTCAGGATTCCACCTCTGTGAGGCTGGCAGGAAATAATGAGCAGAGGGGTTAAAGGAGAAGTAGCCTCTCTCTGCCATCCCAGATGAAAGAGAAAGTCTGCACTGGTCCAAAGTAAGTCACTTTCCAACCTCCGAATATTCTTTCCAAATTCTAAGATCCTGTGTTTGACATGTTTAAGAGAGAGAGAGAGAGAGATAACAGCTGAGGCTGTCTTTGTTCAGAATGTAGGAGACCGTTTTGTCTAGACTTTCAGGAAAGATATGGAATGACATTTTCAGAACAAATCAAAATATATTTTTAAATTCCTTTCTTCCTGTCAGGAAGAGATTTGACATGCTCTTATGTGTTGAATCTGGCCGATCTATAAATGGCCCTCATAGCTGAATAGAAAAAGTCAGTGAAAGCGAACCACTGAAGTAATGGATTAAAAATGCCCTTAGTTCACTTTCTGGCCTATGTGATTTCATCACTGCACCACCAACAAAATGAGTTTTTATGGAGTCCTTTCTGGGTAGGCCACTGTGTCAGTCAGGTAGAATGGAAGAACAAATTCAAGAGACACGCATATGGATATAAGGAATGGGTTTATATTCAAGATGAACAGGACATTGAGAAAACTTCCCAGCCCAGTCCAGCTCAAAGTCACAAGTCCGATATTAACCCATATGCCCGAAATCAGTCCATAAAGTCTCCTTCTGACTCACGAAGTCACAGGTCAGTGGGTTCAGAGTCCTGGCACCAACAGGGGTCTCCCCATGGCTCCTCTCTTGCAGGGCTCAGGGTCCATCAACAGCATCCCGTGGTGGCAGAAGCAACTCATTGCTGGCAGAGACCTCCATGTGGCTGCCCCAGCCTCAGAGGTCCGGCTCCATCAGGGCAAAGCCCTGTGGTCTCTCCGCCAGCTACTCCAGCCTTCCAGGCACTGCCAGCTTGTCTGTGATTAATCGTCTCTGAAACTAACTCCCAACAACTGGGGAAGATAGCTTCTCATCTTCACGAGAGAAATATCACGAGATTTCCCAGGAGTCTCAAGCGCAAGCCATGCCCACATAGAGGCCTCATCGGCTACTCAATGGCTATCTCCAGATTAACAGGCCAGACTCCACCCCTACATTTCAATCATAAAATTAACATAAGCACATGACTGCCACAGCCCCTAAGATCATCATGTGTTTTCTTATGTAATCCTCAAGGTGGGCATTATCATGACTTCAAGTTTTAATGAAGGAATAGAGGTACAGAGTTGGGAGACCTAACCCAAAGGTGACTAAGCAAAGACCAGGTCTGACCCCCAAATTGCCTTGCTCACCACCCTACTGTATCTTCTTTCCTACAGAGCCAGCATCGTACAGAAACGCATCATCTATTTTCAAGACGAGGGCTCTCTGACCAAGAAGCTGTGTGAGCAAGGTAAGAAGAGCTCGCTGGTTGGGGCAGGGGAAGAGAAACAGAAAGTGGTCCTACTCCGTCCAAGTGTTTGTGAAAGGCACTGAGGTGACTGGGCTTCGTGGGTTCCTCTGGATTCTGTTGCCTTAGGTAGCTCCGGTTTTTAATCTGGCTGTGTGCACTGGATAATTGGATCCGCCTTAAGCTCTCATTACTCAGCTTGATTCCCTGGGTGGAAGATAATGTACCTATATTGGTATCGTCTTCTTATTTTTGTGAAACAGTGATTATTCTGAAGAGGTTCCTTAGAATAATTCACAGGACTTAATTAAGGAATGCACAATTGCGCACCTTCATAAAACCTGTAATGGAATACTCGTTGAAGTAGGAACTTGGGTGTCCAGGCAATGTGGCAGAATGTTCTCCAGGAAAGGCCAGCATGGGATGAGAATGCAAAGAGAATGTTGACCTTGTGGTTTTACCACAGTGGCAAATCCAGCCCTGGCTTGTATAAGCACATCAACCTCTCGGTTCCTTATGGTGAAGACATTCTAATTCTCTAGAGAATTAGAGAAGTGGCATGGATGTAGGATGGGCCTAGGTTTGAATTTGAGGAGCCCTGGTGGGATACACATTGGGTTGCTAATCACAAAGCTGGTGGTTCAAACCCACTAGGTGCTCTGCGAAAGAAAGAGCCAGCTGCTTGCCCCGTGAGAAGTGAGAAGCGTTTCTCCCTATCCTGTAAGGTTGTTATGAATTACAATCAATTCAAGATGACAGTAGGCACGGGGAACTGGTTTGCATTCTGCTTCTGCCCTGCCTAGCCATGTGACCATGTGACAAGGTAACAGAATATAGCCTTCTTCCCTGGAGTAAACAAGTGCTAGCTCTTATTATCTTGATCTGAAAACTGATTTCCTAGCCTGCCATAATAACTCAAGACTTAAAAATCTAAATATATTTAGAAGTTTTAAAGAGTTGGAAAAACCTTCTATTGTTATTCATGTTGACTATCTCATGCCTATTCACCTGTGCAAATTTTTATTTGCCTTTCGAGCAGCAAAGTTTTCAAGAAGAAACAATCCTATCCAACGTTATCAAACCGTAAGACACTAAAGAAAAGAGAGGTTGATAAAGCTCTCCTGATAAAATAATAACTAATATTTGTCAGTTCGAGGACTCCTGATAGTGCAGTGGCTATGTGTTGGTCTGTGATCATCATGATCGACAGTTGAAAGGCACCAGAAGCTCCAAAGGAGGCAGACTAGGCATTCCCCTCCCCTAAAGAATTACAGTGTCAGAAACTCACAGGGGGTTGCTTTGAGTCAGCTTAACACAATGGCAGTGAGAGTATTTTTTAGTTCTGGTATAACCCAGGCACTAGTGTAAACACTTCACATGCATCAGTCAAGTCATTGGCCCAACTCTTATAGTAGAGGCTGTAATAACATCCCTAGGTTGCAGATGAGGATCCTGAGCACAAAAATTTGAAATCTCATGTTCAATGTCATACAGTTCCTGGGATAAAGCCAGGTTTGAGTGCAAGTCAGCTGTCTCCAGTGTCAGTGCCTTTAGCTACCTACTTTCTAGCAAAGGAAACGTGCTCACGGAGACACCAAGTGTGAGCAGAGAATGGTGCTCCAGACGGTGTCTGACTCATTTTTCAGAAGTAGATCTCTGGACTTACCTTTCGAGGTGCCACTGGTTGAAATCAAACCACAAACCTTTTGGTTATCAGCCAATTGCATTTATCATTTGTCCTTAAGAATTCCTCTCTTTTGAAAGAACTCTTTCAATTTCATAACTTGCATCATTGGCAGATCACTGTGTTGTCTCCCTATAGATGAGCTGAAGCAGAAATGGGACCCTAAACAGTTGCTTGATGAACATGGAAACAGAAAAGGCAGAGAGAGTTGGATAGCTTATATGAGAGTCATGTCTGCCCCAGGCACAGAGAGACAGTCACCATTCCTGACGTGGGTGACTCTTCTATTGCTCTGAAGCACATGCAGCGTTTCTCCAAACAGGGAACATCTCAACCCAGGTGTCTTGGAAGACGTGCGTGCTCCTTTGAGGATTCCAAAGTAACAACCATATTCCTGTCTTCCCTCCCTCCCTCTGTGAGACAGCACCTAGGCACCTTGAGTTCTCACTCACTGCGGCCTCCTAACCACCCCATAGGGCAGAATAGAACTGCCTCTGCGCGTTTCAGAGACAGTGACTGTTTATGGGAATAGAAAGCCACAGCTTTCTCCCATGGAGCAGTTGGTGGTTTTGAACTGTTCACCTTTAGAATTGCAGCTCGATGCTTGACCTCTATGCCACCAGATCCCCCGAGTCACACATGTACAGGCCAGCTCCTGGCCTGTGCCCATAATCAGTAATCTCGCTGGTAGATTCTGTTCGTGTGTCTGTCAGAAGGCAACCTTATTTGCTGGATTTGAGAGCTCTTCACTGACACCCCTGTGTTCTGACAACAATCGTTAACGAAAGTGCACTTTTCAGTGCTTCCATCTTGCTGTTTAAAGCCTTTGTCTAAGCTGTGAATATGCTAAAATTCTGCAAAGACCTTGTCGATAAAATGGCCTTGCAAATCTCTATGCCTTATCACTTAACAGCCGGAAGGAAACGCTAGCAATATGACTGCAAGTGCATCTGTATCAAAAGGCTGCTTTCAAGGGCAGCTTGTTGTTGTTAGGCACCAGCTCATAGCGACTCTGTGTGCAGAGGAGGCCCACGTCAGCGTTGCTGTGCGTGAGCCCATTGCTGCAGCTACTGTGTCTACCCATCTCCTTCAGCGTCTTGGTCTTTGTCACTGAGCCCAGGGCCACTCCGTGGCCAACAGATGACCCAGCAGGACCCAGGCTTTGGGATTACGAGGTGCAGTTGCAGATGGTCCCAGAAAGAGCAGACCTACAGTGAAATGCATCAGCAAAATAGATTACATTGAGAACGTCTTTGAGAGGGAAACATAGAACAAAGAGATTTTTCTAAAAGGTGTATGCACCCACTTCATCCTCTCTCACTCTCATTAGGGTCTTCACAGTCTTTGCTTCCATGTTGAGTCGAATCAATTTTGTCAAGGCACATGAGAGAAAAACATGTACCTATTATCTCCGCCCCCCCCCCAGTTGAAGTCATTAATCCACAGGGGAAAATTAAGAACTGCACAGATGAAAAACAAGAGCCATCTATGGTTTGTTTTAAAGCACCATAAAACATCCGTTCACAGTTGAGAGCAGAGGAAAATTTAGTATGATCCAGAACGGGATAGTAATAAACAGATGTGCACACAAATACCACGTCACTAAGGGGGGAGACAGCGTGAGAGAAAGATAAAGGGCAAAGCAGGGGAGAGAGAAAACAGGGAGGCAAAGGAGGGACGGGGGGAGAGAGAGAGAGAGAGAGAAGAAAGGGGAGTGAACAACTGATGTGCAGAGATGGGGAAGAAGGGCCCGTCAGGAGATATTTGGGGCCCCAATGTCACTGTATGGGACATTAGGTTCTGTTGCTCTAACTTGCCTTATGCATTGCCATGTAAGCTTGTTTGTCAGTAAGAACTATCATACATGTTTTGTTTTTTTTTAATTTCAAGTGTCTCACTGTTCTCAATTCTAGTCTGACTCACAGTGACCCTACAGGCCGAGGTAGAACTGACCCCGTGGGTTTCTGAGCCTGTAAACACTTTATGGAAGTCAAAAGTCTCATCTTTTTCCCAAGGGGCAGGTAGTGGTTTAGAACTGCTGACCTTGTGATGAGCGGTCCGATTCAGAACCATGAAAACACTAAGGCTCTTCTAGTTCTAACTTAAACACTTATATTTTTTATTGGAAAGTCATTTTCCTTTAGAATTCCAATAGGTGTATTATGAGTGTGCACTTCTGAGCCCCTGGAAAGATCTTGAAGTTTATTACCCCTACTTTTGAGAAGGTAAAACTATCAATCTGCTTGATTTAGTTTTTTTGAAAAAAAAAATCCTTGTTTCCTCATTTAATAGCATCAGGAAAGGTAACAATTGAAAGCACAGCTTATATACCAGATTTAGTTTTGCTTTTTTTTTTTTTGGCATCACCGCCCTCTGGTGGTGGTGGGAGCTACCCAGCCTTGCTCCTGGAGAGCTGCTGCTGAATTTGGCCCCTGGGCCGCAGTCCCGCACTCAACCACTACGCCACCCGGGCTCAGCCCATTTTTTTTTTTTTGTTTATATAATACAATCTATTATCATGGGGATGCAAGATCAGAAATCTTCAGAAGTTGCTGATTGATGCTGCCTGCTATAAAATATAGGAGCCATGATGGTGTAGGGGTTGCGCATCAGGCTGCTAGCATCAAGGCCAGCAGTTTGAAACCACCAGTCCCTCAGTGGGCAAAAGACCTGGCTTTTTACGCCCTTCCAGAGTTACTGTGTCAGAAGCTTACCGGGGGCAGTTCTACCCCGCTGTACATGGTCACTGTGAGTAGAAATCGACTGATGGCAGTGAGTTTGGCTTATAAAACACGAGGAACCTGGTGGCGCTGTCAAGTGAACATTGCACTGTTAACCACATAGTTGGAGAGAGATGAGTCTGTTTGCTCCTGTAAATATTTACAGCTCTATAAACCCCTATGCTGCATTACTCTGAGTCAAAATCAACTTGATAGGGATGGATTGCTGTTTTTATTTGGGTGGGGAATGTTGTTGTAAAATATGTATATTGAACAGGACTTGTTTCCTTAGCTCTGCAAGTGGTTCACACAGGAAGGAAAGCTGAACTTCTTGCACATACAACAAAGGGGAGTGCCCCGAACCCCTTAATGACAATACTCTGAACAGTCCAAGAAGGAATTAAACAATGATTTCTGCTTTAGATGATTTCAAATTTATTTGGTGCTGCTTAGAAATTCCAGAGCCAGGTAGGGAGGTAATTTTTGAAGTGCATACTTGAAATGGCAAAACTAGAAACCACAACAAAACTTTTTATCTATCTCTAGTGTCACTGCAGACCTGACTGTGGACTGTCTTCCTGGGTGTAGTATGGTGTCAAGTTTGATAGCATTGGGCTCTGGATTCAAAAAGACACTCTAGTTCTGCCTGCTCTTACTAACCTTGTGACCTTGAGCAAGTTACCTACTCCTCTTCAGTGTGTTGATCTGTAAAACAGGGATCATCAAAGAACCTATCTCTTCAGATGATTATAATTCAAGTAGGCAATTCATAGAAAAGGATAGGAAAACCCAATCCATTGTGATGATTGTTACAAAGTCCTATATTTGAGTCTCCATCCTAAAGCCCAGATTTGACTTCTTCCACCCACCCCTGGCTTTGCCTCTCCAAAACAAATAAAGCTGGAAAATTCCAAAGACTAGACTCAAAAAGCACTCTTCCTGGCACTCAGAAAGACATTAATACTCATTGTCACTGTTCTTTGTACAACATTGTAGAATAAATGCCCAACTTCAAATAACAAAAAAAAAAAGAAAGAAAGAAGAGAGCATTTATATTTATACTACTCGAGGCACAGAAGAAAAAGCAATTGAAGCAAGTTGCATATGTAGTCATTGTTTTCATCTTGCAGGAAGTCAAACAGACTAAAAGCAACAAGGCACAGTTAGGGATGTGGGCTTGACAATCGGAAACACTGAATTTATTCATGCAATCTCTCTTTCCTCACTTATCAGCTATTCACAGCTAAAAGTGGGGGAATCTTCTTAAGGTTTTCCTGTTTCTATACTCAGAAGTAAGCCTGAACTTAAGAGCATATTTTCAAACCCATCAGTTCCAGGAATGTCTCAGAATGCCTGATAAGAAGTGATGAGACTGTGCACGCACCTCTCTCAGGCACTCTTTGTTTAATTTCCAACAGTTATTCATATCTCTATCCTTGTCTTCACTGCTCTCCTTCAAGGTTACTACTTCTGGTCCTGGCAATTTGGCCCAGAGATAATTCTTAGAGAAAATATTCATATACGTATCCTTAAAATGTGATATTGAAGTCTCATGAGGGGAGGGGTAGGAAAGGAGACTTGGATCCAGAAAGGAACTCAAGTCAAATATTACCTCTGGTGCCTCCAAGATAGTCTCTGTCCCAAAATATCCTGCCCTATTGGTCCCACAGATTAATAAAGGAAGTCTTTCTGGGTTTTTTTTTATCTTTACTTCAAAAACACAATGACCATATATATGAGTATAAAAAACCCCTTAGATCTCAAGTATTAATCAGGTTCTAAGTCATAGGACTCGATGAAAACTGCACCTCACCTTTTCCGAAGGTTTCTGAGTGAGTGAGAGGAAGATGGCACTGCCTTAAAAACTATCCATTGTTTCTGCCTCCAGTGCTGACTTTTCTCCCTCTTGCAGATTCTACCTTTGATGGGGTGACTGACAAGCCAATCTTAGACTGCTGTGCCTGTGGAACTGCCAAGTACAGACTCACATTTTACGGGAACTGGTCTGAGAAGATGCACCCAAAGGATTACCCTCGTGAGTAAATCCCTTACCCGATGGCCTGGGGAAAAGAGCATCGCAGAGTGCAGTCTGCCTGTGGGCACCATCAGAGGGTGGGGGGATATCAGGTCAGCATGCTCTTATTGAATGACTCATGCCACCCACATTCCAAGTTAGTGACTTCTTTGAGACGGGCAGACATAGTTGTGAATGCTTTTAACTTCTTTGCATAGCATTGCTGTGAGTACATTCTGATGTGATTCAAAAAGGCTTCCTGAGTTTATCCTGCTTATCTGCATGTCAGGCGTGGAGCAACCTCAGCCTTCCTTTAATGGCTCTGGCTATGTATTACACAACGGTCTCCTTGTGCTAGAAATAGCCAGCAAAGGGCCTTGCTCTCGACTCCACAGACCAAGGTCGGCACATGCCCAGCATCCTCATTCATGGCAGATGCGCCTTGTCGGTCAGCACAGCCTTTTCCAGCTGATGCTAGACCCCCTTCCTAATGTTTTGCTCCAGATTTAAAAATACTCAAGCTCACTGCCATCCTGTCTGAAGGACCGTCTAGAACTGCCCCATCGGTTTCCAAAGCGGACATAGAAAACCTCGTCTTTCTCTGGCAGAAGTACTGGTGGTTTCAAACTGCTGGCCTTGTGGTTTGCAGCTCAGCTCGCATCCTCCTGGGCTCCAGAGAGTCAATACCAACAAAATCCATGAGAGCTGCAAGGAGATCCCAAAATTGCTTCGTGGGAGTAGATAATAAAAACCCCACTAACTCCCATGCAGCACCTAATAGTCTCAACGAAGCCCTGACCTATGCTTGGCATTATGTTACGCTCCAGTAATATGATTTTAAAAAATAAATAAACAGTTGCAATTCATTCCGTTTCAGCTCCTAGCCTCCCCATGGGTTTCAGGTTGCAACTCTGTTCTAGAGGGTTTTCAATGGCTTCTTTGAGGAAGAGATCTTCCAAGGGGCTCTTGGGTAGATTCAGATCTGTAGTCAGTCAGTGACCATCTGAGCTAGTTGACTGATGATACCATCTAGAAGATATAATAGTCAACAACAACAACAACAAAGGGGGACAGCCCATTGTCCTCATGTGACCCAGAAACTAGTGGGAAGAGTGACTACTCAAATAATTCTGGTAACTGCACAACAGGCTTAATTGTGCGAGGAGATATTTTACATAGGTTACATCATTGAATCTTTAAGATAAACCAGCGGTTTATGAGTGGGTGTGGATAGATCATTGGTAAACAGAGAGATGTCACAAGATAACTGAATGTAAGTCACAGATCTAAGATTCAATTCCAGATTTGTCCAACTCTTTATCCTCCATTGGCCTGGATTTCCTTTAGAACCGGTGTCTCCCAGTCACTCTCACTGGGTGGCAGGATGTCCACGCATAGCACTGAGCATGTTTTCCAGTTCATTTTTTATTTGGTTCTTGGTCATCTCACTTTGGAGTTGCTTCAGCTGGAAGGACAGGATGGAACTGGGGAAAAAGATTAAAAAGAGGGATGTGCCTTTAGCCCCAAGGGAAAGGACATATGGTTGAGGGGACCTAAGTCTTCCCAGGCCAACACAGACGTCTGTGCCTCCCATTCATCCACCCAAAGGCGACTCCAACATTTCATGGTACATCCAGAGGGCTACTGTTTAATTTTACCCATATCAAGACTTGGGATCTGAGAAACCTCATACTCTTACAATCTTCCTGCTCTGGGATTGGGCCTGATCGGCTTCAGCTGGTGTGGAACACTTGCGTGAGTAAATTTGAACCAGGCTGGAGAGGGGGGAGTGGGGTTGGAGGAGAGTGGGGATAAAACCCTCTCGGAACAACTATGATGGAAAAAATTTCCCAGTGCCTCTCACCCACTAACCCAGAAGAAGTAAAATTTTAAGGACCCATTATTTGTCTTTTGTAATTCTAAGGAGTTTATTGTTCTTTTCTGTTCTGCTACTATTATTTCCAAGAATGATTTAAAAAAAATAGCTCAAGTGGATGAGGGTGCATATAGAACCTTTGTTTCTGGTCCTTAGGTCCAAATCAAGGCTAAATCCAAGAGAGTTTCTGTGGAGTGGTTAGAAGTCTTTTACTAAACACAGCGGCCATCTGTTCCAAATTCCACTTGATTGTTCCATCGTCTGATAGTACATATCAGATTTCTTCTCATTATTGGTTGAGAAAAGTTCATAATTATGTACAGAATAGCCTTTATCACATTACTTGGGAATTACTTCTTCAGGAATCTACCAAAACCCTTCGGACGAGCAAAGGACAGAACTTGGCATGCTCACAGTTGGTCTGCAGTGCCTGAAAGTGTCTGCTGTCTTCTCAATGTGGTTGTTAGGTATCCTTGTGTCGGCTCTAACTCACAGCGAGCCCCACATGTCATAGAAGGAAAGACTGCCCAGTCTGGACACATCCTCACAATTGTTACTGTTGCAGTCTCTGTGCAATGCTTTTCTTTCTTTCTTTTTTTTCTGACTCTCAAGTACAATATTCTTTTCCAAGGTTTGGTCTTACCTGCTAGATGATCAAAATATGAGAGAGAGAGAAAAAAAATCTCACTTCTAAGGAGAATTTCTCCAAGACAGATTTGCTTGTTCTTCTGGCAGTGCATGATACTTTTGATATCCTTTGCCAACACCATGACTCAAAGTCATCAACTCTTATCTGGTCTTCCTTATTTATTACTCAGCTTCCACATTCATATGAAGTGATTGCAAAGCTCATGGCTTGGGTCAGGAGCACCTTAGTCCTGTTACTGGGTACTAACCATGACAAGCATTCTTTATGACTCAGGCACCTCATTTCCGGCCTATATCTGGTCATGATGGCCACCACTGAGTGGAATGAGTCAGGCCTTTTCTTGGAGGGAAAATGATGGGTTTGTTCACATCAAGTACTAGAGCCCTTTGGAAGAGCACAGGAAGGATCCAATTGGGGTCTGGAAATTTCTAAAGAATATGTCCTCCATTTTTTAGGTAACAGATGGATTCCCATTGGCCACTCCAGAGATAATTCTTTCTTGAATACCAGTCTTTATTGTTAAATGTAGAGATGTTTCGCAGCAAATGTCAATACCTTCTCTCTCTTACTAGTCGTTGAGAATACCATTGTCTCCCCAGGCATCTAAGAACAGACGTTGTCAAAAAAATTTATTGTTTTGTTGTTTTCTTTCCAGAACTCATTTACATGCTAAAAGTTATCATTAATATGAGTCATATCTATCAACATTTGCCACATGAAAAACCAAAACTGAGACATTGTTGGAATGATATTTATTCAAATAGTTAATTTTAGTAATTAGCGTGTACTTAATAGAGAAAATGATTGGAGTTGTCTAGAATTTCAACTTGTTTGGATCCACAGTCAATGTTCACAGAAGCAGCTGTCAAGAGACCCGACAGTACATTGCACTGGGTAAATCTGTTGCAGTGTGGTAGTTACATAATTTCAGGTCAGTGAAGGCTAGCCTATCAACAAGGTCACAGCCTGACTGATGCTTCCCTTAGGGGGCGGCCTTCTCATGAGACTTCTGGGAGTTTTCTTCCTCCCTGCTTCCTCCCTGGAGACAGGACACACACTCTCTCTGCTTCCCTTTCCTGTTGACGAGTCACATGGACCCACGCTGATGGCAGCCAGAGCCCTGGAGATGCGTCCACCACTACTTGATCCACAAGACTTTCCCCCCACTGGCCTGTGATCTTCCTGAAATTGTCATCATGGCACGTGCTGTGTGAGTCTGAAGAGGAATTTATGCACTAGTATCAGACATATGAGTTAATATCAAACTTATGGACTTGATCTGGACTGGGCTGTGATGTTTTTTAGTATGCCAGTTCATTCAATGGCACCTATCAACAACAACAGACCCTATAAACTCCATAGCAACCCATTTTTGATATATCATCAGTTTTAATACCAGAACACAAATATATATTGACATTTTTTTCCCAAAAGAGTCAGTGGTTTGGTTTTGTTGTTTTTCTCCTTCCAGCGGGCAGTATATTGCTGAAAATAGAAAAGTGGCTTTTAGAAAAAGAAACTTTATATGATTCAAGTTGATTTTACAATGAAACTCAGCTACCTTTGCTAGAGGGTCACTTAATTTTTAAGAGTACTAATAACCAGACCTGATCGTACGAAAGGCCACGACTCTTAACTTGGCAACTATTTTCCTTTCTTCCTAAGTCAACACAAACCTCATCCATGTACAGCAGTAGTTCTCAGCCTTCCTCCTGTCGAGACCCTTTCATTCAGCTCCTCATATTGTGGTGACCCTCCCAACCATAAAATTATTTTGGTGGTTACTTCATCACTGTTGTGTTGCTACTGTTATGACCCCAAAGGGGTCGCAACCCACAGATGGAGAACCACTGAAGAGTTTGTGTGTCACTTTGGGGTCACACTGAGTCCTTTCCTAAATCTTGCATTTGATTTTAATTCCACTGTTATCATGAGAAATGTCTCGTGATCTTGTAATGATGTGCTTGGAACAATTGGTTTAACTCTTCTTTCTAGAATATTTAGCTAGTCTAGAAAAATTAGCTTACATCAGGTCTTTTGCTGACAGAGTAAGGACTGCAATAAAAATACTTTGCATATAAAGGCATCATTCCTCCCTTTTCTTAAAATGACTTTCCAAGAGTAAGACTTCCAAATGAAAAGATACCACCTTTGTGGCTCTTGAGACCGTTAGCCAGTTTCCTCTCCAAAGCATTCGCCTTGATTCATCACATTACTCCGAATGAATACATCTGTTGCTCCACGTGCCCTCAGGATTTAACTATCTGGGCTTTCATTTTGCCTATTCACTTGTTATAAAAAGTGACCTTAGTATTTTTAATTGGCATTGATTCAATTGCCGACACACTTGGATCCCTTCTCATGTGTTTGACACTTGCTGCTTTTGAACTCACAGGGCCTTGGCAGTAATCCAGCCTGGTTTTATCCATGATGTCTCAGGGCCTGGCTCATCCTTCAAGAATTCCAGTCGCAGAAACCCCTGCGGACAGGTCCACCCTGTCCTTTGGAGTCGCCATGAATCAGAATCAACTGGGTGGCAGTGAGTGTGGTTTTGTGGAGTTTGAGTTCATCCTCTGGCCTATTGAAAGCTTTCAATAAATACTGTTGAAGGGTGAGTGAATTAATCAATAGAAGTAACAAGGAGGATGGGGAGGAAGATGAGCCATTGAAAGCCGCTGTAGAGGTGAGGTTGAAGCATAGCGAGGCCATCTGTGCTTATTGAGTGCATAACAGGACACACAAGGTTTGGGAGGGGGCTTGAGTGGGTTGGCAGTGTAGGAAGATGGGTTAGTGGGATGTTGCACTCACAGAGTGGGATATGGTAGTTGCTTGGACTAACGTGGTCAAAGTGGTGATGGAGACAATGAGTGGATTGGACGTAATCTTTTAGAAAGAGATGCTGGCATAGATTTGATCAAAGTGAGAGGCAAAACAGCTGACAGCCAGCTTTCTGACTCTGAAATGGAAGTGCTCTTTCTCTTTAAAATGTTCTTCAATATTATTGTCTTTCTATTTTTACAAATGATTTTGACATCATTTCATCAAGTTCTGTAAGGCATCCTGTCAGAATCTTAAGTGGGATGGCATTAAATCCCCAAAATTGCAGAAGAATTCTTAGCTTTATACCATTTAGTATGCTCCATTTCTTTCCATTTCAGACTGAAGCCCTTTGTAGGTTTCCTAGCCCAATGCCTAGAACAGTGATGTTGGACGGTAGGCCTGGTCTTGCGATGTAATTTCAGAAACAAAATTAGACATTCAGACAACAATAACCACACTCCCTTTCTCCCTCATTGAGAAATTTCTCCTTCAGCTGAGTAATTCTCCCCCATCAGAACTTCTCAGCAGTGCCTCCACCCTGCTGACAAAAGAGGGGACACTGCTGCCACCACCAGGAGTATGACACCAGGGAAATGACACCAGGGAAATAGTATTTGCCATGGGCACAGTCTCGCTACACACGCTCGCTACACAGTCTCAGTAAAAGTGGGGGCAAAAAAGGACTAATTAACACACCCCACCCCCACTTTCCCGCCTCCACTCTATTTCTCTGGAGAATTCATATGACCACAATTCACTATTTCATGAATGAGAATAAAGAAGCAAACCCATTAGGTTGTTAAAGATGTGAGTTGAACACACACATTTAGCTCTGTTCCTGCCCCAAATCCCATAAGCATAAGACTAGATGAATAAAACACTATAAACCTACAAAAGGAAGAGGGGGTGAAAAATGCCACCAATGGCAACTATCCTAGCAGAGCAAGGACAGCGGAATCCATAGTGCCCACAGAGGAGGCAGTGCATAAGGATGAAGTCCATTCTTGCTCCTCAGTTCTCTGCAAATTTCTTCATCACTTTTTCATGTATTCGGGCTTTCTTTTGCATTCATCTTAGAATTTAATTTCTTCCCTTTAAAATCAACTATTTATATTCTGATTTCCATAATCTCTCCCCATGCATCCATAAAGTACAAGATGGTAATTCTCCCTGACTTCTTAACTTAGTGCACCTCGGTTGGTTTACCTAATAGATTTGGTGGTTTTTTTTTTTTAAGTTACACTAGTGCTTTTCCTAATTTATATATGTGTGTGCATGTATATGTATATATATATATATATGCTCTTATATAGAGCTATTTTCTCCCCTTCTTTCTTTAGGGTTGTCCTTTTGTTCCTTGTTTATATTGTTGACTTCTCGTTTTTCTTTTATTAATAATAAATGTACTTAACACTATGAATTTTCCTCTGTGTGGAGCTCTGAGCCCCCTCCTAAGGATCATAATATGTAGTTTTCATTTTCATTATTTTCTTAATAGTCTGCTTATGTGCACTTTCTCTTCTTGACACACTTGTTAATTAGTGGGGTATTTTTAAATTTCCATGTAGTCATGGATTTTGAGTTTATATATTTGTTCTTCATTTTGTTCCGGTCGGAGAATGTGTTACATATAACTTTTGCCTTTTTGTAATTATAGAATTGGGATTTTTAAAAAATGTATATAGCCTAGTATATGTTGACTTTATAAACATTCTTTTCTCTCTTAGACCCTCTCAAGATCCCAGGGAAATGTGAGTCATGCCTCTCACTTTATAGTGTACTAGCACCATTGGTCCAGGTATCACCCTCTGGTTTTATTTGCTTTTTGTTTCATGACATGCACCCTCTTCCCTACTCTCATTCCTCTTCCAGATCCATTCTTGATGTATGTGCATGTCTTTGTATTTGCTTCAGCTCAAGGAATCTTATAAGACACCTTTTGCTTTTGAGTATTTTATTTCATCTAAGTACCACTGTGCTAAAATTTTCATTCTGTTTCTTATAGCGTTTCACACGGCATTGTATTTTTTCAAAGACCAATCTATGTTGCTGTGGATACAACTAGTTCATTGCACCTAACTGTTCTTTTTAAAAATGCTTTATTGAAAATCAGGTGAAGATCTACAGAGCAGATTATAGTTCTACATTCAAGAATATGCATAAAACATTCCAATTCAGCTCATCCACTGCAACCCCCTAATTGCACCAGGTGATTATTCCATTTCCTCCCTGTGTTTCCTGATTCTTTTCCTCCTTCTTTCCTAACCCTCTGAACAGTGTCCTTGAGTCAACACTGCCTTGAAGCACTATTCTTACAAGGAAGTGAGTTCTGTCCCAGATCTTAAGAATCTTGGCAGTTCCACCAATATCTATCCAACCAGTAAGGCAGGTCTTCTTGATGATTTTGAGTTTGATCCCTGATTTTTCTCCCACTCCAAGGCACCAAGGTTCAAAGTACCAAGAGCCTTCTAATGTGGTCTGTTTCAGAAAAGTCTAATTGTACTTATTCCACAGTATGTATATCCAGAGATAACCATATAAATATTTGTACATCAATCTATTCCCTCATGGATCTATTCCCCCATCATCATATATAAATATATTTACATATGTGCATACCTGTATTTAAATTTCTATAAATGCCCTAGGCTCCTAGTTTTTTTCCTTTATTTCCTTTTATTTTCCTCTTGTTCCACTATCATGTTCAGCCGTCATTTGGATTTCAGTAATTCCTCTTAGGTACCCTTGATCAAGCCCTACCAGGCCTCTTACACTCTCCTCACCACTGATTCTGAATCACTTGTTCTTCCCTCATCCCTGAGTTTGTTAACACCACTTTCTTTCTCCCACTGCTCCCTCTCCCATGTCCTCCTGGAATCATGGCCCTTTTGTTTTCTCCTTCAGATGGTTTATCCTGCCTATCTTCTCTAGATAGGCATGCATAGATAATACAAGACAGAGTAAAACAAAGCAACAAAAGAAAACAAAATAACTACAACAACCGTTTCTTTCTGTTGTTAGCTTGAGAGCTGGTTGTCAACATGGGCAAGTTCAAGAAGCCCAGGAAGTGGTGCTGGTCCTGGCAGGATGCTATGCAGGATAGCAAGACATCATGTTGAAGAGGATTGACAATGGCACCTCAGACCGCCCTTACAGCATGCTCATCCACCCCGTTCTCCCTTACATCAAGTGTCTTAGATGCCTCTTCTGTCATCCTGCACATCACTTTTACTTGTTCACAGCAGAGCTTCAAACCATTCCATTCTGATTCAACTATTTCCTGCTGAGCATTCCCTTGTCCACCCCAGATATACTGAATCCCAATCTACATTTTTCCCAAGAGCCACAAGTTATTCTTATAAATACCCTAGGTAATTATTACATATACATACAAGTCATCTGGAATCTTGTTAAAATGTAGATTTGGACTTAGTATCTCTGTGGTGGAAATGCACATTTTCAGCAGGGGCATCAGACCAGAATGAACTGATTCTAAATCTTTTTTTTATTTTTCCCTCTCTCCATTGCTCATTCTTCCTTGGGTGTAATCGATGGTATAGCTGATTATGAACCTTTGTTTCAGCCTATTGTATCAGTATTCAATGAAACTTGAAATAGGAAGTTCAGCTTTTCACTCTGCGCTTTTTCAGCAAGTCCGCACATTGTTTTTCTTGAGCATATTAATTTTTTGAGTATCTTATTTTTCAGTAAGATGTGCCTATTTGTAATCAATTGTTCAGAATTATATATTATATAAAATATAATTGCTATGCTGGTACAAGATAAAGTCCATTACCACTGATAGTACTGAGTTAATTTATTGATAAGTGGCCTGCCATTCACTCCTTTTCATTGATAGTTTAAGCAGTGCCTGCTTCCTGCCTATCATTTAGGGAGCTTGCACAGTCACCTGTTTCGAACTGATTTGGGAAGAAGAAAGATTGGATTCATTGGCAAGTCATGGATCAGTTCTTACTTGAGCTTGAGCGCTACCAATTTCCCTGGCAAAATAGATGTGATTAACATTTAAGTATGACACCAACCCATGCATTTTTCATCTTCTGTTTCCTTCAAACCTGTTTGCCAGTTCCTATGGTTTGACTCAAGTAATGCATGTGTTATAAGAAAGACTTTTTCTTTTGCAGGAAGATATTCTAACCACCCCCCTAACAAAATTACAGCTTTTTGAAATTATAGGAGAAACTACAAAGTCCATTATCCCTGTGTTATGTATGATTACCCAGGAACTTGCACACAAAGCTCTGCTAAAGCAAAGGGCACTTATGAACTTGTTTTCCAAACAATGAGTTGAAAAATATACCCTTTAGAATTGTTTATGCCAAGAAAAACCAACTCTTTGTAATCACAAGTGATTTTTGCAAAGATTTGTGCCAGGCACTACAGCCCTGGCAAACATCCCTCCCAATTTGCAAGAATTCTACTGTTTTGGGTTGGAAGTGAAGCATGTGTCCAAAAGAATGCTTGCAGATTTTTCCTACCCTCAGCTAAAACCAGAGGGAAAGAGCGAGCATATAAGCTGACAAGGGGTATAAGAAAACACATGGCTAACAGCCCTATCTTATTTTTAGTGAAAAGGATTAGCTGGGGCAGGTCCTGCAGTGAGCCTGGTTGTCTATGATCAGGAAGTAGGGTAGCTGTAATCTCTTTACTATACCACTGAGTTGATTGATTCAATGGAAAGTTAAGAGTCCAATGCCCCAGAGCTTCTTGGAACCTTCCTGAGTCTGTGCATATTCATAGGGTCCTAATAACCTTCTATTGGAAACGTGTGCACTACCTGCGGGGAACACATGAAGAAATGCTCCAGAGGACATGAAACTTTTTGGCAATTGCCAGCAAGAGTTTAATTAAACTCTCTCACACATAATAAGCTTGGTTCCATTAAGAGCAAAAGCTGCCCTATGTTCTCCCCACGCATCAAGGTTCCCAGGGTCTTGCAGTGGAATGGAATGGACAATGGAAAGCAGAAGGCTTTCTCTTCACATCTGGCTCCTCCAAATGGGGGCTAAGAGGCTTTCTGGAGGGTTTGCTGGCCCGGACAGTTAGTGTTTACAGATGTGAGTGGCTTTCAGTCATTGAATGCAAATTGCATTTGCTTTGTTGCTACACCCTGGGAAAACCAAGAGAAAGACGTGGAATAATGTTCCTTTATCCGCCCACCCACATTGAGATTCAGGGCACAGTCTTTTCAGGTTTATTGGATCCCTAAGCAACCTTTGAAGAAAGCAGTACATCTGTCCCACTGTCCCTATTTCAGTGTACATGGATTCATTTGGTTTACATCCTCAGTCCCTTGACTAAATTTTTAGGTAAACATTTCTTATATTCAGAACTGAGTGCCTATGCAACTCTTAGGCTAATTTTCCTCCCTCTTCAACTTTGATCTGCATTCTGGGAGCGAGCTCTTCAGAGGGGGGGGGGGGGCCAATAAGAGAAGACGGCTAGCCTTTTCATCCTGAAGGCTGAAAGTCTGAGAAATAAGTTAAAGAGAAACGTGAGTGGGAATGGGTTCTTGCTGGAATACAAAATCTCCACATCAAATAGGAGAACCATGGAGAACGCTGAGGGAGCATTTCTGAAGAGACATAGTGGGATTCGTGTTTCTTTTACCTCAATGAGAACATAATAAGCATGACCATCTTGCTTCAGAAAGATAGTACCGATCACAGATGCAGATCACCTATAAAACCAGATGCCATGAGGTCAAGTCTGACTCATGTATGTCAGAAGGAAAGAACTCCATCAGGTGCTCAATGATCCATCTCTCTAAGGCAAGTTGCCAGGGCTCAGTCACTGTTAGCGAAGAATGAGACGGTGTCTACATAGATGACCAGACATCCAGTAAATGCTACGTGTGCTGTGGCTGGAATGTGCTTATTTATTATCTTATGGCTTATTGTTGTTAGGTTCTGTTGAATCCGTTCCCATGCACAGCAACCCCATGTGACAGAGTAGAACTCGCTTCGAGGCTGCTCCAGGCTGTCATCTTTATGGGAGCAGATGACGAGGTCTTTCTCTCACTGAGAAAGAAGCCACCAGATGGATTCAAATCTCCCACCTTTCACTTAGCAACCACATAGCCATTGTCCCGGCAGGGTTCCTTGACTTAATTGACCCAAATTCTCAACCTTGATAAAAGGAATTTGCTCTGATCTCATACTAATCACTTGGGCAAGTCTCCCCACCCCCACCCCCTTTAATTGGTCCCCGTCATACCTATGGGAATTCGCTATAGCTCTCACTTACTCTCTAAATTGCCTACACATCCCTAAAAGGCAGAGGACTGACTTCCAAGTATGGGTTGCCATCTAGGGATTCGCAAATAGCACTCAAGAATGGCCCAAGTTGAGCACTAAAGGACTCTTTACAAACGTGCTCAGATTATAGGAGACCCGACCAGCAAATAAGACATGGTTAAGAGTTTATATCCATAATTCCCCTCTCCCCCAAGAAGAATTTAAAAACAAATGGAAGCATGTACACATTGTGCAATCAATCAAAGGAACACACAGACCCTTACAAGTTAGCATTTACTAACTTGTGTTTTTTAAATAAGCCAAGGGAAGCAAACGGAGTTTGGAATGTATATGTTCTGTCATTTCTGCTGAACCAGATCAGTTTTACTTGACTTCTCCTCTCCTTGCACTTCTCACCCACCCCCTCAAATAAACATAAACAATTCTTAGATGGTCTGCCTCAAGGCATCTAAACACTGGGCCATCTAGGGGAAAAAAAAAGGCCAACAGCTTAGCTCAAGCAGATCTGGACAAACTTTTGAGATGGAAGAGTCAATTCACTCCCTTATAATTTTAAAATTATTTGAGAGCCATAAATTTATTTTATAAGCAAATGAGGTCACCGCTATGTGAATGATAGTCTTTCATTGTTTTTTAGTTTCACTTCAGAGTCACATGTATGTACTGAAAGAGCCCCATGTGGCTTGAGAGGTGCCAGGTTTAGTCTTACTTGTAGCCTCTTCTCTTCCACTTCTAAGTCACAACTTAACTTCTCCTACTTATTGGAGCCTCAAGTTCCTCTTCTTCCCTGACAGTCCACATTGGGCTGGGTCAGGTTCAGTTCTCAAAGTCTCTTTAAAGCCCTTTGAAGCCCTTGTAAGTATGTTGCTGTTGCTGTGGTGGTGGTGGTTACTGCAATTGTGGAGTTCCTGGGTAGTGTAATTGTCTGTTGGTGGTTCACATCCCCCCAACACCACCACCACTACCCGAGACATGGTGGTGAAGGGCCTTCGAATCTCTTTCCAACAGAGTCAGTCACTGAAAACCCCATGAAACACAGCTCTTCATGATGTCACTACAAGTTGAAATCCAACCAGAGGACAAGTGGAGCAGTTACTGCCGTTTCTCTTGGTGTAAGTTGCTGAGGACCTGTCAGTGCTCCCGGAATTCAAGATGAAACCCCAGGAAGGGTTCGAGATAGCTCTCGAACCAGCTATGAAGTGGTAGAGCTGTGTAGCAGCAATAATATGAGCACAACTTAAATCCCACCCCGTTACCCACTTTGAAATGATGATTATTAATGACTTTTTTTTGTAGGAGGAGAAGTTTGTATTGTTTCACATTTTATAAACAAAGAAGGACTTTATTGGTGTTTTTATATTTCTTTTATATGTTCCTAGCAATATTTTAATGTGTTTTTATGCCCTATGATTCACAATCACATAAAATGAAGCTGCTCTGTAATTATTTTCAATTCAGTTAGCTGTTGTATTCATTACCTAGGTCTGCCATAACAAAAGTCCCCCAAACTGGGTGGCTCACAACAAGAGATGTATGTTCTTTTACAGTTCTGGAGGCTAGAAATCTGAATCCAATGGGTTGACATGCTCTTGCCAAAGGTTTTAAGGGAAAATCTTTTTTTCTCTATTAAATCCTAGGAGTCTCATGTGTCTCTTGGCTTAGGGCAGCGTAACTCCAATCTCCGTCTTTGTCTTTTGTTTGTTTGTTTTTTGTTTTGGGGGGCATCACTGCCCTGTGGTAGTGGGAGTAGGAGGCCCAGCCTTGCTCCTGGAGAGCTGCTGCTGGATTTGAATCTCCAACCAAGTGGGCTGCAGTCCGCGTACAACCACTACGCCACCGGGGCTCAGCCCCAATTTCTCCATCTTTGTTTTTACATAGCTATCTTCCCTGTGCTCTCTGTCTCTTTCCTCCTCCTCTCCTCTTCTCGAAAGGACAGCGGTCATATTAAATTAGGACCTACTCTACTCCAATGTTACCTCATGTTAAGTTCATTAATTTCAGAGAAACTCTATTTCTAAGTAAGACCATATTCACAGCATGGATAGGGCTAGCTTTTCCAACTGCCTTTTTTTGGGATAGCATTAAAACCCATAACAGTGGTTTTCTCTATTAAAGGATAGCTTTGAGGAACAATCATTACTCATTGTTCAATCCAATATGTCCAGTGCCCAGAAAAATGCCTCCCACCTGTGAGTCTCTCAAGAAAGATGAGTGGGGCTAAGGAGAACAGAAATCAGCTTCCTTTGAAAATCTGGAAAGAGGAACTGTTTTTACCATCCCTTGGCAAGAAAATGAACTATCTCTTCCATCTCGAAGACAGAGGAGAGAGCTACCTGTTCTTCTAGAGAGTAGCAGAATCCTGTGAATGCCTACTTTGTGATAGAAATCTAAATGGCAGGGATGGTATATCATTTGGTCTCCTACTCTAGGCTATTCACTCCTTGAACACAGGGACCACAGGGATAGTCTTATTCATGACTATCGTGACCTCCTAGTCAATAAAAAATGAAACAGAACTTTATGACCATCAGATGGATGAGGATAGAAGGATGGATAGACAAATTGAACTCCTGAAGTCCACTGTCCCTACTAAGATGTCAAGAAACTATCTCCCAGGCTAGTATCTAAACCCGTTCTAAAATCTACCATAGTTAAATAGATTTATAAAGCCTCAGAAAATATATCAACCCTAGATCTTTAAGGGTTATTATCTTCAATCCTAAGGCAAGCAATTATAATCCATATCTTCAGAGTGCCCTGCAAGTTAGAAATAATTTTGCACAAATTACTTATATGGTGACTACATCCTTTTCCTCCTCCTTGCAACTTGGTGCCCTCTTTGCTTTTTCTCATGTCCTAACGTGGTTTTAGGAAGATACTGGAGAAGGTGTAACCGTTGGTTGATAGCATCACTCTATGTCCAACTCCAGTACACTACTCCTGTGAAATAGAATCAGTGATCAATATATGCTGTTGAGTGGGCTGGCTTCAAAAAGTCGCCTTTAGGTTTAGGAACATATTATAACTATTTAAAACTATCATTGCTTTCCCTGGGCACCTTGAGTCAGTTCTGACTCAGAATGACCCCATGCACAATAAAATAAAGCACTCTGCAGCCCTGCACCCTCTTCAGAGCTGTTTCTCTGCTTGAGCCTATTGTTGCTGTCCCCATCTCATTGAAGGTCTGCCTCTTTGTCACTGATCTTCTACTTCACTAAACCTGCTGTCTTTTTCCAGGGGCTGGTCCTCCTGATAACCTATCCAAACACATGTTAAAAGTAAGTCTTGCCATCATCCCTTCTAAGGAATGTTTTGGTTGTGCATCTTCCACAACAAATATGGTTGTTCTTCTGGCAGTCCATAGAATGTTTAGCCATCCTCACCAGCACCCTAACTCAAATGCATGAACTCTTCCTTGTTGAAAAGAGGCATGTATATGTTCCAGTCATCTTAACTAAGGGACTCAAGATTGTAGTCCCTAACTCTGCTGATGTGCTCAGTAGTTTTGTGTTTCAGTTTTATAAACAGTGAGTTGAAAATAAACCCTGAAGAACTGTATGTGCCAAATAAGGCCGACTACTCATGATCATGACTGGAATTACTGCATGTTTTGTGCCAGCCACTTCACTACTGCCAAGCATCCTCCCAATTTAAAAGAACCCTTGACTTTTCATGGGAAATAGAACAGTAAAATGTCTCTTTACCCCAACGTACATGGGTCTTAGTCTTCATTACGACTTACATAGCACACATTGAGTTGAATAACATCTTGGCTCTGCTTGAAAATGCTTAGGTTGGTTGCCAAAGTGACATAGATTTTTTTTAACCCGAGAGTGCGGAGACAAGTTAATAGAATTGTGATGTCAGTTGGGTTCTGAATATACAACACTTAGAAAATGGTTCACACCACCTTTTGTGCCAGAATCGCTGACAGCCGGGGAGGCTGACAGTCAGACATTTCTATCAGCCAAAACAAGGAAATCTCTTCCCTCCTGGGCCTCCTGCTGCCATGCAGGGGAGGGGGGCAGAATGAAAAATGAAGGCCAATGATTTGTTCATCACAGCTACTGGAGACTCAATGTTTAGATAAGAAGCTGCCTCAAAGAACATTTACAAAAGAGTTCCTGAAAACAAGCCTGCTGGGGATCCACCACTTCTTTAGACTCAGCCCATGCCCCAGGTTCTGGGACCCAAGTCCCCTTGTTGGGAAGAATTTAGCAAGTGCTTAAGGGCCCATCCTTGTCCCAATCCTAACCACACCATCAGCCTTCATAGGTAAGCCTGTGATCTCCGAAGCCAGAGGGTCTCTCCCCTTCCCCACTGACTATGCTCCAAAAAGAACAAGTGCCCGCCACTGGGTTGATGCCAACTGATAGCGACACTATAGGATAGGGTAGAGCTGCCCCTGTGGGTTTCCAAGACTGTCACTCTTTATGAGGGTAGAAAGTGCTATCTATTTCCTAAGGAGTAGCTGGTGGTTGGGAACTGCTGACCTTGGAGTTGACAACCCAACATGTGACCAATATGCCGCCAGGCCCCCACCCCCTTCGCAACTGTAAATGTTGGCAAGTCACTCAGGATCTTTAAGCCTCCATTTTCCCCTCTCTTAAATAAAGGACCCACCACATAAGACGGTTGAGAAGCTGTTGTTCAAAGACTGCTGGCCCCCAATAAATTGATTCATGAAAAGAAAGGATGGGGAAAGAGGAACTTATACCCAGGGCTCAAGTGGAAACTATTTGGAAATGAATATGGCAACCTGTGTCCAAATATGCTTGATACGAATGATGTATTGAATGTTAGAAGAGCTGTAAGAGCCCCCAATAGAATCATTGGGGAAAAAAAGAAAGAAAGAAAAAGACTACTGGAGGGGTATCTCTCCCCGCTCCCCCAACCCCACCCCGATTGCTATCGAGCACACCACATGTGTCAGAGGTGGACCGTGTTCCTTCACCAGGTCTTTGACAGTTGAGGTTTCAGAAGGAAAATCACCCAGACTTTCTTCCAAAGCACGTGCATCAGTCCAGGTAGACTAGAGGAACACATTTCATAGACATGCATATGGATATAAGGAAAAGTTTTATATACAAGAGGAACAGGACACTGAGCCCAGTCCAGTTCAAAGTCCTAAGTCCGATATTAACCCATGTGCCCTATATCAGTCTATAAATTCTCCTTCTGACTCATGAAGTCACAGGTCAGTGGGTGCAGAATCCCGGCGCTGGCAGGGGTTTCCACATAGCTCCTCACTTCCAGGGCTTGGGGTCCGTCAACAGCAGAAGCAACTCATCGCTGGCAGAGGTCTCCATGTGGCTGCCCCAGCTTCAGAGGTCTGGCTCCATCAGGACGAAGCTGTGTGGTCTCTCCACCGGCTCCTCCAGCTTCTCAGATGCTGCCATCTTGTCTTTTCCATGATTCATCGTCTCTGAGACTAACTCCCAACAACTGGGGAAGATAGCTTCTCATCTTCACGAGGGAGATATCGTGAGATTTCCCAGAAGTCTCAGGAGAAAGCCATGCACATAGAGGCCTCACTGGCTAGTCAATGGCTATCTCCAGATTAACAGGCTAGACTCCACCCCTACATTTCAATCCTAAAATTAACATAAGCACATGACTGCCACAGCACGTCTGTGTGGACCCATACCTCCAACCTGTCAGTTAGCCTCTGAGCATGTTAACCACTTGTGCCTGTGGGACCCACTGACACATGTAAGTGTTATATCCTTGTGACCTATGACTATTATTACTACTGCTGCATTGTGGTAATTCAGTTCTTGCCTTGAACTCCAGTTCCCAGAAGTGGGGCTCAGTTTTCATGTGTTCATTGACCCATCAGCATCTAAGGATTGCCTACTATCCAGCTAATCTGTCCGTAATGCTGCCTTGTTCCCCAGCGAGACTCAGGCAGGGCCTTGCCTCTCTTCCTCCAAGAATGTGGCCCCTGCCTTGCTCTTAGTGACCCTTCCAAACACTTGAGTTCTTTCTGCTTCTCAGAGTTGCCAGGCCTGCACAGTGGCCCAGTGTCTCTCTAGTGCCATCAGCTCCAAATCCCTGGTTTCACCCAGGGAGCTCGAAGACCTCCTTGCTCACCTCCACACCATTCTTGGTATCTGGTCTTTAGAGTGCAGCTACCTCGATCAAATCTTAACTCTGAAAATGCTCTTAAGATCTGTTCAAGCAATGAATAAATTGCCCACCCTCTTATTTCCCTCCTAGGCAGAGCTAGGAAGCAAGACCTTATCAACTCAGAGGAACTCCTGCCACAAAATATTAAAATGTTACTACAAAATATTAATTTATAAAATACTTAAGAAAGCTCTAAGAGAAATAGCCTTCTAATCATAAGCTGTCTCTCCTCATTGAGAGAAACCAAGCCTCTCCTGCATAAATAGAAATCTTCCGTTTTGCCAGAGCTCCAGGGAATAATAGGCCACCAGCTGCCACCTTGGACTGCAGGTTTCAGGAGCTTGGAAAGGGGAATTTTCCATCCTGATTATGCCTTTTCAATGTTCTTGGCTGCCAGCATATGGTGGTGGGTGTGGGTCGGAGCCAGCTTTTTGTGTTCCTAAAGAATAAGGCTGAGATGCTGACCTCCTTAGCTACAGCGCCCTGGGCACTCATCAGTAACTGTCCTGGTTGCTTTTATGAGGCCTTTAGAAAACAAGCCACCTACTTATGTACTTTTTCAAAAAATATTAGAGGGAAACCTAATAATCCAAGCAAAACAAACATGATCCCAATGCTCCTAAAGCAGAAGGGATGGGTTTAAGACTCAAAAGAGGAAGGTCCAGAATTCAATGGCCTCACCTTGGAGGAAAATGAAATATTTTCCACAGGGCTCGCCACTGGGTTTAGTGGGACTTGGCCTGGCTCAGCTTAACCTCTTGCCCCTTTCCAAATAGTACTTGAGACGGACTGCCTGAGTGCGGCTGGGTTCCTCAGAGAAGTACAACTGGTGGCATTTGTATGTATGTAGAAAGATTTATATCAAGAAATAGCTCCCATCATTGTAGAAGTGGGTAAGTCCAGTCCCTTTCAAGCCCATGGGTCAGATGTAAGCTAGGGGTGTCTCCTGACTCACATAGCTGCAGGAGCAGACAACAGGAAACAGAAAGGTGAAGCAGGAAGACCACAGGATGGTAAATGCAGAACTGAATGGATCCAAGTTGATGGCTCCTGGGATCGGCAGAAGCTATAACAGGAGGTCAACAAATCAGACAAAGGCTCTGGATCCAGCTAGTTTCCTTGGTGTCAATCTATACTGAATAGACCACCCCCCAAAAGAAAGCTCCCTCAGATGGATCAAGGCTGTGACTAGATGAAGGAGATGGTCCTCTACCCTCTTCTTCCCACAACTGCTTGGCTGCTTCCCAGGAGATCCCATCATGGACGTGACCACACTATGTTCGATAGTATCATGGGAGGATATTGGCCCAGCCAAGTAGACACAAACCTAACTATCACAACACCCATGCTTATGTTCTGAGCAGCACTTCACCAGTTGAGTCTTTGGACATTTGCCCAGGCAGTTTTACATGTTATCGGTACCCTTTGACCTAGAGGATCCCTGGCCACCCAACTTCACTGCTTGGTAAAGCCTTCTGCATAGCTCCAGTTCTAGTCCGGAATTTGTGAGTGCTGTAGGCTTGACTGCTGACCTATGATACTCATGCCCCTCCAGAGTATCCTCAGAAGAAAGGCCTGGCAATCTACTTTTAAATAATAAAACCCTCTGGAGCATAATTCTTCTCAACACACATAAGGCCACCAGGAGTGAGAATCAACTTAATGACAAATGACAAGTCCAGCTCCGCAGGCCCCTTCTTTTCTGCTCTGGAGCCTATCAAGCAAGGCACTTCCTTGGCCCTTTGTCCTGGCCCGTCCACCTGTTTGATTCTCCCAGTATGCTGAAACATCTTCAAACTCTCTGTCTGGATTTGACTCTGAACTCCAGGAGCTTGCACAGGACTCTGTTCTCAAGCTTGATAGCTTGAGGGCTTAGTTCTCAAGCAGCGTTTGAGCTCAGTAAGCTTTACTGAGTTGATTTCAGATGAACTAAGTCTCTATCAAGCTGCCTTCCTGACAATTGGTCAGATCTCAGAGTAGAGAGACCTACTTTGCAGTTCCTGGTAAATGTCTCCATGTGGGCTGAGCTCTTGCTCAGGACTGTAACCTTTAAAAATATGCAGCCTTTGACCTTCCATCTTGATGCCTTACCGTTCACAGTTCACCGTTCCCCAGTCACTAACACCATCATAAGGAGCCCTGGTGTGGTTCGGCATTGGGCTGCCATCTGCAAGATCTGCAGATCAAAATTAACAGCCGCTTCGCAGGAGAAAGAGGGACTCCCCACTACTCTCACTTGTTACAGGCTCGGAAACTCCCAACAGGGCAGTTTTATCCTGTCCTGTGGAGTTGCTCTGGGTCTGGACTCAACGACAGTGCGTTTTTGGTTTATCCCCATGATATAAGAATTGGACTTTTGATTTCCATTCAATCTGGCTCAAGTGCAGGAGCCCTGGTGGAGCAGTGGGTGGGACATTGAGTTGCTAACCTCAAGATAGAAGCCTCTGACCCAAAGATCTCCAGTGTGAGAAACCCTACATAGGGTCAGTATGAATCAGAATAGACTCAGTGGTAGTGAGTTTTGAGCAGCTCAAGTGTAGGGCAGGCCAGGGTTAACCTTGAGAGAAAAGGAAAGTAGGGTGTACCTTTGCCTAGTTTTTTCTAAATATGAATTTTTTAATGGATGTGTAAAAGGCATACAGATCAGTGCACAAAAATGCTCACAAAATGAACACATTTGTGTAAACAGCACAAAAGACAGAAAGTTGCTGGCATGCTAAGAGCCTCCTTCCTGTTCTCTGCCTGTTCCCCCTCCCCCCACCTCACCCCACCCCTAACCCCTGGCCCACACCCTGAAAAGGGGAAAGGCCATCTTGATTTTTGGTATCACCTATTCATTTTTGTGCTTGTGTTAAATTTTTATGAACGGGATTTTATCTTGTGTATTCTTCGTGCTGGCTTCTTTTGTTCTGTTTTATTCTTGAGAGATTCATCTATATGGTTGTATGTGTTCCCCTCCTCCCCCAATATAGCTGTCTAATATCCACCACATTTGATTTATCCAGTCTGCACAGATGTAGGATGTACATTATTTGGGTTGTATCCAGATAGGGATTATGATGAACAGTACTGCAGTAAGTATTCTTGTACTTACTGTCTTTTTGCCAAATGTATGTATGCATTTGTGTTGGTTATTTACTGGGACTGGAATTGCTGGGTCATAAAATGTATGGCTCAGCTTTAGTAGATAGTGTTAAACAATTTCCCACAGTAAGAGAGCTTCACTTAATATAAACCCTTTCCAGCACTTGATATCACTGACCTGTTTTCATCTTCTCTTTTTAATGTTCTCGTATACTGACATCACATGGTGACTTCAATCATGTAATTACTTTTACTTTGATTAGTATGTTGTTATCGTCTTTTAAAATAACCTGAAGTACCTATGGTGTTTTGACCACATTTTCAAACAGGTTGTTTGCCTTTTTTCTTACTGATTTGTAGGAATTCTTCATATAGTTGAGCTTCATGGCAAACATATGCACTGTAAATACCTTCTTCCTTCTGTAGCTTGTCTTTTTCCCTCCTAAAGGTGAGTACATCTCTTCTACTATCTTGTTTCCCTGAAAATAAGACAAGGTCTTATATTTATTTTTCCTCAAGAAGATACCCTAGGGCATATTTTCAGGAGATGTGTTGTTTTTTAAGTACGGTACAACAATCTACATTTATCCAAATATAGTTAAGTCGTCTTCTTCTGGAACATCATCATAATTCTCCAAACCCTGAATTCCATCCTGCATTTCTTGCGACTCTATTTCCTTTAGAACCACTGGCCTCAATCTCTCATGTCGAGCGATAGAGCTCTTATTAAATGAGCGGCTCTGATCCGTGTAACCTGCTCAGAGTGCATTGGTAGCAACACTGCCGGTGATTTTATCCCATGAATTCTTCACCCAAATCACAAACTCTTGCAGGCTAACTTTCACAGTTTCTGCACTGATTTCTTGTCATTCTATTTTCAGTGTTACCATTAATTTCCATGCACACATGAGATGGCTTGTTTACTGCAATATCGAGAGTCTGCAGATGGGTCACACTGGGACAGATGAGAAGGGCTGCCCATCTTCCTTACCACTCAGCGACCAAATGCTGCATAGCCACACCCATCATTGGGTCCTATTTTTGGGTTAGAGCTTATAGTGGGCAAAGGCTTAGAAACCCTGCTAAGGCGTATTTTATGGGTAGATCTCATTTTCGGGAAAACAAAGTATCTGGCACAGGGGTTACTCTTTGGGTTACTAACCACAAGGTCAACAGTTCAAAACCACCAACTGCTCCTTGAAAGAATGAGGAGGCGCTCTACGCCCAGACAGGTGTGTCGTCTTGGAAACCCCCAGGAGTAACTGTATTCTGCCCTTCCGCGATGCTGTGAGTCAGAATTGACTTAATGGCAGTGACTTTGGTTTTTCCATGGAAATATTTTGGTAAGGGAAAGGTTTTACTGTTCATGGAGACCACGTGAGTGTGCTTTTCCTGTAGGGCTAGCACTTTTTTGTGTCCTGTTTAAGAAATCTTTGCTTACACCAAGGTCATGAAAATATTCTCCTACATTTTCTTCTCAAGGTTTTATTGTTCTTTCTTTTCATATTTAGATATTGAAGTGATCTGTAGATATCAAGACTGATTTTTATCTCCAGCATTATCTGTTTGAATGCCCATCCTTTTCCCCACTTTGTTACAATGTCACCCTTTTCACCTTTGGAGTGGCTATGCTCCTGAGGGCCTGTTTCTGGACTCTCTATTCCATTCCATTCCATCCTACTCAACTATTCTCTTCTAGTTCATTGTTCTACTTGCCACTTTTTCTTCCAGTAACCCACTTTGTAAAATCTGATAGCTTATAAAAAAGACCTTGAGGTCTAGTAGTGTTAATTCTCCAATCTATTCTTCTTCAAGTTACTATTGGCTAGTCTTATTCCTTTGCATCTTTACGTAACCTTAGAAATAATATCTCAAAAAATATTTGCAAATTGTGATCTTTTTATTTAGATGGGTCTGAACATAAGCTATTTGGGGGTAAGTTTTTTAAAATTATTTTATCAGTTGCTCGTACAACTCTTATCAAAATCCATACATACATACATTGTGTCAAGCACATTTGTACATTTGTTGCCATCATCATTCTCAAAACATTTGCTTTCCACTTGAGCCCTTGGTATCGACTCCTCATTTTTCCTCTCCCTCCCCAGACCCCTCCCTCATGAACCCTTGAAAATTTATAATTGATGATTATTTTGTCATATCTTACACTGCCCAATATCTCCCTTCACCCATTTTTCTGTTGTCCACTCCCCAGGGATGGGGTTATATGTAGCTCCATGAATTGGTTCCTCCTTTCTACGCCACCTTCCCTCCACTCTCCTGGTATTGCCACTCTCACCACTGGTCCTGAAGGGATCATCTGTCCTGGATTCCCTGTGTTTCCAGTTCTCATGTGTACATCCACTGGTCTAGCCAGATTTATAAGGTAGAATTGAGATCATGGAGGGGAGGGGAGAGAAAGTATTTAAGAACTAGAGGAACCCGATGTGGATACTCCCGGGAGGTCACTCTCCCCGGGCTCTGTCCAGGGGGCATGGAGGAGAACAGGGTCCAGGGCCCTGTGATGTACAGTCCTTTTCCACAACGTTGGAGATCAAGCCAGGCCGTGAGCCTGTGCCTGCATATTCCTACAGCTTCTTAGGGTCCCTTGGATATTGACTGAGGAGACAAACCATGCAGGAAACATGTCACTAAGAAAAACTGGAGAAAAGTTGTATGTTTCATCATTGCTACACTGTACCTTGACTGGCTCATCTCCTTCCCACAACCCTTCTGTAAGGGAATGTCCAATTGCCTACAGATGAGCTTTGGGTTCCCACTCCACACTACCTCTCATTCACAATGATGATTTTTAGGTCTTTGATGCCTGATACCTCATCCCTTCAACACCTTGTGATCACACAGGCTGGTGTACTTCTTCCATGTAGGCTTTGTTGCTTCTGAGCTAGATGGCTGCTTCTTTACCTTCAAGTCTTTAAGATCTCAGATACTGTATCTTTTGATAGCTGGGTACCATCAGCTTTCTTCACCACTTTTACTTATGCACATGCTTTGTCTTCAGTGATCGTGTCGGGAAGGTGAGCATTATGGAATGCCAGTTTAATAGAGCAGAGTGTTCTGACATTGAGGGACTAATTGAGTAGAAGCCCAATGTCTACCTGCTACCTTAATACTAAATCTATATATGCATATAGATCTATTTTCTCATTATATATAGATATATTTACATATGTGCATGCCTGTATTTATACCTTTATAAATACCCCTTGCTTCCTAGTTCTTTCCTCTACATTCTTTTACTTTCCTCTTGTATCACTATCATGCTTAGTCTTCATTTGGGTTGCAGTAATTCCTCTCAGTTATATTGCCCTTGATCAAGCCCTACCAGGCCTCTTGCACCCTCCTTTGGCACTGATTCTGGATCACTTGTTGTTCCCTCCATCCCTGGGTCTGTTAACACCACTTCCTTTCCCCCACTGTCCCTTTTCCCATGCCCTCCCCTCCCACCCCCGGAACCATCAGTCCCATTGTTTTTTTTTTTAATTGTCATTACAATTTTATTGGCATTTCCCCATACACCATACAATTTAATAGTTTAATCATATCAAGAAGCTTTGTACAGACATTACCATAATCAATTCTAGCACATTTTCTGCTTTGTTGTACTCATCATTGGTGGAGTTTTTATAAGCTCACTTGAGGATCATTTTACACGCATTCCAGAGCTCAGAGGTCCTCTGTGTTAGGCTGGGCTCTCTAGAGAGGCAAAACCAGAGATCTGTATTTTCTTGTGTCCATTTCTCATCTGTCAAGAAGAGAGCTCACACGGTTGTGAAAGTTGGTTTGGTCCAGCCCAGGCCTGGCCCATCGTCCAGGGTTAAGCTGGAGGGTTCGCCTGACTCACACACTTCAGGGGCGGACAGAGCAGGAAGCTGGAAGGTCCCGGGCTGGTGGACACCACTGAAGATGGATTCAAACCACAGGGAGATGGCAGGTGCTCCTGGCCCCGTCTGGCAGTGAGGGGGACTGCTGGCTCCAGTCCAGCGGAGCAGAGGTCTGTGAGCCAGACAGGATCCAGACCCAGCAAGAAAGCTGTGTGAGTCCAGGTGGACTTCTAAAACCTTCCCATCCACTTGGCTAGTGTCAGGATTCCGAGGGGATTGGAAGCCAGGGCCCTGTGAGGACGCTGCCATAATGTGGCCACCTCCATGATGGGTCCAGGTGGGCTTGGTGGAAACGCTTGCTTCTCTGCTATGTCTGGGGCCTGCACCTGAGTCAACAGCGTCCCATTGTTTTTTCCTCCAGATGGTGTATCAATCCTATCTTATCTAGATAGATCTCCAGAGATAATAATATGCACACACAAAAAAACAAGACAAAGCAACAAAAGAAAAGAAAACAACAACAAAAAACCAATGACAAAAAAGAAGAGCCTGCAAATAGTTCAAAGTCTGTTTGTTGGCCTTTAGGAGTGTTTTCCAGACGAGCCTGATGGGGTGCCATGCCCTGGCCTCAAAGTCTATTTTTGGTACTCCCTCTGGACTTCCTTGCTCTGCTCCCCTTGCTGTTCTGTTGCACACCCTTAGTGGTTTGTCTTGGTGTGGTGGTGTCAGATTGGGTGCGATTTCTGCACGGAGTCTCCAGTGTTGTCCCCTGTAGGGTTATGGGTCAGTGAGGGACATCATGTCTCATAGTGGGGCCAACTGTATGGTCCTCTCTGTGCATTGGCTGCTCTGAGCAGGGATATCATCCTTAAGGCTTGGCAGGCCAGGAAGTGCTCCACTCTTTCTTCCTCCTTGGGGGAAGGTTTTATAAGCTTATATAAGTAAATTTTCTAATCAGCGAATGTCATATTGTCCTATTTATTTAGACTTACTCTTAAGTTCTTTCAACGTTTTATTGTTTTCATTTTTTACTAGATTTATTCCTATATGTTTTATGCTTTATGCTGTTACAAATAGTAGCTTTTACTTTCCATGTATTTGTCACAGGCATATAGAAATTCAATGAACTGCATATGCTGTATTAGGATCTGGAGATGTTTACAAAGTTATTTATGAAATTTATTAGTTACATATAGATTATCTTGGAATTTTGACATAAACAATTATGTCTTCTATCAATAGCTACTTTCTAATCTTTACCCTTATGCTATTTCTTTTTCTTGCCTTATTCCACTAACTAAACCCATCATTATAATGTTGAACAAAGGTGAAGATAATGAGCATCTTTATCTTGTCCTTAACCTTATAGGGAAAGCTTTTACTACTTCGTTATTAAGTTTTATTTTGTTATAGTTTTTTGTAGATTTGTTCCTATTAAAGAAAGTTACATTATATTGTTTACTAAGCTTTTTTAATGACAAATTGATGTTAAAAGTTACCAAATGTTCCTGCATCTATCAAGATGTCTACATAATTTCTACCTTTTTTCTATTCATATGATTAAATTATATTGATTGCATTTTGAGTGGCAGATAACTTATAGTCTTGAAATACAATTAGCCTACATCATTGTGATCTAGTACATATATAATTAAGTAACTTGATATAGGACTTGCTGATATATTGTTTGGAATTCACCATCTGTATCAGAAGAGAGTAAGCTTCTATTTTCATTTGTATGCTCAATTCTGAGATGGAATTTTTTAACCCCACTGCAGTTCCTTTTTGTCCTACTATTGGCTTAAGAAATTTACCCGGAGACTGCCTTCTGTCTCACTGGCAGAATAAACAGTCTTCCAAAGATAAGCTAATCAGAACCCAAATCCGGGCATAACCACTCAAGACTAGTGTGTCCATCACTATGTCATAGATGTTTCCTGAGCCTCTGTTGCTTCATAGATGAAACAAGATTGAGAAGTCAATTAGAAAGTACATATGAACAGACCTGGTACATGTAGGTGCTCAGTAAATCCTATTTCTTGCTACCTCTTCTTTGTTTCTTAAAAACTTTTCAAATATAGAAGAGCATTGGTTTGCTTATTTATAGGATTCAGCTGACAGAGTTAAGATTTAAGTCTGAAAAATGGCCTACTGGGGATGGAAGAAGTCCTTTTTTTTTTTTTTTTGGTTATACTCTAAAGAACAAAGGAAAGTTATTTACTGCTCCTGCTGAGTTTTTAAATACAGGCTCCTAGATTTTCAAAATTAGATGAACATTTCTCGAATTTATCATCCAAATGCTACAGTTGCATCCCTGGGGCTTCAAATTCAGGTGTTAATGGTGTATTAAACATTTGGAAGTTGTTCAGGAATACAGCCTCTCTCTCTCTCTCTCTCTCTCTCTCTCTCTCTCTCTCTCTCTCTCTCTCATCTATAACAATATTTACATGGGAAATCTGCTTGGAAGGATGATTTTAAGTAAAGTTCCTCTTCTGAGAAAAATAACCCCAATGTCACCTGCCAGTGTGCAATAAAACTTTGACCGGCCTCTGTAGCAGCAGTGGGGATGAACTGAGTGTGTTTCCTTTGCTTGAGAAGAAAATGGGGTGACTAAGGGAAACTAAAGCTGGCCTAAGTTTAGATCCCTTGGGTTGAGAAGGCTGAGACCAAAGAACGATAATTTCACGAATCTCAACACTGTCAGGGCCATTAGACTTTTCCCCTGGTGCTTTCACCAAGAACTGATTCTGATGACAGTTATGAGTGACATCAAAATTACTCCCTCACTAGATGTGAACTTGGCTCAGTCTGTGTATCCTCCGTGGAACTCAAAGGGCGTGTCTATAATTCAAGCAGTTCTGACAAATCTCAGCTTCCTTACCCTCATCCCGGACTTGTACCATCTCCACACATGTTATGTGTGAGCGCTTTGTTGCAACCACTGTGTCAATCCATCCCATTGTGGCTCTTCCTCTTTTCTGACGCCCCCCCACTTTACCAAGCACCATGGCCTTCTCCAGAACCGTTCTCTCTTGAAAACATTTCCAAAATACATGAGGCAAAGCCTTTCCATCCAAATAGGTATTAGCTAACAGCAATAAAGACATCCAGGAAAAATGTTTACGTTTGTTTTACTGACTACACAGATATGTTTGACTGTGTGGATCAAAACAACTGATGGATCGCATTGAAAAGAAAGGGAACTCTGAAATACTCACTGTGATCCGATAGACTCTGTACGGAGACCAAGAGGCAGTGCTGTCAAAAAAGCAAGGGATGTCCCATGATTTAAAATCAGGAAAGATATACATCAAATTTGAATTTTTTTCATCATACATATTTAATCTGTACACTCAGCAAATGACCCAAGAAACTGGGTTATACAAAGAAGAGTGTGACATCAAGATCAGTGGAAGTTTCATTAACCACCTGTGATATACAGGTGATGCAAACTTGCTTGCAGAAAGCAAAGAGGACTTGTAGCCCTTACTAATGTTGATCAAAGATCACAGTCTTCAGGATGAGCTACGTGTCAATATAAAGAAAACCAAAATCCTCATAACTGGACCATTATGTAACAACATCATAAATGGAGAAAAGATTAAAGTTGTCAGGAATTTCATTTTACTTGGCTCTATCATCAACCACAGAAGAATTCAAATGAATTGTCCTGGGCAAATCTGTTGCGAAAGACCTCCTTAAAGTGCCACAAGGCTGAGATGTCACTTTGGCGTGTGCCTGACCTAAGTCATGGCATTTTAACCGCCTCATAAACTAGACATTTAATTACAAAGACCAATGAAGAATTGATGCATTTGACTTAAGGCACTATCAAATAATTTTGGATATGCTGTGAACTGCCAGAAGAACAAACTAATTTGCCTTGAAAGAAGTAAAACCAGAATGTTCCTTAGAAACAGGGATAATGAGATTTTGTCTCATGTACTTTGAACATGCTGTCAGGATGGACCAATCCTCCTTGGTCCAAGAAGAAGACCTTTAATAAGATTGACTGTGGTTCCAGACATCATGTTCTCTAGGGATTTTTTTCCCCTCTTGCCCCAACATCTCAACCTAGACTTTACTGGTAATTGAGTTTGAGTGCTTTTCCTGAACTTTTTGGCTTTTGTGTTTCTTTTTCAAGTAAATAAAAATGTCTGTTCTGACTGAAAAAAAAATAAATGAAAGATTGACTGTGGCAGTGTCTCATTTTGTTGTTCAGTGAGTCACCATGAGCCAGAATCGATTCAATGGAACCTAACAGCAACGATGATGGAAGCCAGGGAACATGCAATGATTAGTGAATGGCAATGATTATGGTGATAATGATATTGATGATGATGACAGCAGTGACTGATAGTGCTAACTTTAGGCAGGAAGGTAACAAGGATTATCTGTAGTCTATATAACCCTCTGCTTCTAGATACAGGAGGAACAGGCCTAGCCACCCCCTATCTATCCATATGCTATATTCTAGCGCTCCTTAGACCCAGAAGTGTGGTCTCAATTGGATGTGTCATGTCTGCATTTGGGTTCTCCCCAGAACAAAACATGAGGCAAAGATTTAGAAGGAGTAGTTTATGTAGAAGGTTAACCATAAAGCAAGAGTGAATGAGTTGAGAAGAAAATAACAAAGCAAAAAGATCCACCACTGGGAGTGATTCTGTTAGGATCGCTAAGAAGTGAACTGGAAGCTTTCCAAATGTGTCCAATCTCCACAACTTCCCAAAAGAATCCATTCCCAAACATTAAGTTCCCTGCATTCTCAGATACTTGCTTACTGGCCCAAACTCTTGAAGCCTCTGAGAGAGCCATGAGGTGATAAAATGAAAGGAAGCCCCATACACTTGAGGTGGACACTCGATGACAGCACAAGTGTATGCTCATACCTGCCTCCCATTGTTCCGGCTGAAATCAGAGGTTTCTGAGGGTGTGTGGTCCAAGCCACAAAATACAACTGCTAGAGTCAGCATCTTAGTTCAACTGCAGGCAAATTGTCTGCTACAAGTGATTTACAATAACTATGCATAGCAATATAGAAATCACAGAGTAAAGTCTCATTAGGTGTTATTGATTACAATTATTTCCCAGTTCCTAAGGCAATACCTCTATGGGCAAAGAGTTCTTTCTTTTTCTTTTTTTTTAAAATCATTTTATTAGTGGCTCTTATAGCTCTTATCACCATCCATCCATCCATCCATCCATTGTGTCAAGCACATTTGTACACATGTTGCCATCATCCTCAAAAACTGTTCTTTCTACTTAAGCCCTTGGGATCAGCTCATTTCCCTCCCTCCCCAGTCCTCCCTCACTCATGAACCCTTGGTAATTTATCTTTTTTTTCTTCATGTCTTACATCGACCTCTGTCTCCTTTCACCCACTTTTCTGTGGTCCATCTCCCTGGGAGTGAGTTATATGCTGATCATTGTGTTCAATTTCCCCTTTTCCCCCTTACCCACCTGGTATCGCAATCTCCTGGGGGGTGGTGGTTAATCTGTCCTAGAATTGCTGTGGGCAGAAATTTCTTTCAAAATCTCTGGTCTCAGACACCCCAAGGTGCAGTTCTACCCCGTCCTATAGAGTCAGCTTCAATGCAGTGAGTTGAGGGCATCTCTAGAATCAGGCCCTTGGTCCCTTTGTTCATCTTGGATTCCTCAGTTGCCTCCACACTCAAACCTCCGTCCTAGGTCTCAGGTCAGAGATGCTGCTTTGCTTTCCTCCCTCCCAGCTTCTTGCAATTTCCTCCCCTTACTCCGGAAGCTGGAATGTGAATCCTGAGCAGCGCCCCCGCCTTTGGAGCCTCAATTTGTATCAGATGCCTTTCCACCTGCATCTGGTAACTTCTGTCTCTGTATTTGACTTCTGTTCCCATTCCCACAACATGCTCCATCCACCACGTGTGATTTTACATCTCCCGGTGCTGTTTGCTGCTTGAACCACAGCTTAGTTGACCAATTGGATCATACAACTATCCTCCAAGACTTTTCCCTACTTTAATGGATAGACTCTGTGCATATTCCTGTTTCCTCTCAATTCCTATCTCCCATGGAAAAATGGATTACTAATGTTTTGTGAATTATTGAATGTTTACTATATGGCAGGAACTGTAAGTATTTTCTTATGGGTTTTCTCCTATAATACTCATAGCAATCCTAAAAGATACACACTCTTACTATTTCCATTTCACCAGTGAGAGAGCTGAGTGTTACAGAACTCTCATAACTTGTTGAAAGTTACACAGCTAGTAAATGATGGAAACAGGGATGTGGTGATAGCCTTAAACTCATGGAAGCTCCCTTTTTCTTCCAGGACACTTGAAAGAAGGAATGAATTGAAACATATAGAGGAATTTAAACACCAGCATGTAAATGAGTCACAAATGCACAATCATAAGGTCCGGACTTCATTCTGTATGAGTCTATTTATATGTTAAAAGGGGGGGGAGGGGGGAGGTGAAACTACAAGGTGAACAAAGAAGATCAGAAGTTGCCAAAGGTTAAATGAGGAAGGGAGACTGCAAAGGACATGTGGGATTTCAAAAAAAAAAAAAAAAAAAACCAGAATGCTCTCGTGTATTTTATTATTTTGGTCGTGCTGGTGATTATGTGATTGTAGGCATGTGCTCAAACTTACTAGACTATGAATTTAAAAAAAACGATGCATTTAAAAGTATAGTAAATTTAGACCATATATTTCCAAATGGGAAATAAAGAGCCCAACGAATAATCTCTCTCTGATTGCCCACAGCAGTTGTCCAACAGGAAGAAGCACACACTGCCATTAAGTTGATTCCACTCACAGCAACCCTGTCGGTCAGGGCAGGACTGCCGCTGTGGGTTTCAGAGACTCACTGTTTACAAGCCTCGTCTTTCTCCCACTGAGTAGCTGGTGGTTTCAAACCGCTGAGCTTGTGGGCAGCAACCCACCATGAAACCAGGGCTCCTCTAATGGCAAGAACAGAGAAGAGCAAGCGTCAAGTTGCCAAAGATTTAGTGGGGTAGAGCGCAGGTAGAATTTCAGGATGTGATTGCAAGGATTTGTGAAAAGAATTCAAAGAGTGCCCTTGGACTGACTCTTCCCCCAATGCAGGAAAGCCAAGAGAAGGTAGAATTTGGGAAGATTTTCGTCATTCAGAATGAGAAAATGAGAGTCTTTCTGTCAAGGGAGAAGTCTTCAATGAAGACTGTATTGAAAGTGTTCCTGGACCCCCACACTCATCGTTTCTAGCACACTTCCTTCCTTTCTGTAGATCCAAGTTTTCGTTTCCTTCCACCCGAAGAACTGCCTTTAATATTTCATGTAATGCAGGTGTGCAGATAATAAATTCATTTGTCTTTCAGTTATCAAAAAAATACTTCATCTTCATTTTTGAAGACCATGCAGAATATAGAATTCTAGGTTAACAGTCCCCCACGCCCCGCCTTTCTTCTTAATTGTTTCCCACATCTTTAGAAATGTCATTCCAAAAGTCTAGCTTGCCTTGTTTTTGAAGCCAGCGTTGATGTCTGTCTTTGTTTCCTCCTTATCCAGCAACTTTGATGGACAGAGAAAAACTGTCCCTGTGGGTTTCAGAGGCTATGAGTCTTGATGCAAGCAGAAAGCCTCATCTTAAAGTTTGTGTTTGTTTCCTTGATTATAATGTGTCTTCTATCCCCAACCACTGCTGAATTTAAGATTTTCTCTTTATCATGACTATCAGCAACTGATCACGATGTGTCTAAGTACCACTTTCCTAGACTTGAGTTTTGTTTAAATCCTAGAATCAGTTGGCTGGTATTTTTAATCAAATATAGGTTATTATCAGGCATTGTTTCTTCAAATATTTTTCTCTCCATCTGGGACTTCAAGTCTCCCTACAGGTCACAGAAACTCAGTTGATTTTTTTCTCTTATTTTTTCCTTCTGTGTATTTCATTTTAAATTGTTTCTGTTGTTTCCTTCAAGCTTAATTAAATGTTCTTTTGCCATGTCCTAAGACAAGTATTTGTTTTTCAATTCTAGTGTGTTCATTTATTTATTGTATTTTAATAGTTTCTGTTTCTCTGCTGAGATTGTCCTCATATGTTCACTCCTTTTGTCCATATTTTCCTTTTAAGTCCTAGAACAGGCTTATAAGAGTGGTTACAAAGTTCTAGTATGCTAATCCCAACGTCTGTCTTCAATTTTAGTGACTCTCTACTTTGCTATGGGTAACCTTCTCTTGCATCTGAACAGGTCTAGTAACTTTTTATTATATAATAGACATTATGATGTTATGTATTTCATCGTATGAACCTGTTCCTTTAAAAATTACGAAGTTCTGATATGAGAGATGATTCGTTTACTAATGTATGTGCTTAATGCCATTTTGAGGCTTATTTTTAGAGTTTTGTTAGAAGGCCTTATGCAGGGGTTAGGGTAATTTTACTTCTGTGTTATGGCTTTTCTAGAGTCTCAACCGAATGCTAGAATGACCAGCAAAATCTCTTTCATATACGTGGTTGGAGTGGCTCATTGGTGACCACTGCATCCTCCATTCAGCTCACAGCTTCCCAGTAGCTTGTCTCGGATACGTTTTGTCAAGTCTTGCCTTACATGTGTTCTTTCTGCTTAGTGTTTGGAAAGACTGTCTGGGGAGCTGCTGTGAGTATTTGTAAAGCTCCTTCTCTGTGGAACTTCCTCCTCTCTGATAGTGTTACTACTAAATCCTCAGCACTGAGCGTCTACCTCGGCATCCTCGTCCGCCTGCTTTTCCTGTTGTGCTGCTGCTCTACATGGCTGCACCACAAACTGCGACTGTCCCAAAGGGAAAGCCAGGTGTTCTTTGCTGTCTATTTTCTGACATCTGAAGACCTTGACTTTGTGCATTTTGCCCGGTTTTATAGTTCCATGTGGCTAGAGGGCAATTCCAGTGCCATTTGTTCCACCAGAGCCAGCAACAGAAGTTGTGTGCTATACGTTAGCAATACACGCACACAGGCACACAACATCCTAGAATCCTTTTTAAGCAAAATATTTAAAATATCACTTTTCAAAATATCCTCCATCTAGGCCAGTCCCCTTGTGAAGGCACTAGTTCCTCCTCTCTGTTATAAAACCCTTCCCCAGAGAATTCTGCACTCTTCTATTCTATTTTTACGCAACATCGACATGGCAGATTTGGCATTCTTTAGAGACACAAATTGTGTTCCTTTTAAATGTTCTTTGAGTTTAGGGAACAATAAGAATCTAACTATCAAGACTCTAGGGTGGGTGACATAAGATTTTCCAAAGAAATTCTCACAGGGCCATCTTTGGTACCCTTGAAAAACTAGCAGGTATATTGCTATGATGGGGAAACACATTTATCTGCACAACTTTCCTGGCCTTTTCCCCACATGAAATGAAGTTGTTCATTTTCTTAAAACTTAAATCCCTATCGTTGTCATTTTGAGAAAACTTATCAAGATTACCACTTTGGAGTCCCAAACAGCAGTTGCTAGGACCTTGTTTTTTTTTAACTTTCATATTTTATCGTGAGTATTATAAGGAGATCTGGTGGCACAGGGCACCACCCTCTAATGGAAGTTGTCAAGAATGTCTTCTTGCTTGGGTCTGTCCACAGTCGGGGCTCATGGATGCAGCAGTAAAGAGATCACGTGATGGATTGCATTGGGTGATTTTGCTGCACACGACCTTTTTAAAGCGGTTACTTTGAGGACTAAGGTGCACCTGACCCAAGCTATGGAGTTTTCGACTGCTTTATATGCATGTGAAACTTGGGCATTAAGAATCAATATGTTCGAATTATGGATCTGGCATACAATATCGAAAATACCATGGACTGCCGAAAGAACAAACAGATCTATCTTAGAAGTACAACCAGAATAGTCCTTAGAGACATGGATGGCAAAACTTTGTCTCACATACTTTGGACATGTTGTCAGGAGGGATTAGTGCCTGGAGAAGGCCACCATGCTTGGTAAAGGAGAGAGGCAGTAAAACAAGGAAGGCTTGGCAAGATGGACTGACACACTGGCTACAGCAAAGGGCTCAAATCGAAGAGCACTTGTGAGGGTGGCACAGGACAAAGCAGGTTTCGTTCTGTTGGTTATAAGGGCACTAGGAAGTGGAACCCACTTGGTGACATCTAACAACAATTCTGACTTATCTTTCAAATTTTAATTTAGCTGCCATCTGAGAGAGAGAGTGAGGCTTTGTCTTTTCAATGTTGTATCACATGAGCTTTATTGTCCTTGTCTGTTCTCCATGCCCTCCACCCAGTCACCAGTCTAAAAATCTCACTGGCAGTGATGAAGTCTGTTCATCTGGGAGTCTCTATAGCCTACTCAGATTTGGGTGATTTTTTTCCCAAAGAAGTGTATTGTATATGTTAAAGTTTGCTGGCCAGATGGTCTCTCTTATATCCACTCAACTCTACCATTGTAGTGTGAAAACAGTAATAAACACTATGTAAACTTTGAAAACTTTATGGAACTAAAAAAAAACCCAGACGGTGAGCTTTAGTTCTCTAATTCCTGGTTTAGAACAAAATATATCTAATACATTTTGATTTAATAAATGAAGGCAATTGAATGGAAGGATATTATTGGAAGCCTCAGAAGAAATGGAAGAGACTATAATCAATTGCCTACACATAAGAGGTTTCCCAGAAAAGGTAAAGACTTCACATGAGTCTTTAGGAAGGAAAAATAGGCTAGCTGAGTACAGAAGGCAGAAGATGAAACGTTGAGGCTTTCTGCTCTAATGGAGAGAAGAGACATTCTCATGCAGGTTTTTTGCCAGGAAGCCATACTGAGATGAGATCCTGAAAACCAGAGCAAGTTGGTCAGAGTGAGTCTCTAAAGCAGCCAAGAGCAAGAAGAGCCAAAATGCAAGTACAAGCTGTGTCCTGGGCAGCACCAGGGGCAAATCCAAGAGGAGTCAAGTTCTGTAGCCAAATTCAAAGCATCAGAATCCAGGAAGCTTCTGGAACTGTTCCTAGAGGGAGAATAACAAGGGCAAGAGGAAAGGGTGATCCAAAAGACTCTTGTGAATAAGACTGGCAGACCCCCAATATTTTTCTGTGAGTCACCAGCCACATGTGCATGCATGAATCTATGGCTGGATTGACCTTGATCTTCTCAAGAGAATTTAGTGCAAGGTCATCTACTGAGTGATAAAGGGGGATGGGAAGCTGAGACTTTGACATGAGAGGAACTTGGTTGTAGCTACAATAGCAAATTCTGTAACAGTTCATGCAAGGCCCAAATAGAGTTGAAGAAAGTGGAGAAGGCTAAGGTTGGTTAACAAATGGCTGTAACATATACCAAGATTGAGTTTGTTAGCCATTTTCTAGTCAAGTTCTATGAATGGGTGATATACAAAGTGTTTTGCTGTAGGATTGGGATTTTCAAAGGACTGACAATAGTAGCCAGGAAATCTGGAATTTCACTGACCATCTGGAATTTCTGACAGGTGCAGAAAGCTTAAGAGTATCCATCTACAGTACAACATACCTCTCCAACACCAGAAACAACGCCAGGCATGGTTTTTGTTTGATCAGTGCTGACTTTTAGACATCATTGTGAACACTGGTACATTAGTATCAGCTCTAGCAATTAAAAATAATCAGAAAGAAGGTTATTGAATGCACATTCAGAATCTTTCTGGAGTGTCTTTCAGACCATTGCTCATGGTTAACCGATCATCACAAATTCAAAATGTGTAACAGATTTCTTCCAGCTTTCCATCTGCTCCTAATCTATCTAAACTGTATTCATGTTATTGGAAGCAACCCAAACTAGGTACATGTAGGCCACTTGGAATACTGCTGGAACCAGGGATGGGCATGTGAAGCCAAAGAGTCATTGTTCTTACCTAAGAGCTGAATGGCGTTGATAGAAGTTTTGCTTCTCTGACTGCTTTCTAAGGCTGAAGCCTCAGTATTTCAACAAGGGCTCCCAACGTACTCCTTAGAGAAATTCACAAACATTAACCTGGGTTTTTTATCCCAGATCTTTTGAAGCATCTCTCTTTGTCTTGCTCCTCTTATGTCTAAGAGGCTAGTGGATCCCAGGGAAACATCTCTGTGTCCCAGCTACCTTACATCTAATTAGCTATCTCCTCTGCAGACACTATGCTCCCAAGACCAATTTATACGATTCTTTGCCACATTCTCAGGTTCACTTCCTTGCACCTGGCATCTCTGTCATCTCTGTAATTCAAACTGCCACCCAATAACCTGGTCAGATTCCCTTCGATCCCCAGGCCACCCACAAACTTGTCTGAATTTGGCCTGCCAAACATCTAGTTCAACTAGATATTATTTATTGGTCCAATTTTATGTGTCAGACACTGAACATGAATTCAGACTTCAGGAGGAGGCAAGTCACAGATGCAGAAACCGTGACCTGTGATGACTTCCCATGTTCAAGCTAGAAACTTACAGGACTGAGGTGAGAATACCCGTTGGTCTGAATCTAAAAGTTAAAGTTTTAACTCCTCTATCAAGTTACCTCCTAAGAACTGTCCAATCTTCCCTCTTATTGGCTCATATCTTTAATCCCATATTTCCATTTCCTTGGCCATTCTTATTTATTACCATTGAGTTGAATAGACACATGGAAACCCTATAGGACAGGGTAAACCCATTCCCGTGGGATTCTGAGACTGAAATTCTTTATGGGAGTAGAAAGTCTCACCTTTCTTCATAAGAGTGGCTGGTGGTTTTGAACTGCTGATCATACAGTTAGTAGCCCAACATGTAATTGCAATGCCCAAAACCTACACAACTCATGCAAGGAATGTTGAAGGGCCCTCTCTTCAGTCTCCTTGGTTTTGAACCCTCTCCCTACCACTGGGTGTTTCCTAACACCGATATGATTTAGTTTGGTGAAAAAGAAGAAGGAGAAGGTGGCGAGGGTGCCAAACAAGCCCAACTTTGAATTTCAGCTTCTTCTATCATGTTTCTATGATCTTGGATTTACTCAATTATCTGTTCTAAGTTTTCTCATATAAATGGAAATCATGGTTTCATGTATGTGTGTATGTGTATGTATATACATATCAAAATACTTTCCTTTTGAGAGTGTTTAATGAGATAATGTCATCAAATTCCTTGGCACAGTGCCTGACACATAGTAATGTTCAGTATGTGCCGACAACGGTTATGGCATTCTTGCCAGGAAGAGTCCTTCATTATTCCCTCGATGCCTTTTACCACAGATGGTGTCTCCACAAGCTGGTGCTGACCTTCTTTTTCATCTTAGAAGAGACTATGTGCTCTGGAGTCAAATGGACCTGGACTTGGACTGCAGCTTTGTCCATCACAAGTCCTGTGACCTTCAAAGGTCATTTAACCTCCTTAGGCCTCACTTTCTTCATCTATAAAATGAGAATGAGATTGTGATAAGGATTGGGTCATATCTAGTACCTGATTGGTATTGAAGACCTCTTATGTGTGTTATTAGGAGCCCTAGTGGCATAGAGGTTACCCTTACTGCCAAAAAAAAAAAAAAAATCGAGGGCTGAGCCCTGGTGGCGTAGTGGTTGTGCACAGGACTGCGGCCCACTGGGATGGAGGTTCGATTCCAGCTCCCAGGAGCAAAGGCTGGGCCTCCTACTCCCACCATCTGAGGGCAGTGATGCCTATAAAAAAAAAATCGAAGTGCTAACTGTAAGGTCAGTAGTTCCAACCCACTAGCCAAGGGTGGGCTTTCCAGTCCTGTAAAGAGTTACAGAAAGTCACAGGCAGTTCTGCCCTGTGCTATATGGCTGTTATGAATTGTCATAACACTCGATGTCAGTGTTTTGTTTTTCAATCGATACAACTAATAAAAAGTCCTGCTCTTAGAGTTGCATCGTTCTCCCACTTCAAATTTGTTCTCCTTTCTCTTTACAGTTTCAGAAGATCTCCTCTAAGTGGGGAAGTTTGATCACTTCTTCATCTCTTGAGTTCTTCCTGTGGGTTCTCATAGGGCTGCCCAAGGAAGAGCCAAAGCTCATGAAACAATAGAATGGAAAGCTAAGGGACTTTTTCCGTGAACTTCTTGAAGCTCCCTCATATCCGTAATCATACTGAGTCTTTTCAGCTGTTTGAGTCTTTTTTAACTCAGTCAATTCACCTCTCTGGGAGGTAGTCCAACCTGGTCATTATTGTTCCTAATGTGAGAACAAATGGCTGATTCACGGCTCCTAGTGGAAGCCTGGGTCATATCCCTGGCAGGGTCTCCATTACCTCTTTCCCCTACTGAATTCTTCACCTGCATGACTACACTCACCTAATACCACAGTCTTTCTAAAACTGCAGTGATTTGCATTGTTCCTCAAGGGAGGGTGAGATCTGGTTCCTCTCCTCCCCTTACAGATGAAACAGGAACCAGAAATTATATTTCAGCCTAAAGAGCCACACAGGCAGACTCCACACTTGAGCAGTATGCTTGTCTAGACTCAATGCTTTTGTGCTTTGATGCTTTGGATTTGGGGGCTTTGGGATGAGCTCATTCCATCCCTTCTGTTCTTAGTCTTGTTTTTTTTATGATAACCCTAATCATGTTGGATTATAATTAATCTGCTTATTCATCTACCCCAGCCAAACACCCAAGACTGTACACCCTCCCAGGACTAGCTCTATATTGATGCCTGGCATTATCCAGTCTCTGTCATTGTGCATGGTACCTAGTTCATAAAAGTCAAGCTCACTGCCATTGAGTCAAGGCTGACTCCTTGCAGCCCTTTAGGATATGGGAGAACTGCCCCCAGTGAGTTTCTGAGACTGTAACTCCTTACCGGGGGTAAAACCCCCTGTTTTTCTCCCAAAAAGTAGATGGTGATTTGAGCTACTGACCTGATGGATCAAAGACTAACTCCTAACCACTCCACCACTGGGGCACCTTACATAGTTAATAGAAGGTGAATAAATAAATCATAAAGACCCATTTGGGTCCATCCCTTAAGTCATATGTGGTTGACCTTATTACCATTCTCTTACATATCGTATTCCATATTGTATTAATTTCTTACCTCATACTAAATTAAGGGCAACTTTCATGTTTTACTCACTTTTTTAGACTTCTTATCTGCTACTAAAAAGTTCTAATTATCCAGTGTCTATTGTGTGCCAGTAATGATTTTACATACATTATCTTATTTAAAATTTTATTCCATTTCATTCTCATCAAAGACCGAAAAGGCTGATAATATATGTGAAAGCACTATTGACACATTAGTAAGGAAGCTGGAAACCCAAGGAGAGTAAGTAATTGGAATTTGATCGAGTTTATATAGCTAGTTGGTGGCAAGGCTGGGATTTGAATTGTTGTTTTGAGGCTTTAAGATCAATGCCCCCTTTTTTATGACATGTGGGGTAGCTGATTGCTTTCCTGGAGTCAGTGGCAGAGGTCATGTTGAATGCAGATTTGCACACCATCACATTGAATCAGATATGTACAGACCTGCTCTTAAACACACATATTGCCACCTCTCCATTGCACAGTTGAGATAAAAAGCCTGGTCATCCAGTGCATCCGACACAATGTAAGACACTGGATCAGCAGTAAGCTTGGCTACCAAGAGGAGCTTATAGTCTAGTGGGAAAATTGACTCTCAATAGTGATGATGAATGTGACCAGAGCAGGGCTCAGATCAGCTCTGGGCATTGGTCCCTGCAGGCTCTTAAGCGTGTATGGATAAGAGTTGGCCAAGAAGAGGGCACAGAAGGAACAGCATGTGCTAAACCATAAAGGGCAAGTGGTATTTTTGTGTAACCAGCCAGACTGAAGCTGGTCTCCCTTTGGCCATATGTAAAAAGATCATAATTGACAACCAGTTTTCCTCATAAACAAGCAGCAGTCTCGAGTTATAAGATAACTAAAACACTCTCCCCACCTAGGAAATGGATTAGAGAAACATCCAGAAGAATCTTCCAACTCTTGAGAGAGGAGTGATGAATACAGAGGTTGCATTTCCCCTGATGCATTAGACATAATGTCCAAGCACCTGAATAGATAGATTCAAATGGGATGTTATCGGACTAAGGCAGAGTGTACCTTCACTCTGGGAACAACATGTTGCTGCCTGGTTTGGGGCCAATGTCCTTAATGTGCTCCTGGAGGAGAGGAACACATAATAACAGGTACAAATAGGGCCTGTTCAGAATCATTTTCTTTTCTTTTCGGAAGTACTTTTATTGGCACATTTCTCACATATCATACAATTTAATTGTTGGATCATATTAAGATTTGTGGACTCTTCACCATCCATTTCAGAAGCTTTTCTTCTCATATTCATGGCTGTTCACTCCCCACATCCCCCTCCTCTCCCCTTGACATGTCCCTCGGCACTTAGCAATACCCTCATAGCAAGCCAGCAACACAGAGCGTGATTACCTTGTGGGTTTCCCAGAGTGTCAAGCTTTACAGGAGGCGAAAGCCTCATCTTTCTCCCAAGGAGCTGCTAGGGGTTTCAAACTGGCCATTTTCCTGGCACACTGTGGTATAGCCAGTATTCTTTGCTATCTTTTTTTTTTTTTGGCATCACTGCCCTCTGGTGGTCGTAGGAGTTGCTCCTGAGAGCCGCCACTGGATTTGAACCGCCAAGCCTGCGGGCCGCAGTGCCGCACTCAACCACTTACGCCACCGGGGCTCAGCTCTCTTTACTGTCTTCAGAATTCAAATGTGTCCATTAATTTCCAATCTTCCTTCTCATTTGACCGGCTTTCATGTGCATGGGAGGCGACTGGAAAGACCTCGTCCTCCAAGTGACACCTCTGCTTCTGTGACACTTTCGAGAAGTCTATTGCAGCATGTTTTCCCAATGCAGCTTATTCCAGAATAAATATATCAGCATCTAGGTGGTGGCACTGTGGTTTAGGTGCTGGGCTGCTAATTGCAAGGTCAGTATTTCAAGTCTACCAGCCACTCCACAGGAGAAAAAGAAGTTATCTGCACCTATAAAGAGTTATAGTCACAAAACCCTATATAGCATCATTGTGAGTCAGAGTCTACATGACGGAAGTGGCTTTGGGCTGTTTTTATATTCACCACATGCAAATAATATGCAAAAGCAAATTCTGTGTTGTGCTGATGTTTGACCCAAATGCCCTCAGCTCCCCCACCCCTCAGGCTTTGACAGAAATTCCTGAATCCAGTTCTTTCTTAGCCCTGCCCAGATATGTTTCTGTTCTCTCCCTGATCTTGTGCTATGCATTAATTCCCTCCTGCATATCCCTGCAGTCACCATTCTGTGTGGTTGTCACCATACCACTGCGGAGTGGTCACTTCTATGTATCCAATCCTTGTCCTGTGGCTACTCTACTTGCCCCTGATTCTGGAAGGGACAGAAAGCCAGGAGAAGAAAATGTTTATTTCATTCTTGAGAATTCTATGGAACCAATTCTATAGGTTCATATCGACTTTTTCTCTTTATTATCTTATTTCTCTTTACAGCTCTCCATGAGTGTTTTCCTTCCCACTTAAAGCCTACTCTGATGATTTATCTAAAATGCAAATGTGATCCATGTCTTCCGCCTGAGCAGACCCCTTCAAATAGCATTCTAATCCCCTAAGCATACAAAACAAGGCCATCCATGAGCAGACTCTTCCCTACCTCCCCAGCATCATTCTCTGCCGTTCCCCTGGGCAGTGTGTAACACGACGATGCTGCATAGCTACAGATCCCCAAACACACAGTCTGTTTTCATGTTTCTGAGTCTGCCCCAAATGATCATTTTTCCCTCTCCTCCTCTATAAATCTAATTGACCTTGACAATCTCAGCTGTCCCCTTCCCTGAGACTGTCCCAGAAGAAATCTATGCCTCTGGGCTGCCTCTGTGTCTGGGTCCTATATCTTCTGTCCCCGCATCTGCACATTCTCAATACTTACTTGCTTACTACTTCTGAGAATGGGGAATTCTGCACAAAATCTAACACACAGTCAGGCAATAGCAGTGGTTGAAGTGTCCTGGTTAAATGATAGCTCCTCTGTATCATCTAAGAGACTCGTGTTTTAGTCACGGCGACCATGTAAACTGTTTCCTGGTTGGCTTCCCCAGGTCGGGCCAATCACTGGTCTGCAATCATTGGCGGATCCCACTCCAAGAATTACGTGCTGTGGGAATACGGAGGATATGCCAGTGAAGGTGTCAAGCAAGTGGCAGAATTGGGTTCCCCAGTGAAAATGGAGGAAGAAATTCGACAACAGGTAAGAAAATATCACAGAATTTACTGAAAACTAATAATAGGGTGAAACCCTTCCCAAGGTTTCTGTCCCAGGAACTTAACATGCCAGGCAAAGAGTACCATAGAAAGCTGAGTCTCTTTACTGCAATTACAAACTTTAAGTTGCTTTTTACTATTTAAGCACAAAAAGAGGCCAAAGTGTTCATCTTCCTGAAGGCATTTTAGCTCTTTTCTGTTTGTGATGCCTCGTTGGGATGTCACGTCTCCAGTCTACTGAGAGTCAATGCAGAGAATGATGGGTTTTCTCACTGGAGTAAAGGGTCAGGGATTGATATTCAAGCACTCTGAAATTATATTGCCATCTCTGAAATAAACATGCATGTATGGATGCATTTGTCTGTGTCTTCAGGATGTTGACCTATCAGTTATTAGAAGCACCATAGACTGAACAGTACGTGATGTCTGTGTCCTGTCGGCCCAACAGCCCACGCTCTAGGCCCCCACTCATCCCACAGAGAGGAAGAAGGGAATGATCCGCTAATGCTCTTTGACTTTTTTAGCCTCCAATGCCATCACGCTTCCTCAGAACACTGATTGAGTCAGCGCTTGAAAGAGGCTGCTGATAAGAACAGTTGGGAAGAGTCCTGGGTTTCAATGGCCCTGACCCTGGTGAGGCAGCATCCTCTGGAACTGTTCCTACCTAGTCTGAAGATGCCCAGTGGTGCAATGGGTTCAGTATTGGGCAGCTAATGAAAAGGTCAGTGGTTCAAGCTGACCAGCTGCTACACAGGACAAAGATGAAGCTGTCTGCTTCCAGGAAGCTGTGCAGTCTCTGAAACCACATGGAACAGTTCTACTGTGTCCTGTGAGTGGGCATCAACTGGATAACCATTGGGTTTCTTGGTTTGTTCTTAACACCGCCTGAGAGAGCTCAGCGGCAGCTGGGGCCCACTGCACACCGAGAGCTCTGGAGGCAGGAACAAAGAGAGAAAACTACTCGGGCTGTGGCCATTTCACAACACAGAGTCCTGAGACGCTGCCAAGCCCCTCATACTCTGGCCCTTCACCTCTCGAGTGAAAGCTGCAGGCCTCCAGAGGGACAGGGATCAGAGGAGTGGACTCCACCTGCCACCGCAGCTCAGTATGCGCATGCCAGACCATTTGGTGGTGAGACCAGTTAAGGCCCTAGTGTTTCCCCTTGAAATCTACCGGCTGGACTCCACACTACCCCCAATCTCCAAGTGGGATCCAATGAAGGTGACCTGACTCTGAGTACACTCCCTGGAGGAATATTTTTGGAGCAGAGCCTAAAATGCCCAGGAATTAGCTGGTGGTGGTGGTTAATTTGATTTAAAACTGTGGTTCTCAACCTATGGGTCACTTGCTGTCCATTTGGGGATCGAACGACCCTTTCACAGGGGATGCCCAATTCAGAACAGTGGCAAAATGACAGTGATGAAGTAGCAACAAAAAATAACTTTGTGGTTTGGGTGTCACCACAACATAAGGAACTGTATTCAAGGGTCGCAACATGAGAAAGGTTAAGAACCACTGATTTAAAGAATTTTTTTTAAGGATGGGGGGCAGGGGGAAGAATAGAACCAAATCTCCTAAGTTCACATATTTTTCATCAGAGGTTTGATCATCTCACTGCTTGGTGCTTTTCTGGCACAGGCTGTCATGCTGAGTAACTGGTATCACTTATTCAGATGTTAGCTTGATCGTGTCCATCTTTAAAACCACCCAAGGTCTTTAAACCATGCGGGCCTCATGCTATCAGACCTATCCTGGTGTGGGGGGGGGGTCCTTTGCTTGGGATCTATGTGCAGTGTGGTGAAGGTCATTTGTTCCAATTCACGGTTAAAATATGAAAGTTTACAAATAAGGTCAAGGGTACCTCATGTGCTGCTATCTTGAAAGGTTTCTGGGGAGAATTCCTGAGACTCTGTTGTGCTGGTGAGTGAATGCCCATCTGTCATGTGTCTTAGCAACAGAAACAGTGACCCTTCGTGGAGGAGACCTTCCCAAGACATAGCCATCTTGGGAAACATTCCTTACTTAGTGGGGTCCTGTGCTGACCTTCTGTACTGGCCAGGCCAGGCCTGTCTACCCCAGCTGACCAGCCTTTCTGACTTAAAGCCACAAAAACAAGCTTGACACTGGGCACTGCATGTGGAAATTATGCCTCAGTACCCCCTTTCCTTCCTGATCCAAAGTGCCCTCGACTCTAGCCTATGAGGGAGATACTATTGCCCTCAGTATACACACAAGGAAACCGAGGCATAGTCACCTGCAAGAGACTGTGATATGTACATAAGCCTTTCTGGGTCCACATCCTGTACAAAGGACCATTGACCTAATTTGGAGGGCCCAGTGAGAAACAAAAATGTGAGACCCCTTGTTCAAAGCATATCAAGAATCACAAGATGGTGACAGCAACCCACAAGTCAAGCGTGAGGCCCTGCTGAGCCCCCGGCCTGACCAATTGTCCCAGTCACAAACTCCTGAAGTCAGCCTTGCTTGTACAGCTCCCCTGCCCCCCACAGCTGCCCCACACACAAAAAATTTCTCTAGCAGGGACAGACAGATGCCTATGGAGACCCCTGCCAGCACTGAGATGCTGACTCGCTCACTGATTCGTCTTCCCTTGTGCAGTCGGCATCATTGCATGTGTTTTGTGAGACTGAGGAGGACTTTGTAGATTGGTGTAGGACTTATGGGCTAATGTTGGATTTGGGGAATTGGAAAGCACTGGGGTGGGATGCTTTCCTAATGGACACTAACCCTTTATATAAAACTCCCTTTTATACATATGAGTTTCTGCAGATTTGTTTCCCTAGTTTATCCAGACTAAGACACTTTGTTTACTGGATGTCCCAGTCCTCTCAGAGATTAGAAATTTGAAAAGAGATTTTGATTCAATAGGAAGGTCCTGGGCTTGAGAAAGAGACAGATACCAGCCAAACCAAGAAACAGAATCTCTGATGGTCAAGAAGTGGGGAAATGTCCATTATATATTAGTACATAAGCCCAGGTGAGCTTACCTTGCTTCTTGGGTTTCTATCAGCACTTGCTAGCCTCTGCATCAGCCTTCTGGAATAATACTTTCTGGAATCATGCCAGGCTTCAAACTCCCCCACACCTTGGAAAACCCGGTCAACAGAAAGATTTCAGGTCGCTTCACTTCCAAACAAGTCTTAGTCTGTCACCTGCAAGCACTTAATTCATGATACTTTGTTTCTGTAAGTCAGGTGAGAAGCAACAAGAAAAGAACAAGAGTCTGAATCCTCCCCGAATATAAAATTGCCCTCTGAATAACTGGGGAACGTGTTTGAACACATCTACGAGTGAACACTGTGTTCTCAGCCTTTAATATGTTATATTCTACCAATTGTTCTATCAAAGAACTCAAGTCCAACCACGATGAAAATAAAAAACCCTTTTTTCCTCCAGAAAGATGTCTATATGCACACAAGCACTCTCTGATGATAGATTTATCATTCACTGCAAGTTTCAAGGACATTAAAAATCACAAAGGATATTGTTGGAAGTAAAATTTATGCTAATGGATTTCCAACACAAATGAACAAAAATAATAATTCCATTAGTAGTGGAAAATTGTAATAATACTTTGATTATAAATTTTAATGTTACACCCACTGTAAAACACCAGGAAAATTAATGAAAAATTACAGCAATGCTATCAGCAATCATGATGCTAGTGTCTCGGGGGGAGGGGGAAAGGCACAGTGTGCTCTTTAGAGGAGGATGGAGCAAACGCTTCTTCTTGGCCTATGGGGACTGGAATGGCAACTTCTAGGCTATGGCCTGGCTAACATGTCACAAATGGGTAGGCCAAGGCAGGTGGAGGCAGTGAGAAATGGAAGGTTGCACTTGTAGGTAGACGTGGGAACCCAAAGCGCAAGAATGCGATGTCATTGTTATGGAAACTCTGTGTCCCACTTAAGACCATCTCTACCTTCCGCCAGCACGTGTGGATGAGTTATGTACTAGATCTTGTTCTCTGTTAGATGCTGGTTCAAAGATGTGGCACCGTTCACCCAGTCATCATGGCAAAGGACCCAGGCATCCTCCCTGAGTCTTCCTCCACCCACTCGAGAGCTAGCTTCTCCACTCTCCTTGCCCTACCCATCTCAGAGAATTGTCATCATGTCGGTTCAGCTAAGAGCTTGTGGGGATGTGTGTTTCATACACAGTTTAGTGGAAATGCCCCCTCCTCTGAGAAGCCAAGTTTGGAGCTGCATCTCTGAGATGTCCTTCCCTTCGTCTCTGCAGTCACAATTTGTTTCCCTCACTGCCTCCCTAGGAAACAAGGAACCCCATTGGAAGCAGACACCAATTTCCCCTGCCACCATGTCAAACTCGCCTCTGCTTCTTTTCATACAATCGGATTCCTTCCTTGTGGCGACTTTCAGCTCTTCGATCATTTTAAACATGTCTAAGGAACTCTCTCAGATTACCCTGTGGTCTCCGAGATGCATTGCTTTTGTCCTTAGGTGTCATCAAGGTGGCTCTGACCTATTGCAGCCCTGTGCACAACAGAAAGAAACACTGCACAGTCCGGCAGAATTCCTGTGCCTGAGCCCAGTGCAACCATAATGCTACTCCCTCTTATTGAGGGCTTTCCTCTTCTTTTTCACCGCCCCTCTACTTCCCTGAGCATGGTGTCCTTCTCCAGGGACTGCTCTCTCCTGGCAATTTGTCCAAGTATGCCAGACAAAGTCTTTCCACCCTTCCTATAAGGAGCATTCTGGCTGTACTTCTTCCAAGACAGATCAATGTGTCCTTGTGTCAGCCCATGGTACTATCAATATTCCTCTCCAACATCACAGTTCAAGTCCATCGATTCTTCTAAGGACTTCCTTATTCAATATCCCACTTCCACACGCATCTGAGGCATTGGAAAATGCAATGGCTCAGATTAGGGACAGCTTGGTTCCCAAAGTAACAGCCTTGATGTTCAATACTTTACCAAGGACTGCCGCAGCAGATTTACCCTGTGCAGCATGTCTTGTGGTCTCTTCACTGCTGCTCCATGAGCATTGAGTGTGGATTCAAGCAAGATAAAATCCTTGACAACTTCCACCCTTTCTCCATTGGTCCAGCTGTGAGGACTTTTGACCTTCTTGACATTGAGTTGAAATCCATACTGAAGGTTACCACCCTCACATACTCCGATGTATCTCTCAGAGACTAAGGAGCTCATTTCCCCTTTCATTCAGCTTGCTCTTCCGATCCATCCCTAGTTCCCTAATTTTGTTTTGCATTATTTGTTCATCTTTAGCACTTTTTTTCTCTTTCCTGAGAGAGCCTTGCATACTCAACTTGAGATGCCGCCGCGAAATGATTTTGTATTTCCCTCTCATCTCATCTGAGTTTTCATGTAGTTTCGTGCCTTGGGACTCCTTCCTACACAGTTTGTGTACATATGGGCTCTTTCTTTGTACACAGGATAGGCTGGGGAGATTCTAGTTCTGGAAGGCGACTTCTTTTAACACAGGGTGCTGGAAGAATGGCAAATGTCCTGACCATATTCCCGAGGTGGTTAGTGTAGTCTTTTCTCAGCCCCTGCTCATAAACAGGGTAGCTACTCAGACTGCCCAGGTCTACAGGGGGGTTGTCTTTCTGAGGTCACACATCTCACCAGCTCAAGACTTCCCCTTGTCTTCCTGCCTATCTTCAGCCCAGGGAGTCCATATCCCTAGCTAAGGCCCCATTAGTCACCATGCACCAGCTCTTGCCTTGGGTTGGACTTTTCTCCCCACTCGCAATATGTGGGGAGTTTTCCTAAACTCACCTAGATTTTTTTTAATACATTTTACTCAGCACTTCCTTATAGCAAGCAAGAGAACCTTTTGCATGAGCTTCATCTTCCCTATTTCTAGATGTTCACCAGACGATCCCCAGTACCTGAGTATCTTGCACATAATGGGATGCTCGATAAATAATGCTTAATTAGCAGTCAAGTCAGGAATGTCTCACGCTTTAAAACATGACTGTTGAAAGAGCACAGCACCCAGAAAGTGTGCACAAGACAAACAACTCCACTTTTCATGTTTACATAGGGCTTAAGGTCCCCTGGCCATTGTTTTGAGTTCTGACTCATGAGGACCCCGTATGTGCCAACAGAGAAGGCTGCTCTCTGGGGCTTTGATCTTAGAGAAGTAGATTGCCAGGTCTCAGTGGTGCCATAGTTCGTAGCTGAGCACAAGCCACTAGAGTCACATGGCACTGTTGTTGTTGTTGTTGTTACTGTGGTTGTTGTGTGCTGTCTACTCACTTCTGATTCTAGCAACTGTGGACCAGAGTAGAACTGCTCCATGGGGCGTCTGTGCCTGGAAATCTTTATGGGAGCTAACGGCCTCATCTCCCAAGGAGCAGCTGGTGGGATCAACTCATGGAACTTTCAATTAGCAGGCCATCACATCCCCAACAGTGCCAGCAAGACTCATGAAACCCCAATACAGGCATCAACTATTGCCTCTTCAAGAGGTTTTGCTTTGGCAGAGTCCTTTAGCTAGCTGCAGTTCACTGCACTACCTGTGGCTCAAGAATCAATAACAAGCAGGTGTTCTTTTTCTCTAAAGTTGAAACAGCTTAGAAGTTTCTGGGAAAGGCTTAAAAGAGTTTGAGGATTCTCATTCTTCATCTTTTTCAAATCCTAAGAGATCGCCTGTGGCTACAAAATGTTATTACACTTTCTAAACTTTTAATCACTTTCTTTTGATTTAAAGCTATTGCCTAATGTCAGGTGTGTTTTCCATGAATCACGGCATGCTGCTGCATTACCCAGTTAAGAAAATCTTGTCTGTTCCTTCCCTCTCCCCCTTTCGCTTCATCAGCTTTTATTTAGACTAATAAAACCCCACCAATCTTCACTGCTTTTGTAAAGTTAGTCTGGTGTCATGGAGAAGAGCATATTTCCTAGGTTCAAACATGCTGTCCACCACTTCCTGCTGTGGTTGCAGACTCACTGAGTTATCCTCAATGAGGATGATAACCCCTACAGTGCTGGCCCTGTAGTTATAGTGAGGGCGAAATGAGCTGCTAGGTGGACAGTGGGCGGCACAGAGCCTGTGCTCCCTCGTTGTTGTCAGGTACCAGCTCGTTGGTTCGGACTCATAGCAACCCGATGTAAGGAAACATCACACAGTCCTGTACCGTCTCCACTATTGTTGCTATGTTCGGCCAATAGTGGCCATCTCTGTGGGAATCCACCTCATGGAGGGCCTTCCTCTTTCACTTGATCTCAGCTTGATATCTTCTTTAGGGTCTGATCCCTACCGACAGAGCTCACTTCTAAGAAGCGGCACTTCTGAGACAGATTTCTTCATTCTTTTTGGCAGCCCATGGTACTTTCAATATTCTTCACCCAGACAGCACTGCAAGTGCAGCAATGTCCTCTGGTCTTCCTTATTCATGGTCCGGCTTTCACACGTGCGCCAGGTCGCTGAAAACTCCACAGCTCACTAAATGTTACAGTCTTATAATGTGTTCATTCTTAGATCTCTGTTTTCTCATCAATAAAACGAGGGCTTTGTCCTCCGAGTCCGCCAGAGAACCAGGAAATGAAGAGATACTCATTCTTCAAGTTCTGATTGTTCCATTCATCGTGGCCCTCCTCAGTTGGAGAGCACGCAGAGGATGGAGCCACAACTGGCAATCACCACCCGCTTTGCTCAGCTTCCACCTCCCCCATCACTCCAGCTCAACCACAGAACTCCCTGCCCACCCCATCTCCAGGTCTGGGCTCATACTCTTCCGTGCCTTGGAAGGCCCTTAGCTGGAATGCTCACAGGAGCTAGCTCACGTCCACCTCCAAACAAGACCTAGAAGCAGCCCAGAAGGGGATTGATATGAGGACCTCCTCACATCTAATAGGGCAGAAACTAAAGGACTGCCATGAGGACATGCCTTTCAAGTCTAAGGAAGGTGACCTAAGGATGTCTCTTTTGACTGTTATTACAGGGCTCCACTCAAAGTAACTCAAGAAAGAAGATGCTATTGCAAGGGGGAAATTAGGTTTCTGAAAAATCCGTGTTTGAATTGATTCAGAAAAGTCCTATAAGAAATGGGCCTAGAAGTCCTCAAGCTAAGAGAACCAACACCCCACCCCCATCCCCACCACTCCCAGCCACATGGTCTTTTCTATCTTCTTTTATCCTTTCTCAGCAGGACCGCTACCTCTGCTTCCTTATGCTATACACGACCCCAGATGTTGGCTCTATGACCTGCACTTTGCTTTCCCAAAGCTTTTACCAAGCAGCATCTTGGGTAACTGTTCATTCAAATACTGCGGGGGTGGGGAGGAACGAATCATTAGACCCCCTGTGTATTGGTGCCCCCTGCATCGACTAGAAATCAATCACTAATCCAAGCAGTACCCATCCTTATGTGGTTGGCATACTGCCCAGTGGTTGGCAAACTGCAGCTTGTGAGTCATACGTGGCTCCTTTGGTGTGAAAGTGCGGCTCTGAAGTAGCATTTGAAGGTTATTATTTCAGATCACAGTGGTTTCATTTGTTTGGGAAAATATATTTAAGGGTCTTGAGTGATTTTAAAGTTGTTAGGAGGGACAGGATTGGCTTTTCGGTCTCAAGGGTTTGCCGACCCCACCACTAACCTAACCAATTACATCGTACAGGGATGATGGCCAGAGATACTATATGCTAATTAGGGTGCTTAAAGAAGTAGAGAGTTTAAAGTAGGAGATGAATTGATTGACATGTCAGAACAGCAGTGGAGTGGAAAGAATTTTGTTAAGTCCCAGAGCCCCAGGTCACAGGCCAGGATTTAGGACAGAGACAGCCCTACAGGCAGGAAGAGCATTAACGAGTACAGAGAAGCAACGAAAAGGAGAATAGAGACTAGTCAAAACCCAGAAGCTAGAGCTCAGCCTATCATGCCAAAGGGAGAGATTGGCTCAGTAATTAAGGCAGAACCAAGAACATGACTTGGGGATGACCAAGATTAGAAAAGAGGGAGCAGACTTGAGACTGCTATCAAGACCGATTAGGTCAGTAGTTCTCAGCCTTCCTAATACAGTTCCTCATGTTGTGGTGACCCCCAGCCATACCATTATTTTTGTTGCTACTTCATAACTGTCATTTTGCTACTGTTATGAATCGTAAAGTAAATATCTGATATGCAAAATGTATTTTCATTGTTACAAAGGGAACATAATTAAAGCATAGTGATTCAATCACAAAAATAATATGTCATTATTTGGGTGAAATATTTATTTATAATTACAAATCAATGAAATTTTTGTCTTGAAACGGTGTAGCATGGGTAAGAATATTCATGCCAGGTATGTGTGTGTGGGCTTATCTGCTTGTGGGCAGACCTGCCTGGAGATGGATAGACAAGCAGTTCTTTCTTTTTTTTTTTTCTGTGGCATCACTGCCCTGGTGGGAGTTGGAAGCCCAGCCTTGCTCCTAGAGAGCTGCTGCTGGATTTGAACTGACAACCCCTGTTGGCCGCAGTCCCACACACAACCACTAGGCCACCAGGGCTTAGCCGACAAGCAGTTCTTCTTTTTTTTTTTTTTTTTTTTGACAAGCAGTTCTTAAGACCATCAGAAATATGTGTTTTCTGATAGTCTTCAGTGATCCCTATAAAAGGGTCATTCCACCTCCCAGGGGGGTCACTACCCACAGGTTGAGAACCACTGACTTAGGTGAACTTGCACCTGCTGCTTGGCATGGTTACTTAAACTTCCTGGAGTCAAATAAGTAGAGTTTGATTCTGAATCTCGGGAAGGCTGGCTAAGTCGTTGACCTTGAGTAAGTCACTTCATTTTAGATTCCTGATTTGTGAAAGAGTGACAATGAAAACTGAACCACCCATGTTAGTTGTGCCAGTGCCCATGACAGTGCCGGGCTAGGCCTGTGAGCTCATTCTTCTTCTGGGGATGAGCAATGACTGACTCGCCTCACCTTGGAAGAATTCACATTCGTTGGGACTAAGAAGCAGTGTGCAGCGCTTCAGAAAACACAAGCAAAGACAACTCGGGCAAGGGTGGGGGGGGGGGGCGCCGGAAATGAGAGAAAGGTCAGCCAGGAAGCCGAGCCAGGCCTGGAGTTTGAAGGCGAGAGAAGAGAGGTGTTTGAGCAGGTGCTGCGGTGAGTGGAAATGGAGGAGAGAGAGAAAGGTCCAAAGGAGGTGTGCTAGAAAGTTTGTTTTCAAAAAGGGAGATGTCAAAAAGAGAATTGCTAGCTATATTCTTTGTAGAACATTGTGTGATATCATTTGCCCTTTGCCTCTTCTGGAAGAAGCACTCAGTAAAAACTCACAAAGTCTACCCAAGGCTTTTTACAGTCGTATATATGTCAGTTATATTTATATATATATATATATGTATTTATATATATATAATTTGGGGTAGATTAATATCCTTAAATAGTCTTCTTTTATCCTTCCCCTCACCACTCATCCCCATGCATAACTCTATGAAATGTACACTAAAGAAGCATATATACAGTGTTTATAAAAGCAAAATATGGAAACATATTTTTAATCATTTTATTGGGGTCTCATACAACTCTTATTTTGATTAATTCATACATCTGTTGTAGGCAGTCCACATTTGCATATTTATTGCCATCATCATTCTCGAAACGTCCTCCTTCCACTTAGGCCCCTGATATCAGTTCCCCATATTTCCTCCCCCCATGAACCCTTAATAATTTACAAATTATCATTATTTTGTCACAGTGTACACTGTCCGATGTGTCCCTTCACCCACTTCCCTGTTGTCCGTACCCCAGCGGGGAGGTTACATGTAGATCCCTGCGATCGGTTCCCCCTTTCTACCCCATCTTCCCTACCCCCTCCGGGTATCATCACTCTCACCCTTGGTCCGGAAGGGATCCTCTGTCCTGAATTCCCCATGGGAAACATTTTATTTATACAGTCAGATACTATGCTATTAGAAGGAATTAGGTCTGTATTGTTCAGAGGGATCCCTGGTGCCATAGTGGGTTTATGCATTAGCCTGCTAACCGTAAGGTTAGCAGTTCCAAACCAGCAGCCACTCCGCTGAAGAAAAATGAGGCTTTCCACTGCCTTGAAGCTCCCTGGTCTCAGAAACCCACAAAGGCAGCTTTATTCTGTTCTTACCGGGTCGCTAGGAGTTTTCAGTGTAAAGGAGCCCTGGTGATGTGTGAGCATTGAACTGCAAAGCTGGCGATTCAAACACACCAGCTGGCCGCCAGGAGAAAGCTGAAGTTGCCTGCTTCTGCAATGGTCACAGCCTCGGGGCAGGGCCGGGTCTGGCCTGCTCTGTAGAATCGCTGCGATCAGGATCAACCCAACAGCAAGAGGGTGGGGGTGGGGTGTTGCTTGGGTTTTGGGTTTGGGTTTTTTTGTATGTTCTGATATAGAATGTTCTCAAGTGACTATTGCTAAGTAGGGAAAAGCAGAACAGTGTGTGTAGCTTGCTGCCATCTGGGGGCGCGGGGAAAACAGGAGAACCAGAAGCAAATGATTGGCTGCATAGATAGATATGCTAGAATCGCTCTCTAAGACCCAGCAGAAACAGGGGTACCATGCCTTTGGACCAGAAGATCCACTCTCATTTCCCACCCCCCACCCCCTGCATCTTCTGGTCCAAAAAATAGAGTAACTCCTGGACGTAGAATTGCTGGGCCGGAGAAAGAGGCCCTTCCCAAAGCCGAACCAATGGGCACTGCCATCGTCAGAGCACAAGAGCATTCCCCACACTGCTGGCACACATGACTAGCAACTGTGATCAACAATTGTCGCGCTGCAGGATGAATTTGCATTTCCCTAATTATAAATGAGCTAGAGCAGCTTCTCAACTATCTAAAAGCCATCTCCATTTCCGTTTCGGAGAGCTGTCTGTGCCTGCGCTTCGCTTACTTTCCTCTTGATTTGTTGATCTTTTAAAAAGTTCATCTTTGTTGGCTGTGTAAGCTACGAACATTCTTTGTGCCTGTTTTTTTTTTAAATTAGTAATTTATGCAAAGCAATTATATTTTCAAAATGCTTTTATGTTTTAACTTTTAATATTTAAATATTTCATATAGCTAGAATTTATTTTGACTGGAGAAAAGTGTTTGTTTGTTTTTTTAAGTTAACCTTTTATAGATGGATTAACACGGGGCCATTACTCAAAAACTCCCTGCCACCGAGTCGGTTCTGATTCAAGGGGATCCTAGAGGCCAGGGCAGAGCTGCCCCTTTGTTTTCGAGATTGGATGTCTTTGGAGAGGTTGAAAGTCCCATCTTTCTCTTGAGGAGCAGCTGGTGGTTTCGAACTGCTGACCTTGTGATTAGCAGTCCCATGTGTAGCCACTGCACTACCAGAGTTACTAACCACCCCCTCGTGCGCGCTCCTTAACGGTGACATGACCACTTATCAAATAACCTCGCTTTCCCCCCTAGGTGGAATGAAAGGTTACTTCTCACACACATTCAGTTAAGAAGGGGGTTGATCCATTTTGAACCTTCTGTTACATTCTACTGCTGCTCGTGCTTCTAGAATCGCACAGTGTTCTTCACATACTCTTATAATGTGCTCTAGTATCTGGGCTGAGTAATGCCTTCCTCGATTTTTCTTTTTCAGACATCTGGCTATTATTGAATGGTTAGTTTTCTATTTTTCATATGAAAGGTGAATAATTTAAAAACATGCTTTATTTGCAGAGCATATTAAATTTACAGATCAGGTTACAGGGCACTGGTGTGTTTTTTAACAAAATATTCATTTTCTTACCAAAGTTGTCTTTGCTCATTTTGCCTATCATCCATTTTAAGGAACTAAGATGTGGAGATGGTCAAATTCAAGCCATATGTAAGGGCCGATGGTGAAATGTGAGTACACCGTTCAGTCCGACCTCCTGCTCTGCCAGGTCCCACTAGAGGCACCCTGTTTCTGGTACTATTTGGTTCAGATTTTTTTTTTTTAATTTTCGTGCTCTCAAAACTGGGTGGTCAGGTGTATCTTATGGTCTGAAAAAATATAGAATATAGGTAAATATACGCACACAGAGCTATACTTCCAGAGCTATTTGTTGAATATTGTTCTAAGTGTTAGCTACTTTACCGAAGAGCTGTGATATTGTCTGGTCTTGATATTGGCCTGGATTCATTGGGCTCATGTCCTGCAGGGGTGTGTGAGTGTCTCCTGTGCGTGCTGTCAATCAGCACTGCTCTATTCTGCAGGTGGTGGGGGAGAGCACCAAACTCAAATAATTTGAAAGAGGCCCTTTTATTTATTAAATCTTAAAGAGAACTTAGACAAGGATAAATCATCCAGATGAGGGAGACCTTCAGTATGTAGCCATAGTGGTGTCCAAAGGATTTCATGGCTGTCACTAATGATCAGACATAGAAAACAATGGAGATTCACCACAAGATCCTGAGTGATGGCAGATTGATTCATCACTGTTCCAGGTGGGACTTTGGAAGCAGGAAAGAGACCATGATCATGTACACTCTTACAGACTGGAAATGTTTACGGGATTGGTTCTGCGCCCACTGTAATTATAGTTTGACTTATGACTGGTCAGCCCTGCTACCCCAATTCGCATGAAGAGCACCCCCATGCAAGTTCCTGAGCGCAGGACTGCCCCTCCCCTCCTAAGGGAGTTGGACTCTTCTTTCCAACACGCTCTGCTGGCACACAAGACTGTTTACATCACCTGTTTTTTAACAGAGTGCGCTCAAATGGAGGCTTGAATGAATATCAAGACTCAAAATGGAGTTAAGGTTCCCACTATGAAGTGACACTTTCAGTAAATCAAATGCATAAAGTTTAAGCTGTAATACAGCTTAAAACATGCTTGTGAGCTGGTCCATGATATTGATAATAGGCGTTTGGAAACTTTTCTGGGAATTTGGCATTGTCTAAAGAATCTAGTACAATTAAAATACCAGGACTTGAATTTTGTATGTGTCTTGGTTTTTTATTTTCATTTCTGGTTTATTTTGTTTTTTCTTCCTCTGGCTCTTTTTTTTCTTTAACTCATTTCATTCTACTTTTCCAAAGTGCAGTTTTCAACCAAGTGTTACTTGATGCCACCTAATCAGCCCTGATTCATGACAACCTTATGTATAACAGAACAAAACACTGCCCAGCCCTGCAATACATCTTCATGAGTGTTGCAACAGAGGAAATATTTAATAACAAAAATTCTATCTTTTTCCAGGTAAGAAGCATTGTCTTGGAGGACAAGGGACCGTTTTTATGTGGTCTCTTCACCTTTGTACCTAAGTCAAGGTCAGGCATATCGTAAATGGTAGTGAACTTTGTCTGAAGTGACAGAGTCTACCTTTTCTAAATGGGGCTCTGAAAGCACATAGGGCTGGTGCAGACGTTCACAACAGATCATATCTAGACATCCTGACTTCTATTCTTCCAAACAGAAAGGAAGCATTGGAAGCCCTCCCAAGTCGGCTAGCTTCGAGTATTCAGACCCACACCTGACCATGAAATCAATTCTGACTCCTCAGGGCCATGCAGGGCAGAGCAGGCCCGCCCCCTAGGGTCTCGAAGACTCTGCCTGCCCGTGGGAGATGTTGACTGCCACATCTTTCTCCTGCCGAGTGGCTGGCAGCTTAGCAGCGAGCACTTGAACCACAGCTCCATCAGGGCTCCTATGTGTTGAAACACGGGTGCCAGGAATACATTTCACTCCATCAGAGTCTGTGTTTCTGAGAGTTTTCAGGCTGAACTTTCCAATGAATATTGCCATCTGGTGGTTAAAAAAAAGTATACATACCTGATACAACATTTATTCGCTCATTTGTTCACTCGTTCATATGGCAGACATCATATCTGGGAGGCCATTTGTCCTTCAGAGGCTCACAATTGTTAAGGATGCCTGACATTAAAATGCAAGGTGGCGTCAAAAAAATATGGGAAAAGTCCATTATCTCTTCATGCTGCTTTTCCATGCGCTTTGTGAGCCCTCCTTGCAGGCAATTACAAGCAATATAATAGGGCAGGAGAGTCTAGTGCACGGTGCACTGAGAAGACAGCACAAAACAGGACCCCCCTCAGCCTTGGGAAATTGGAGGCTTTATGAATAACATGAAACATTTTTTAATAATATGATTTTCAATGGATACACCAAAAATATTAGCTCCCTTCTAATCTTGCTCTTCATAATCACAATCAGGATACCACATTTCACTGTCAGCTTCTCTTTGTCTGAGTGGGTCAGCGATGTAATCAGCACATGGGGTTTAGCTGAGTGAAGTGTCTGTCCTCGGCGCTGCTTCCCTCCACACTCATGTTTCTGTCCTCCCGACCTGCTTTGAGAATAAAAGACACATTGCTCATTTCCCCTCTTGGGTCTTGCTATTGTAAAGTGCCCACAAGTCGATTCTGACCCATAGCAACCCTTGGCACAACAGAACAAAACACTGCCCGTCCTGCTCTGTCTTCACCATTCTTCTTATTTCTGAGGCCATTGTGGCGGCCACTGTGTCCGCCTGTCTAGGGAAGGGCCTTTCTCGTTTTCCCTGCCCCTCTACCTTACCAAGCTTGGTGTCTGTCTCCAGGGACAGGTCTCTGGTGACAGCATGTCCAAAGCATGGTTTGTGAGCAGGAAAGTGATAAGCAGGCAGAACTTTTATTAATTCAACCTATAACTGTTGACATCTACTCTGTGCAACGTACTGAATGAGACCTGCTTCCAAGCTGGAAAATCATCAGACGAATAGGACCTCGTGGCAGACTGTTGATACCACCAGACCATCAGGAGATATCCCCCTGGCTTATAATACACCCAAGCCTATACGATCCAGCATCCTTATCTCAAAAGAGGAAAGAAATTAAATTGTCCCATGCGTCATTGTATAGGAAGCGAGATATAGTAGTGATGCGCCATGCTCATATGTCAAATTCAAGTTGTTTTATACCTCTGTGAACATTGCATTTTTAAAGATGGGACTCTATAAGCAAACAAACAGAAGATAAAACAGGAGCCCCATTCCATGGAGTGAGATCCTGCTGCTTGATCAGAGTCTGCTTTTCTATCAAATTATCTTTACATTTTATCATGCTCCCTCGATACCATGTAGCCACTAAGGCTTATAAGGTCTAGTATCAAGGAGCTATGGGAAATAGAGAGAAAAACAAGTCATTAAAAGCTAAGGAGATACCTATTCTGATAGAGTAATGTAAAAGGCTATATGGATGCACTAAAGAGAGAGTGGCAGTTCTGTTCAATTCTTCCTTACGATAAACAACTTGGCAAAACCAGAAATGGAATCTTGAAGGATAAAGAGGGTTTGCTACATAGACCAAGGTCATCATACCAGACTGCATGAAAGTGCAAACTTTGTGCATACCTTATCAAAACTGGAAGTAATTCTGTTTGGAAATGATGAGAAAGAACTGGAAAATGATGTAACACATGATACATCCATGTACTTATTCATTCATTCTTATTTTCCCCACAAACATTTCTTGTGCACTTACCATGGGCCATGTCCTGAGAGAAGTAGGGGCAGAAAGATAGAGAGATGTGTCTTGGAGGAACTCAATCACCAACATTCCCAGGTAAGCAGAATACCCGAAAAGCATGATAGTGTTTTTGCTTCAGAAAAGGAAGGCAGATCACAAATGATTCTTTCAAAGTCTTGCTATCATTTTCAATTGCATGTGATTTACTGCTCCCATTTTGTCTCAGCAGAGCTTTTTTTCCCCAATAATTTTATTGGGGGCTCTTACAGCTCTTATAACATTCAGTACATCCTTTGTATCAAGCACCTTTGTACTCATGTTGTCATCTTCATTTTGAAATATTCTCTACTTGAACTCTTGGTATAAGCTTCAGCAGAGCTTTTAAACTAAGGTACGCTAGGAAAAAAGATCTGCTAATCTACTTCCAAAAATTAGGCAATGAACACCTGTGGATACCCACAGAACCTGGTCCAACTCCCTTGCTTTAGACACTTCCTAGAGAAAACTCATTTCCTGGACAAGACCATCATGTTTGATAAAGTAGAAGGCTAACATGGGCATGGGAGACCCTTGGTGTGACAAATTGACACACAGGTTGGCTACAGCAGTGGGCTGAAACTGGTTGGTAATTGTGAAGTAACACAAGATGGGGCAATGTCCTGTTCTGGGGTAGATCATCTAGAGATTCGAATTGATGCCTTTGCAACAAACTGCAACAACCTTGTACCAGGTGCTATGGTAGACTCTGAGAAAACTTAACCTGTTTCAACTAATGCTCACATTAAACAAGCAGGGTAGTTATTATTATTTTCCATGTGAGAAAACCAAAGTCCAGGAAAGATAGATACAAGTCTCCCATTGGGCAATCACTGGTAGGCCTAATGGTAGAATTATTTCATTTTTACCAGTTCTCATTGACCTCTCCTCATGGACCTACTCCATCCTTAGAAGACCTCCCATTCTCCATGTGAAATCAGTAGGAGTCCACCCAAACTGTCACAGCCCATCATCTATCCATCATCCCTGTCTGATGCCTTCCTCTCAAATGCATGTCGTTACTGCCTTCCTGAATTTTTCAGAGCATCTTACAGCTCTCTTTGGCCCACTTCCTGTTTTGCATTGAAAAGTGTCTATGTCTGTCTCTAAGAGAGAACATAGATACAGAAATCTGCCTAAGCTGGGCTGTGCCTCAGACCCATTCCTTTCCTTCTCCCCAGTGGGACTTGGCGCATGACTCATAGTGCATATTGGTAAGTGCCTGATGGATTGTGTAGAATGCTTTTGCCCTCAGTTCCCTAGCAGAAGGGCTGCTTCAGCAATGTCAGCTGTTCTGCCTCCTTTGTCTCCATAGCTACCACCAGTTCTCCAATCTACACCCTATTTCCCCATAGGTTCCAGTTACAGTACTTCTTAATTTATCTTCTTATTGAAAAGCAAAATCACTGCTTCATTAATCAATGAGTAAGAAAAATCAAAAGTCTATTAACTAGCAAGTCAAGGCTATTCCAAAGGGCATTGATCCATATACATTATGGGCTACCTATTCACTGGTAACTATAGCTCCAGAGAGCAGCTCACTGGGACTAGCACTGGAGGAATTCAAATCTCTTTTGGAATTGCCTTTAAAAGAGAAAAATACATCAGACTCTTCTTGGGAAATCTTTGGTGGGAAGTAGGGGGATGTAGTTGATTTGGTTGTGAATAATGAGTTGCACACACTGATTTTTTTTCATAGAATTTCAAAAGTGCATGTAGTTAGCCTAGAATAGTGACAGATTATACGCATTATGAATTTGTTCTTTAAATTCTAATGACCTCCCTTCAGAATATGTTCAAGAATCAAGAATGAATCAAAATTTAAAGTATGTGCACATTGAGCTTATGCTCTGGGATTATGACTGTGGGCATGGATTGGGTCTTTCAAGGTGGAGTTTTCTCTAGACTGAAGTCCAAAGAATGTTTGTTTGCAAAACAGATTTGAGAATCAAAAATCCACTCTTTGAATTATTTGTATGCAGATAAATGGCCCCAGGCTTTATATATACAGACACATAAAAAGACAAACAATCACAAAAGTGAATCTGAAGTCCATTCCCAACCCCTCCAAATTAGGGCCCTGAAACACTGAAAGTGTTTGTTGGAGAGATACATGTCTATCTTAATTTAGTTTCCTCCCCATTAATATGTTAGTTTTTTCAATTCTTTTACTACATGCGATATTTTATGACATACATGCTTGCATTATTAAAGTTGAAACTACTTTATTTTTTAACTCTTTTTAAAAATCATTTTTATTGGAGTTTCATACAACTCTTAACACAATCCATTCATCCATCCGTTATATGCAAAGCACAATTGTACATTTGTTGCCATCTTCATTCTCAAAACCTTTCTACTTAAGCCCTTGATATCAGCTCCTCATATTTTCCCTCCCTACCCGCTCCTCTTTCCCTCATGAACTCTTAATAATTTATAAATTATTGTCATTTTTTCATATTGTACACTGTCTGATGTCTCCCTTCCCCCACTTCCCTATTGTCCATACCCCAGGGAGAAGGTTATATGTAGATCCTTGTAATTGGTTCCCCCTTTCTACTCCACCTTCCCTCCACCATCTTAGTATCGCCATTGTCACCATTGGTCCTGAAGGGATCATCTGTCTTAGATTCCCCATATTTCTGGTTCCTGTTTGTACCAGTGTACATCCTCTGATCTAGCCGGATTTGTAAGATATAATTGGAATCATGATAGTGGGGATGGGGGAGGGGGGCACAGCAGAAGGAAGCATTTAAGAACTCAAGGAAAATTGCATGCTTCATCATTTTTACATTCATTGTACCTTGACTGGCGCATCTCCTCCCTCAACCCTTCTGTAAGGGAATGTCACTTCACCTACAGATGGGCTTTGGGTCTCCAATCTGTACACCCCCTCATTTATAATGATATAATTTTTAGTTCTTTGATGCCTGATGTCTGCCATGCCTTGATTTTTAAGGATATTTTTATAAGTAATTTAGTAGATATTTTCTTTCTGTATTTTAAAGACACAACTTCACTATATTTTACTTCCACCATTTCTGTTGAGAAGTCATCTGTAATTCTTATTTGAACATGGCATATCCTTTCTATTTTTCTCTGGTTTTCAGCAGTCTATGATACAGTTAGCTGTAGGTTTCTTTGTACTTATTCTTTTTTGAGATTTCTAACTATGGCTTGATTTATTTTATCAGTTTGGAGAATTTGGCCATTATCTTTTCAAATATTGCCTCTGCCCCAATTTTTTTCTTTATTCTTCTGAGATTCTAAAGACCTATTTGTTAACTTTTATCACCAGGGCCATTATTTTTCAAATATTGTCTCTGCCCCATTTTTTTTTATTCTTTCTTCTTCTGAGATACCAATTCCTATTTGTTAACTTTTATCACCATTTTCCATATGTAGCTATGATTTTTCCAGAGTCCCCACTATTTTTCTCTGCCTACTGTAATCTGGATACTTTTTTGTCCTGTTTTCTGCTGACACACGTTATGTTAAATTTATCTACTGGTTCTTAATTCCAGTTATCATATTTGTCATGTCCTTAGTTTCTATTTGGTTCTTTTTTATAGCTTCCAGTGTGTTGCTAAGATCTCCCGCCTTGATTTATTTTAATAAGTATGAATGTGAATTTGATAACTTTATCATCTGGACCATGTGCAGGGCTATTTCTGTTTTTTCCTGTCTATTTTTCTTTGGTCCCAGTTTGTAGTATATCTGATTGTTTGTTACTGAATGCTAGATATTTTATATTTATAAAAAAAATTGTAGGGGTCCTGGTTGACGTTATCTTCCCTCACAGAAAATGTATTTCTGCTTCTAGCAGGCCACATAGAACAGAGGCTCCAAGCAAAAACAACCTCAGTGCTCTTGAGATGATTCTGAGTCATCACCATCCCAGAAGAAAGAGTAGAGCTTCCTCGTGGGTTTCTGAGGCGATGCATTCCTATGGGAGTAGAAAGCCTCATCTTTCTCCCTCAGAGCAGGCGGCGCTTTTGAACTGACTTGGTGGTTGCAGGCCAACACACCATGCCCTATGCCACCAGGGCTTTTACGAGCAGGGACAGCTCACCCAATCACGTTTGGGGCTGGGATATTTTGAAGCTGGTTATCCTTCTTTAAGAGAGTCACTTTCTTCCGAGTTCACTTTGACACCTAGAGAACACCAGTTCTTTGTAGTTGCTAGCTGGAAACCTGGAGTATTTATGAGTGTCTCTCCCTCTTAGGGTTCAATACCTTCAATTTGTGATCTCCCCAAAAGGTGGTCCTGCTGAAAGCCCTGCTTACCCTTTTAGCCACTAATATCGACTCCGATTTATAAGCTTCGTGCCCTGTAAGTCTCACAGATCAGCAGTTTCCCCAAAGTAAAGGCTGTGCCAAACACGGGACTCACTTCTCTTTCCTTTCCCTCTCTTCAGGATCTTGGCTCATTTTCTCTTCCCAGCCTAGCGAGGCTGCCAAAAATGATGCCGTTGCTGTCTCTTAGCCTTCGATGGTTGATGAACAGGCAATACCTCAAAGGGAAAGAGCCGTTCAGAGTAGTTGACTCAGCTCTATGCATTTTCCTTCTCTCCAGGATCTTGGCCTTCAAGTCCTGGCTGCATTGAGAGCTCTCTAGTGCCCTAAAGGAAATTGTTTTGTTATGGAGTGTGAGTGAGTATGTGTGTGTGTGTTGCAACTTTTCTAGTTGCTTGTTGATGGTTACATACACTCCAGTGCATTCTTCTTGGCGATGGACCATTCAGCATCTCAGTGCCGTCTCTGCAAGGTACAGTGATATCTCTGACCATTGCACTGATCCTGGATTTCGATCCCCATCTCATTCTCTGATACCAGTACTAATACTCTGTGTCAGAGGGCTCTCTGTCTGGGTGAAATTGCTAAGCGTCTGCCGTCTTACGATTTGTTTTCATTTCTAGTGTCTATTGGAAAATGCAGTATGACCCCAGGTATGACATCCTTCAATGTGGGTATCTTGGCCAAATATCTTCTGCAGTAAGAAGACACTCATAGTGCTCTGACGCTTTGATTGGCAGAATTTCCTGTAGACAAAAATCTGCTGGGAAGCCTTCTCTCCCTGCTAATCAAAGCACTCTTTTCCCTGTCCAGCATCTTACTCACCTCGCCCCACTCCAAAGCAACCATGTGCCCCTGAGTTTGAACTCAATTTAGCTCTCTTGGAGCCCTGCTTTGGGATCTATTGATTCCCACTGCCTGTGAGTGGCAAACTTGTTAAATATGATCAGTGTTAAGAAAACTGAGTTTGATTTCCCAAATACTCAAACTCTTAAAACTGGGTGCCAGGGGTGTAGGGAAGTGCGTGTCTTTAAAATAAGCAATGATTTCAAGTGACCAACCAGTAGGACTCTACTTGATTCTTGCTTCTAAGATGTCATAAAACTGACGCTGCCTTGCTAATTAGTTTGAGACATCAGATGTGACTCAGGCCTTATAAAATGTTTTCTTTGTGTTTCTGACAAGGGATGACATTAAAACAGTGAAGATGTTGCTGAAGCATTCAGCATGCCATGAGCTCCATCGGTACTTGGTACAGAGGGGATGACAAGTGTAGTTTTTTTCTTTCAAAGAGTTGAAGTGGAAGTTACTCAAAGGGGTCGTACTGCTAAGGCAGTAGCTCAGGTCCTTGTCCTCAGGTTGTCTATTTGAACTTATTTTCTTTCTTTGCCATTCATCGAAGCCACACATCCATTGCCGGGTTTTCAGAATGACTGAAAAATCATCCTGTCAGTGTAAGACATGAAAAAAAAATTATAAACCATCAAGCATTCGGGAGGAAGAGAGGGGGAAAATGAAGAACTGTAACCAAGGGTTGAGTACAAAGAAGAGGTTTTAAAAATTATGATGGCAACAGACGTACTCATGTGCTCAATACAGTGGATGCATGTATGGATTGTGATAAGAGCTATATGAGCCCCTAATTAAATGATGTTAAAAAGAAAAATAGCTCCTCCACCAATCTGGAATATTGGCTAGATTGATAAAAATAAGTCAACTTTTTGTGTGTGCTGTGTGGTTAGCAGAGCCAGACTGCTAAGCACTGTCCTGGAACCATCTCATCAAACCTTCCTGATGCTGGGAGTCTTTCCATCAGTATCCTCACTTTGTACTGCAGGACATTAAACTTAGACGAGTGACATGACCTCCTCAAAAGCTTACCCACCGTGCAGGTAGATGCAGAATTCCAGTCAAATCGATCAGAATCTCAAACTCACCTTTTGAGCCACACTTCAATTGCTTTCCTAGCCGTAGACTTTGGAGGTGGTTGCTGGCTTCTTTCTGTAGTAGTCTGCTGCCTGCTGTTGCTCAAGTTAGAGCATCTCCTCATCCTGCCATTTTTCTTTCTCCATTTCCGTCAGCATCTACCACTGACTCAGCTCACCCTCTCTCCTCAGTGGATGCCTTTCCTCTAATACTCCAAATTCTTCCCCTAACGCTGACAGAGTACAGGGTTTCAGCATTCTAAGCTCCTCTTGCCCTCATTGGTGCTGAAGGTATTATTGTGAGTTCTTAGTGACTTAAAGATTTTCTACCATCACGAGGGAGTTATGCAGCAAGTAAAGAATACAGGCCAAAAAGTGACTCATGTCCCAGGAACCTACAACATTCTGGAATTCTGGATCCTGGGCTACCATTTTTCACATCAACATGGTATTCAGGACCCCAAGATCCTGCCTTCCATATTTATTCCTGAGAAAGAGAAGTCCCCATTCTCTCTCCCCTTTAGCAACACCCCTGGCTACTTTCAACCCCATAAAAAAAATCTTTCCCCCAGCTCACATGGTCCCTTGTTGACCCAAGGGCAGATTGTACACTAAAGTCCTTCAGACAGGGAGACACTAATTTCCCAGGAACTCTGCCCCACTCACACAAGCAGTCATGACCTCTCCCAGCACCATCTGATTGTCACAGTTTAGAGCAAAGCACTGTGCTTCCTGGAAAAAAATATGTGAGAATGTCAACATTTTACTGTAACAGGCATAGACAAGGTAGGAGGGATTTGAAAAGAGATTTGCTCATCCAAATAACTGCCCCTCCAGATGGACTTACTAGCTGTCCTGAAGTGTCAGAAGCATAGAGAAAGCCCATAGAAAAGTTTATTAAATACACCTCACATGTACATAGTCCACTATTTAGTTTTCCATTCCCTTAAGTACTAAAATACCAATTTTTAGCAGGCTCTGTGGTCACCCAGAATAAAGATTACGTTTCCTAACTTTACTTGTATTAGCCATAGTGATGAAGCTAAATTTCTACAGTGAGATGTAAGAAAACAAGTGTGTACCATTTCCTGGAGGAGTTTGTGTAGGGAAGGGACATATTCCTCTTTCTCGCTGAAGAGCAGCCTATACACTTTTATACATAAGAGAAAAATACAACTTTAACCTTCTGTCAAGCTGTGATACTTTAGATTTCTAAGTTATGTACAGTGAAACCCGATCCTAACTGCCATAGATTGACATTCCAAAAATATTTCAGAGACTGAACTCTTGTTCAAATTTCCTTTTGAGATAATTTTCTCTGAAGAATATTTAGACAGAGGACTCACTAGTTTTCTTTTTCTTTGCGGTACAGTCTTAGAACACACATGCTCACTCTGGTCACAGGGGACTTGGAAAGAGTCATTTGCTCTCAAAGACTATTGTTCTCTGCCCCCCATACCCCCCATTCTTCAATTAAGTGAGATTTTCAAGGTGAAAAAAAGAAAAACACACCAGAATCCTACACAAATTTGGTCTCAGTTACCATCCAGTATTATTATTATTATTTCTTGGTTTAAAGTATTACATACCCTGAAAGGAAATGAGTATGGATATTTCTGAGATTCATCCATCAAAGACAAGAATATGGTAATAAACACTATAAATACCTAAATAAATCACACCAGCATTGGTAAGGTCGTTTTTCACCATCAGATGATTCCCATAAAAAGAACACAAGTGTCAGTCTCCACAAAGTCCCCCTCCCCAGCTCTATCTCAAGTTATCTGTTCGTTACGCTTCCCTCATTTATTCAAGTGCCTTAGCTGCTGTGGCAAGGGCCTGTTCATTTCATCCCATCGTTCAATAGATTTTAATTGCAGCTGCTGCAGCAGACACCTTGAGCTACATGTCGTCTAGAGCCCGTGGCGGCCTGCTTGACCAACCCAATAGTGATTCATTCCAGTGGCTGAATCACTGCGGAAAGGGGAAGCCACTTTGTTATGGATAGCATCATGTCCTCCCCAAAACGCGTTGTGAAGTCCCACCTTCTCTCTGTGGCTATAATCCCATTTGGGAATGAGTTTTCTTTGTTACATTAATGAGACAGGCTTAGTGTGGAGTATGTCTTGAGCAAATCTCTTTTGAGATATAAAAGAGATTAAACAAACCAGCTCGGAAGCAGAGTTGGAGGAAGATCGATGCCCAGCCACCGAGAGCTCTGCAAGGAAGCAGGACTAAGCAGAGGAGACAAGGACCTGCCTCCTGATCTGTGTGAGTCCGGGTAGACTAGAGAAACAAATTCATAAACATGCATAAGGATGTAAAGGAAAGATTTATATGCAAGAAGAATGGAACATTGAGAAACCATCCCAACCCAGTCTAGTCCAAGCTCATAAGCCCCAAATTAGCCCATATGTCCAATACCAGTCTATAAAGCCTCCTTTCGGCTCATGAAGCACATGCAATGACACCAGGACAATCATAGGCCAGAGGGTGCAGAGTCTTGTGTGTCCAGGGCAGTAGATGCTGGTGCTGGCAGGGGTCTCCTCATGGTTCCTCGTTTCCAGGGCTCAGAGTCTATCAGCAGTATCCATTGGCAATAGAAGCATCTCAGCATTTGTAGGGGTCTCCCTGTGGCCTCCCAAACATCTCAGCGCTGGTGGTAGTCTGCATGTGACTTCTCCGGCCCCAGAGGTTTGGTTCCATCAGGGTAAGCCCATGTGGCTTCTCCTCTGGCTCCTCCATTCTCCAGGAATCAGGGTCTATATCGTGCTGTCATGTTGTCTTGTCGGTAGATCATCTCCAAGAAACTGAGTCAAGTCTCTCTCCTCTAATTGGGAAATACCGAGAGACTTCCCAGAATTCTCAGGAGAAAGTCATACCCACACAGAGGCCTCAAAGGCTATCTCAAGATTGACGGGCTAGACTCCACCCCTACACTCCCAGTGCTGAAATTGACACAGATGAGTGACTGCCACAAGAGCCAACCAAGCAAGAACGCCCTGCCTGAGAGCCAGCACCCTGATTTTAGAATGCCTACCTCCTGTCCCCTGAGAAAATGTGTGTGCGGTCTTTCTGGTGTGAGCAGAACCAGGGAGCTAAGGTAGGTCTCCCCATTGGACATCGACTGAAGAGCAGTACTTCTCTCGGTTCGAGGCCCCAAAGCAAAAGAACTATTAAAAGGAAAACAGAATCCAGGGTGTAGTGGTCTCTGTTTGCACAGAGCCTGTTGGAAAGCTCATTACACCACGACTCAGGCAGCGCTTGTATTAGGAAATATTAGCGGGCCACTGGGATTTGCGAGCAGATTAGAAACTATGAAAAAGCATCTTTCTGTTTGTTTTTGTTCCTTTTACTTGGGCAATTAAAATCCACTGAGCGGGATAAGATAGGAGACAGGATCCTGCCATGGTCGCAGATGTTCTACATAAAAGGATAACAAGGTCAAGCATAATTAGCTCTGAGATACATATGTATTTATTTATTGTTCCCTAGAGAGAGAGCCAAAGACATCTTTAACCACTTGGAACTTTCCAGAACACTCCATACTCATTCATGCCTTTGGATCTTTGTACATGTCATTCCCTTCCCTTTTCCACTTACATAAATGTCACTCCCCAAACCCGGCTCAATTGCTACTTCCTCTGTTCTGCCAGAGCATGTGGTGATGGGGCTGAGAAGAATGCAGAGGCACGAGTAGAAAGCCTTAGTGAGACACATTTAACTGGAAATGCTAAGGTTGAGTGACCTTGGGGAGGTTACTTAAGCTTTCTGAAACCATTTCCTCATCTGTACTATGAAGGAGACGTCATATCCTCCTCTGCCATAGGGTTCTGGAGTCTTGGTGACGCTGTGGGTTAAGCATTGGGCTGCTAACTCCAAGTCAACAGTTCAAACCTGCCAACTGCTCTGTGGGAGAAAGATGAGGCTATCTAACTTCCATAAAGATTTACAACTTCAGAAACCCTATATAGGTCTCTGTGAGTCCAATGAATTGTGTTTCTGAGCCTGCACTTTAAAAATACAAATCTTATGCTTTTTTACTTCTTTTCTCAGTTACTGTTGAGTCAGTTCTGACCGCATATGTGTCAGAGTTTAACTGTGCTCCACGGGGCTTTCAGTGGCTGATTTTTCAGAAACACATCACCTAAGGCACGTCTGGGTAGACTCTGATCTTGTAGTAAGAAGCTTAGCTTATTAACCATTGCACTACCCAGGGACTCTTTGATGATGCAGACCAACAAGCAATGAAGAAAAATGAGAGTTTGAGCTATTATGTCCTCTCTTCCTACCCCAGGAGAAGGGTGATTAGGTGTCCTTGTCTGTGTTGTTTCAGACCTGCTCTCCCCTCCTGTTCTCCACTGACAATTGCCTTGGCTCACACCTGATTTCTTCATTTCTCTCCTGAATGAATGCAGTAGTCTCTGTCCAGGTCCATCAGAGCCCAACGGCTTCCACAGTGACCTGACTTGACCTCCACTTTCAGAAGGCTGGCCAACCGTCCTGGTTTATCTAGTTCTGGGAGAGTTCTTTGGAGATGAGACTTTTCATTTCAAAAGCAGGGCACTCCCAGATAAACAAGCACAAGTTGGTCACGCAGTATTATTCCCTGTCTTAAGTCACTCAAGCACTTCTCAAAGATTCCAAAGAAATTTGAATCATTCCCTACAAAAATGTTTCAAAGTCCTTCATGATCTAGCCCTGCCTCCTCTGTCTTCATCTTCACCAGGCCCTCTATTCTTCAATAGCTGTTTCATGCTGTAGTCCTGGCCCACTTCAACATCATCCTTGCTTTCCCTTCAACTTGCCACACCCACTCCCCCCAACTTCCCTTATCTAAGGCCTTCAGATCCCAGTGCATCTCCTACACTGAGAAGTCTTCCCTGAACTTCTGCTCCTCCATGGTGCTGCCGGGTCCTGTTTTTTCCCTGTCCTGAAGTCAATCACACGTCCCATGATGCTGTTGTGTCTGTCATAATAGACATTGAGGATAGGTCTTCTTTACCTATCTAACCCCAGGAACAGACATGGACAGTTCTCTGTTGGATGAATGAGCAAATGGCTGGAACTGATTTGTACCCTTGACCCCTCCACTGGAATGAACACCTCAGACGTAGAAAGGAAGCAGGTCTTGGTTTTCTTTGATCTCTTAGTTTCATTCCCAGCACCTGGTACTGGTGCTGGTACACAGCAGGGCTTAATTAAATGTTTTGGATGAATAGGAAAAAAGGGATGAAGGACTACATCTTTCTTTGGATATGAGCCAGGTGAGAAGCTTAACAGTGAACTTAACTTCCTCTTGGTTCAGCCCCTCTTCCAGCTGTGTGCAATTGGGCAAGTCACCAATTGTCAGATCAAGACAGGGGCCCAAACTGTCCCACACACATCCTTTTCCACTGGAAGTCACTGAGGTCATGACTTCTTCGATGCACATAAATTCTAGAAGGAAAAGAGTTGCTGGTTTGAGATCTAAGGAAATCCTCAACTAGACTGCCTACACAATGGAATACAGTGGCCACTAGCACATGGAGAAGAAAGATACACCAGATGACTTTTCCACTACAAAGAGATGAAATATGTATCATCACCGCTTCTATATATATATCAGTGTTCAACAGCTGGGGGTCCCTTTTGACAATACAGATTCCACTGCATAATGACTGCAGGCACTAGGGCAGCCCATCCATGTCCTCCAATCAGTTTTGAACCAACAGCCTCTAATGTTCTAATGTGGTCCCACAAAGATGTTACAGCAAGGTGAGTGAATTAGACCTCCAGGGTTTGGGCAGAAGGGAGAAAAGGAGGGAGGATTGGGATAGGAGTGACTGTCCTTGAGAATAAGTATGGGGTGTGAAGAGACTCAAGGTGATCATTGCCATCTGTGACATGAAACAAATTGTGTATGAATGGTCAAAGGGAAAACGGATTTGCTCTGCAAACTTTTACCCTATACACAACAAAAATGTAAGAAGGAGGGGAGAAATTAAGTAGGAAAAGAGACTCAAGGGCCTTCAGTTCATGCAGATTAGGGATCAAACCCCAGGTCTCTTACTCTGTGAACTGGACCTCTGTTTTCTAATTTTTTTAGTGAGAAAAACAAAAAAATCTGCTTAGCACAGAATATGCTTAGTGCATTTTACTTCTCTTCTCCCTTGAATCCTTGTAGCCCTTAACCTGTGGGTCGAATAACCCTTTCATAGGTGTCGCTTAATTCATAACAGTAGCAAAGTGACAGTGATGAAGTAGCAGGGAAAATAATTTTATGGCTGGGGAGTCACCACAAGAAGAGGAGCTATATTAAAGGGCCACGGCCTTAGGAAGGTTGAGAACCACTGTCTTAAAATGACACATTGGCCTGACAAAAGGGTTTTTTTTCCTCTCTCACTTAGAGATTTCTTTATAATGATAACTCACAATTAATTTAAATGAAATCAAATTTATATATGTATTTTTTTAAATGGCTTCTAGTTCGTGGAGGGGAGATTACATTGAACAAAGTAAAATGAGAACTTTCAAGAGGCGTATAGGAAACATAATAGGTCTAGCTACCCTGACCTAAAAGCTAAGAAACTGGAGATTTGTATGTTTCTTTGAGTCTCTGGAAAGTTCTAGAGATAGTTATGCTCTTAAATGAATGATGAGAAGGGGGCTACATCTGACCTCCTTTAGGGGCCCAAGAGAGAAAGAGAATCTACGTCCACACAAGTCCCAGGCCACCTTCCACAAGGCAAAGCGCCACATGCCTCCACCACTGATCCTTTTTACTGTGTCATTCTGACGCCAACGGTGCCACCCATAACACTCGCCTGTTCTGTTGGGTTTAATGGTCATGGCCACACAGAACCCATAGACAGTACTCACGATTATTGGCATTCATTAAGGAATCGTAAAGTTACCACAAACCAGGTTGAGAAAACAGGGAGAACATCGCCTTGAGTCTACAGCACCTTCTCTCCTCAGCCAGCAGCCAAATCTTTCCCTGTATCCTCAGCCTCTCAACCACCTGGTTCCTTGGCCTTTGGTTTCCCTAAGCCAAGAAGTCCACCTGCTGCTCTGCTTCCCAGTCTCAGACTCAGTGCTGGCCCTCGCCTCGGTCTCAGGATCTGTTTGCCTGGGCCTCTGGGGCAGTGTGGCATGGCCTCTACCGCCTTCACTTCAAGCAGGAAGCAATCTCTTCACCAAGGACACTCTTAACTCTGTCTCTTCTTCTGAGATGGTTCTCTTATACACTGCCCTGTATGAGCGTTACAGAGACATGGGTAGAAGACCCACATGAAGAAATGTCACGTCACTGCAGTCTCCCTTGACTCCCCCATCTGCTCTCCTCACTCGCCAACACTCTAAAGCTCTCTTCCTGCCGGTTGTCTCTTAAACATCATACTTCCATACACCATTGTTTCCAAATCACCTTCTACGTCTACCAAGATTTTAAAATCCTATTAGAACAGGCATGTGTGGGAGAGGCTTACATCTGTTTTCCAGTCAAAGTCATCTCCTGGGACTTGTAGAAGACGGCCTATCAGAACCACAAGGGCATGGATTTCAGAATCAGAGTCCTGAAGCCTTCTCCTGGTGACTTCATCTCTGCACAAAACCATGCTTCTGTCTATCAGTCACTAAGAAAACTCACCAAACACCTGTCACCCAGTCCAATTTCTCAATCAATGGCAGAGACTCCTCCAACATAGGTTTTTTGGTTTTGTTTTGTTTTTGCAGATGCTCCACTCAGCTCTCTGCTGGATTGCCTCTGATTGACAGGGGCCTTATTTTCTTGAGCTACCCTCTGATGGCTGTGTTGTTTGTGTAACCAAAGGCATGAAGCTTAGGCGCCAACTGGGAGTTGAAATCCAGTTTCTCTTTTACTTGGTCTGCTGGATGCCCCAATGAGGACGCCTAGCCCTTCTCTAGATTGACTATTCACAGGGCACGTTTTCTCATTGTCACCAAGGTGCCCTACAGGCAAACAGCAAGCAGCCCTACCAGGTCAACCCACTCTGATGCTGTATCAGAGATGGTGCTCACTGAGAAAGAGAGACCTTGTCAGCATGCTATTCCAGGAGCCAAGTGGCAAGATTTTGTGTCTTTTGGCTCCCCTTGCCAGGGACCAGGAGCTGAAACAAGCCCAGGTGCTGGGGAGACCAGCAATTAGCCTCCTCCCAACTTATGTTTTCACAAGGGGAGAACACGGCCCAATAAATAATGACATATGGCAGCAAACTAGTCCTGATCGTTTATCAAATTGCAAAATCTCGCCCATGCCCGTGAAATAGCTTTATGGTTAGGAAAATGTACTAATAATTTTATTAAGCAGCAATTAAACTTAAATTCCTTTTAACTGTGTTTGATGCCATCCTTTTTCTGGGCCCATTAGAGTAACATTAAGGTGTTTGTGCAGATAGCTCAGTCATTTCAAATTACTTTCCTGTCTAATGTGGGAGCCTTTAATAGCATACTCTTAGGTTGAATTCAATTTTGGAGACACCCGGCATGCTAATTAGATCGTCTCAATGTTCTTTGCAAAAGAAGTCGAAAGGAGAGCTATTTTTGCCCCTCTTCTGCTTAGCCGTGTTTGGAACACAACTTTGTGTGCAATTAGAAGGAGAGACCCTTTACTGCACAAAATCTCACTTGAACTGTAAGTATTGCTAGCAGACACAACGTCTGGTAATGTACCACAACGGTGGAAATCTTTTAAAGATCTAATTAAAGACAGTAAGTTTTCTCCCTTATTATTCAGAGTATCAGAGTGACTGCTTGCTCCGTTTTAGCTTGCTAACATCAGAGTTGAAAGTAGAGGGAAAGGAACAGACATTTACTGAGAGCCATCTGCTACACTTAACACCTACCACAACCCTGTGTGTGGTGGGTTATGATCTCCTTGTAAGGCAGAGGAACTTTGGCTCAGAGGGACTTGAGAAAGACCCAAGGTTGCATAACTGGGAAGGTCTGGAGTGAAGGTTTCAAAAGATCTGACTCCAAAGCATGTTCTCCTTCCCCCAGTCAAGCTGTCTCTACCACCAACTACCCCAGGGAACATGGACAGTCACCCTGAGGTCACAGCCATCATCTGTAAAATGGGCGTGATGGATAATAAGATCTACCCACTCTTTGTCCATTGTACAGATCAACTCCAGTAACATATAAATGCCCTTTGTGGAGCATCAATTGTTATACACAGATGATAGGTTACATCCCTGGGGTTGCCACATGGGATCTTCAGCGGAATCAGCCCTAAAGCGTCCTGTCTCTGTGTTCCGTGAAGTTGCAACCACAACACCAAGGCCCCCCAAAGGCAGAGAGATCACTGCTGAGAACTCACACTGAATACTTCAAGGTCAATGAGATCCAGAAGGGAAGAGGACAACAGAGAGGAATGGCATGGGATCCCATAAGTGATTCAATGGATTTGCAATTCCTGAAACACCTCAGTCTCCCCAGCTGTCGACAGAGGGTATGCAGGCTGTTATAGGGATTCAGTATAATCCTGTTATGTGTAGGATGCCACACACTGTCCTGAACTAAAACATTCAACAAACTATTTCATTTCACTGTCAATCCAACCAGTCTTCATCCCTGGCAACCATCCACCTAGATAATCCCTGCTCACTTACAGATTCATCCTTCCAAATATCTTCTCTCATTGACTATCAACCAAAATTCTTTTTCCAATTCGTCATTGCCCTTGGCAATATTAACTCACAGCTAGAACCACCATGATCACAATTACCGTTGGTCCAGCCTTCTCGCATCTCAATCATCATTTTCCTCCGGTTACCATGATGAATGTTACTAATAACTTCTGCCTCAGAGCCTTTGTGAAATAAGGCAAGAGATTAATTTATTAATTGATAGATTCATCCCTCATAACTGTTCCAACCACCGTTAATTGTTATTACCTTTGATGCCTCAAGTGACTGAGGGGGAATGAAAGCAAGGCTGAATGGCTGCTGCTTCCTCTCAGAATGATAGCCAGGTAGAGAAGGTGAGCTGTTTCCAGCCAGCTAGAGAAATGGAATGGGGGCAAGTATGTTAAGACTGTCATGGCACAAATCACAGCTGGTCCAAACAGCACACCATGCAGCCATTTCCTACCCTTTGTATTGCTCTGCCTTTGACCTGGTTTTTCCCATAACTACTGTGACTCTTTTGGCATTACCCAGCCAGCCCTGAGTGGATGACCTTTCTCTCCCTCCAAGACCATTCTTCACCCAGGAATTGCTCAGAACCAGTCAGGCAAGAGAAGAAAATACTGGACTACATGTCCTGCCAGTGTCCTGCATCCCGGTGATGCTTTCTTCAATGGGGCCGACAGCTGCCACCCTGTCAACGCCACCTTGGAGAAGACCTCCTGCCTTGAGCATTCAGGGTCCACAGAACCCATGGGAAGCATGAGCTCCAGCTACCCCGAGTCAAGAGATGGGGACAATACAGAGAATTGACACCCTTCAGCAGGCTCCTCTACGCCATGCCCATGTTTAGCCAGCTCTCAGTGGTGAGAAGGAGGACTCCTCAATCACACACCACTCCTGTGCACTTCTCTGAGCCAGGAGGCAGTTCTGATCAGATAAGAGAAGAAAGGCAAACCGCATCCCTTTAGTTAAGTGACTTCCATCAAGCAAGCATAGACTCTCGTATTCTTTTTATCGTGGAGTCTTCCTTGAACTCCTCCATCGGCAAAGCCAATCATGATCTGGAAGCTTTATAACCATTGCTCCCCACCAACTGCAGGGTTTAACTTTGACATCTTTTTTTTTTCAATGCCACACCCCCATCCTCAACCAAGCCCATTCCCACTCTTTGCTGTCAGACTCAACTGTCGTCGGAGTTCTCAGTCTTCCACTGCTTTCACCAAAACAGAGTGGTCTTTGTCAGTCACCTTTGACTGTTCTCAGAACTCATCTGTGAGATCTCGCAATGGTTTTCTTGCAAGAGAATTGAGAACAGATGAGGGGCATGGTTTAGTGATCAGCTCTGGGTTTGGAGCCAGGATTCCGCTGTTCTGAACTCTGGACAATTTGAAACTTTGATTTTCATTCATTCCATCCACTTTTTCTTGGATAATATTTCCGGTGGAGAAGCCTTGGTTGTTACATTGATGGATGAATATGGTCTTCCTAGAGCAATGTTCATAAGAATGTGTGTGCATGCATGTGTGTGTGTGTGTGTGTGTGTGTGTGTGTGTGTGTTTGCTTGGGGTCCTGTGAACAGGAATGTTTGATCTCTTAGATCTGTGGTTCCCAATATTCTTAATGCCATGACCTTTAATATAGTTCTCATGTGGTGGTGACCCACCCCCAACCATAAAATTATTTTCATTGTTACCTCATAACTGTAATTTGCTACTGCTATGAATCAGGTGACCTCTATGAAAGGGTCACTCAGCCCCCAAAGGGATCGGGATTCATAGGTTGAGAACCGCTGCCTTAGATTGTGTGTTACACAGGGTTCTCTAGAGAAACAAAACCAGGACACTTATGATCTTATAGGTATACAAGAGAACAGATATATGCAGCATGAAAGAATCTACTAACTCTTTAGTCCACACAGCAGTATAGAGTGCTCCGTTCAACTCACTTCCATGGAGAAGTTAATAAACTGGAAGTCCTTCAATTTACAAGGGCTGCTGGGTCCAAGGTCAAGGAAGCAGACAGCTGAGTCTTCCAAAGGGCAATGCAGGCAGTCTGGCCACAGGCGACAAACAGCAGGGTGGGTCAACAACAGTCAGCCAGATGACAGGATCCGACAGTCTCAAGTTCAAGCGATGTATACACCAGCAGTGAGGTGAGGCAGGTCTCCAGGGAACCTCAAACTCTAGTGACACGATCCACAGATTGGCAGTCCCACAGACAGTGTGCCGTATGAGTTGAGGCAGAGAACTAGCAGTCACACACTAGTGAGTGAGAGAGAGAGAGAGCGAGAGAGAGCGAGAGAGAGAGAGAGAGAGGAGAGCTTGAGCTTTTTGAGCCATTTCTCTCTTTGCTCTCTTATCAAACTGTGACCTTGTCAAGCCCACGTGTTCTTCTTAGCCAGGTTGCCACAATAAACCTACCTATCACAAATGGTGTCGTGCTTGGGCTGCCCATCACAGACATCATGCTGACCACACACCCATGAGAGTTCTGGTACTCTTCATTGGAAGAAATTCTTGACAACAGAAATCCTAAGGACAGCAAAAGTATTCAGGAACCGTAAACTCACATGGTATAAGGCAGTTTAGGCAGTTTACCCACAAGATGAAATCTAGGCAGTCACCCCCTACAGCATGCAGGCATCATCCCAGAGTGATGATGTTAACTCTCAATTCCTCCAAAACAGGGCATCAGGCAAGTTCTTGGCCTCTGTCATGGCCGCCAGGTTCTGCCTCTGTCCCTGTCTGAGTCCCCTATGCTTCTGCGAATCTACATCTGGACCCATGCTGAGCAACATCATTGTTCATCCTTAGATCAGCTCCAATGCTCACTTTTTTTAAAAAAAATCATTTTATTGGGGACTCATACAACTCTTATCACAATCTGTATATATATCCATTGTGTGAAGCACATTTGTACTTTTGTCTCCCTCATCATTCTCAAAACATTTGTTCTCCACTTGAGCCTTTGTTATCAGTTCTTCATTTCCCCCCTCCCTCTCCACTCCCCTCTCCATCACAAACCCTTGATAACTTATAAATTATTATTTTGTCATATCTTACACTATCTGATGTCTTCCTTCACCCACTCTTCTGTTGTCTGTCCCCCAGGGAGGAAGTTACATGTAGATCCTTATAAACAGTTCCCCCTTTCTATCCCACCCTCCCTCTACCGTCCCAGTATTGCCACTTTTACCACTGGTCCTGAACGGATCATCTGTTCTGGATTCCCTGTGTTTCCAGTTCCTATCTGTACCAGGGTATATCCTCTGGTCTAGCCATATTTGTAAGGTAGAATTGGGATCATTGGGAGAGAAAGCATTTAAGAACTAGAGGAAAATTGTATATTTCATCATTGCTACACTGCCCCCTGACTGGCTCATCTCCTCCCTTAAGACCCGTCTGTAAGGGGATGTCCAGTTGCCTACAGATAGGCTTTATCCCCAATATGCACTCCCCCTCATTCACAATGATATGATTTTTTGTTCTTTGATACTTGATCCCTTCAACATCTTGTGATCACACATACTGGTGTGGTTCTTCCATCGGGGCTTTGTTGTTCAATGCTCATATTTTAAAGAGCTCTGGTTTTCTACCTCAGTACCATTGATGTGACATGTAGACCTGGGAGAGAGAACTTTGAATGCCAGATTTTGCATTTGCTCTTATAGTCAATAAAAATTTGAGCTGGACAGTAAATTCTAATATTAATGCATGCATCCCCCAGATGTCAGAGGGCCGAATAAAATACTATATGCAAAGTGAATTTGAAAACCCTGTTGACCTGGTTACTATTATTATTATTATTAAAATTTGAATTTATTTCTGAGCGCTCACCCTCATTAGTGAGTCCTGACTTGTCTTTTGAATTTCCCTTCTAGAAAGGCAAGCCAAACACATGTGACAAGTTAAACAGGTCGAGAAGATATTTTTATCTGTTCAAGCCAACGACAGTAAACGTATCACAAGACAGTGAGTGATTAATTGCCAACTGAATTGTAAAAAGAATAATTGCCAGCAGAGGATGAATGAGGGAGGGCTCAGTTCTAGCTGGTGGGGGTAGAATGAGGCTCAGGAGAAACTGAAGATGAGAGTAGGGATAGGTTATAGGTTGGTGGGTGAGGGCATTACAGAAAAGACAGGTTATGTAGGGTATGTGCACAAGATGGGCAGTGGGGTACTCAGGGGCAAGGGGCACATGGTACTAGGGGAGTGATGTGAGGAAATCATGAATGATGCTCACTCTGATTCTATCCTTCTTTTCATTATGGGTATCTGCTTCACAGGTCATACAATTTAACCGTTCAATCGTAATACTTTCAGACAATCCCAACACATGTCTGCCGCATGCTTCAGCCTACTGAATCAGCGGCTGCAGGCTCTCCAAGGCTGCCCATACCATTTATCTAACACCTCTTCCTGCTTATCCCCCACCTTCCCTCAGCTGCCCTGTTTCAGCTTGACACCTAATCATTGTTCCATTTCCCACTGACACCCCTATGTCCCCCTCCCACTGAGAACTTGGTTCTACTATGTGAACTGAAAGTGTACTTCTCAATACCCAGGCAAGTCCATCAAACTAAAGTCCATGCTCCCTAAGACCCTGGTGTGCTGAACGCGTCCAATATCTCCCCTCCACCAATGTTCTAAAGAACTCTGCAAGGAGTTTGGGGCTTGGGAAGTACTCCGTTTTTATTCATTGGGGTAGAGTAATTGGAGGGGGGGGCAGTAAAAATAAAGGTTGTACAGCCTAAGGAGTATAATCAATGGGGGGGGGGGGTTGCCTTTAAATACTGTTGAATTTTCCATGTGTGTTGTGTGTGTTTGCACTGAAGTTTTAAAATGATAACCATAGTCATGTGAAGTGGAACTGCTCTGACCCTCATTTTGCAGATGAGCATATTGGGAAGGAGATGGGAAGAAGGTTTAAGGTCTTACCACAAATGGGGAGTAGAGACATCCGACCCGGATTCCCAAGCACTAGCCTGATTCCAACCCTTTGCTAGATCATATGGCCTCCCAGGGCCTAAACCTATCCTATTTTTCTTCGCTTTTGGGTCACCTTTGGATAAGATGTCTCCATCTGCTCAACCATTAAACTGGCCTCATGCTGCCATTCTGTCACAGAGTTGGGTCCCAAGGACATACCACAGAGAAAAATTCTTTATCAAGCTGTTCAATTGCCCTAAAAATCCAAGATTTTTCAACACCAGTATTTATATTTGTTCCCATGGATAATGGCAGCGAATGAAGTTTTAAGATGGAAAAAAAATGTGGAAAATCACGTGGTTCACAACTGCCATTTCCAGAAAATGGATCCTGGGACTGTCCTGCCTGTTCTATCCCAGAATGCAGAGAGGATGCAGAAAGAGGCAGGAATTTGCAGTCTATTTTGGTGGTTCGAAGCAAGATAGGAAGGGACTGAACGAAGATAGTGAAGCGAAAGGAGAAAGAATATGATATGAAAAAATCAACTCATAAAAAAAGTCTGTTGTTCTGAAAATAAATGTTCTCATGAACTATCATGTTCTCTGTAATGACTTGGCTTTTATCTTTATAGCTCTTTGGGTCCAGAAAGTCTCTCTGGTTGACTGTTCTTTGGTCTCTGCTCTTGAAATGACTGGAGACATCACAGTGCATGGGAAAGTTTGGGACTTTGAAGTTAAACTGGCCTGGATTCACATAGTGGCCCAGCCCCTTCACTAGTCATCTGGCCTTGAAAGTTCATCTTTCTGAGCCTGCTTCCCTGCCTCCCTAATGGAGATAATACTGCTTGTCTCATAGGGCTGAAGGAGCCCTGATGGCACAGTATTTAAGTGCTCATCTGCTCACCAAAAAGTCAGTAGTTTGACTCTTCTCACCAGCTGTTCCTGGGGAGGAAAATGTAGCAGTCTTTTATCAGAAAGATGACAACCATGTCAAATCTACGGGGCACCTTACCCTGTCCTGAAGAGTCACTGTGAGTCAGAACCAACTAGGCTGCCATGACTTTCATCGGTTCACGGTGAGGATTAAATAAAACAGTGGCTGGAAAAGCTATGATTAGCACAGAATAAATGTCAGTTTTGTGCTATCATTTCTTAGCCAAACATTTCATTAAAAGCCCTGCATAATCGCCCATAAAATCTTGTTTGAAATAAGCATGATTGGGTTCAACTAACCTTTTGGAAAGCAATTTGGTTTTGCAGATGCTTTCCCACTATGTATTCACACCCATAAAAATGTCCCTCTCCTTGGACCCAGTTATCCCACTTCTTGGAATTTCTCCTCAATTCAGGAAGAACATCATGCACAGAGAGGTCCCCCACACGAGTAGTTACAACAGGAACAAAATTGGAAGTGACTGAGTGTTCGGGAGAGGTTATTACAGTCCTGCTGCTGACGCTCTCAAAATGCCTCAAGTCAGGGTATGGCACCCAGCTCAGAAGATTGTTTTTTGAGAGAGATAATAAGAGAGTGAAGTTCCTGGGAGGTGCCCACAGTGACAGTGCTGGGGGGCTCCCTGAGGGTTGGAGGGTGTGTCCAGCCAGAAGAACGGCCTGGTGGTCTCCCCCTTCTAAACCTCTGTCCTTGAGAACCCTGCAGGTGCAGTTCTGCTTCGGACCCCTATGGGGTTTCCATGAGCCATAGTCAGCTCAAGACCTCTCATCAGGAGGCACTGCCGATCTCAATGGTAGAATTCTCATCTTCCATCCAGGAGAGCCAGATTCAATTCCTTGCACATCCAGCAGCCACCCACCACTCCTCCGTATGTGCAGGCTTGTTTTGGCCATCATGATAAACAGGTTTCAACAGAGCCTCCAGATGGACACAAACCATAAAGAAAGGTGTCAAAGGGATCATTTATGAGGCATCAAAGAACTAAAAACCATATCACTGCATGCCCACCTTCTTGATATGATCTCTGAAGACAAATGTGTGCATAAGCAAAAGTGGTGAAGAAAGTTGCTGGTGCCCGACTATCAAAAGATAGAGCATCTAGGGTCTTAAAGACTTGAAGGCAGAAAGAATGAATGAAAGAAAGAAAGAGAGAGAGACCTGGTAATCAGTTCCTGAAAACCCTGTGGTTCACACGTGCACAAGGTAAAGAGTGAAAGGGGTGCCAGTCCATGTCGAGTACAGTGGGCCAAGGTGTCCCTCTCCTTTGACCCAGTTATCCCACTTCTCGGAATCACGGTAGTAAAGTCAATCGGGGAGCAAACACCTCATCTGTTCTTGCATCAGCTTCCTTTACTGATGCTAAGTCTCTCTGTCCAGTGGGCATCTCTGCATGTCCCACAGACCATGTCCTTCTCCCATTGAAACTTCTGCCAGGTGACACTCTGCATGGGTCCTCCCTGCTGGGTCAGGTCCACAGTCGTAGACTTCCCACCCAGCCACCTCTGCTCAGCCCCTCGGACCAACCCTTTGGAGACTCAGAGGTTCTCTTCAAGATCCCAGGTCCTTTGCCTCAGCTTTCCCAAAGTCTCCCAAGGCTGCCTTGCAAAAGCTCCTTCTTCAGATCCAGCTCCAATTTCTCATTCCATTATTTCCAACAGTTTTTTATCCCCTTCTAAGTTAGGGAAAGGTTTTATTGTTGTTGCTTTGGCACGTCCTAGATGTTGATGATCCAGATAAATTTAATCAGGGTGGACAAAGAACTGACTTAGATGATAAAATTGATTTAGAAACTCATTTACTCTTAAGCGCTGAGACTTGGAACCTTCAATACTTCAGGAATTGCTCCAAAGATGACTAAAGTTTTATTGAACCACCTGATTTCAAAGCTGGAACCCATGAAGTTAGAAACCCAAGAATTGAGGCCCTTGGACAGTTCAGTAAAGTCACTTGGTACTACCCTTATTTTGTCAACTGCAAGTTTCCCACCAGGAAGAGTATTTGGTTTCTCTTGAGTTAATACAGTTATGTGAATTTTGCAATTTCTTAACTTTGGCAGGCACTGAGCAGCCTTTGACTATAGCACTTTCAGCTTTCAGTACAATTGCACAACTGGACTTTTCCTTTTGGCATTAACATCTGAACCCAGAGGGGCTCAGGTCACCCTGTGAAACCCTTGGTGAAACTCCTCCCCATAGCAAAGAACAAGTACAGACCCAGGGCCCAGCCCGCATGTCCAGGACCCTTGAGTGCATGTTGTTCATAAGCACTCCACATGCTGTGCCCATATTTCAAAAGCTAACAGAACACTAATCTGCCTAAACACTATTGCACTAGTTCCTTCATAGTTACCCAATATTCCAACCCTAAGCACGAGCAAGACAAATGTGATCTTTCATGGTCCATTTTCTTTTTCTTTCTGCCGTCTTTTCTTTTCTCGTTGCTGCACTTCCTTCTATCCTTTTAAGCAGTTACAGCCACAGAAACCGACAGAGCAGTTCTAGTCTGGCCTAGAGGGTCATTATGTGTCCACATCAACTTGATGGCAGTGAGTGAACTTAGCTTCTCGGCTGCTAAGTCGAGTCCTAAGGGAGGCACTTCAGAGGAAGGCATGGCAATCTGCTTCTGAACATCAACCATGGAAAACTCCACGATGCCCCTTTCTCTTCTGACACGCATGACGTTGACATGAGCTGGAATTGACTAAAGAGCCACAGACTTGGTTTTTCATTTTGTTTTTGTTTTGGTTTGTTTCCCCAAATATACCTCTACCTCATTATTTTAAAACATTGATTTCTATTTCATTTAGAGGAACAGCCCATAATTGATTCAAATATTTCCTTATTGATGTACACTTAGGTCTTTTTGAATTTTTATGACACTACTAGTATAAGCAATTGGGTAGTGAACATGCATAAATAAATTTGTAAATGCATGCATATGTCTGCATATATTTACCTTGTTATTTATTTAGAAGGGACTCCCAGGAAGGAGTGGGATTGCTGAGTCCAAGGTTATGTGTCTGTCTTAGTTACCTAGTGCTGACACAAATGAATGTGCCAAATAAACAGAAAGATATTTTCTCACAGGCTAGCTAGCATGGTCACTCAGGGAGCTAGCTCTCTAAGAAGCTCTCTCTCTCTCTCTGGGGGCTCTGGAGGAAATTCCTTGTCTTTTCGCAACTTCTCTTTCCTTGATTCCTTGAAAATCTGCCCCTCCCATCTCTGCTAGGCCACTGCTGATTTAACCTATTCTGATGTCACAAAAGAGATCAACTTAAGGTACATCCTACACCAATAATTGCTTTATTAGCATAACAGAGACATTTCAGTCCCAATGGGATTGGAGCCACAAGTAGAAGGGCTGGGATTGACAAATACATTTGGTGGGGAGGAATGGGGTAGTGATACAATCCAACCCATAGCCGTGTCTTCTTAACAGTGAACACAACAACTAAATTCACTGTCATCGAGTCCATTGTGACTGCTAGAAATCCTTTGAGGACAGATTCAAACTTCCCCCTAGGTTTCTGAAGTAGAAGTCGAAAGTCTCGTCTTTTTCCTGAGGAGCAGTGGATGGTTTCAAACTGCCCACCTTGAAATTGGCAGCCCAGCACCTCACTTGCTCTGCCCATAGGGCTTGTCTAGGTGGTGATAACCATTCACACTCCAACCAGCCCTGTCCTACGGGACTCACTGGCCTGTTTTCTCTCCCCAGAACCAGAGATCCTCCTCTTTTTATACTTTGGTCAGTCTTATAGACCAAATCATTATTGTTTTAATTCATACTCACCTGACTTTGAGTAAAGTTAAATATTGCACTTTGGTATTTGTTTCTTGGCCACTCACTTGCTTTGTAGTCAAGCTCAAGGGGCCTTTATTGCATTGTGAGCTCTGACGATTGAACATCTGCTCGACATGCAGCGCTGTCCCAGACATGGGCATGTGTTGTCCCATTAAATCCTTAGGACCACACGAGGTAGGGAGTAACACCATTCCCATGGGACAGGTGAGAAATCCTGAGGCTCCGAGAAGGACAGTAACATCTTTAATCAAGATCAGCGACTACATGGCAGAGGTGGGATTGGAAGCCCAGTCTTGGCTCCAAAGCTTCCCTTCTTTACCTTATTCCAAGCCAACTCTCAGAAACCTGCCTTCCTTGATGTGCTCCCGGGCTCCTAGACCCTAAAAATGCAGTTGCTTCCTAATTGAATCCAACTCAAACTCACCCCATGTGAGACAAAGGAAGCAGCACTCCATCGATTTTCAATGACGAGTTTTTCACAAGTAAATTGCCAGACCTTCCTTCCAACAAGCCTCTTGGTGGACTCAAGCTCCCAACCTCCCCTAACACCTGTGCGTGTTAGCTAACCAGAGACTTCTGGGTCTTAACTTTCTTTCAGGATTTTCTTCCCTTCCCACTTCTAGAATAGCCTCAGACAGGGAATCAAACTCCTGCACTAGCCAATTATCCCCTAAAGAAAAATAATTTGGACAAAGAAGGCCAGGCTCTCTCAGACAAGAACTCAAAGATGCATTTTATATACAAAGAGCAGTGAATTGGCAGCTTAAATAGTCTCCTTATTGATAACCTTGAGTCTGAGCCTTCTGCCCTTCCACAGAATCCCCGTTCCTACCTCTCCTCAAGTAGGACTCCTTGACTGTAAAGTCATCACTTCCCTTCCTCCTCCATCCAACTCGCCGAAAACAGCTGGGCACATTTTGTTCCTCATGAACTTTCGGGGCTGGGCACACACTGTGAAGTAATAAATGGAGGGAAGAAACAGCAAGCGCTGCATGACTTTCTGGCTCCAGAAATTTTCTTCCAGAGCAAGTAAACGAGTGTCCAATTCCCTCTCTTTAACCGTCCTGAGCCAAGGATTCCAAAGCAAAGCAAACATCTATCAAGAGAATTCTGATTTAAAACTTAAGAAAACAGCCTGCGCGTATTTTTAGAACCACCCAGAAAAAAAGACATCTGTGACTTGAAACAGCTGGAAAGCTACTTTCTGCCAAAATTAGGCTGATTATGAAAGCTGCAATGGTCAGACAAGAGGCGCTCCCGAGCCAAGAGGTCCCATATTTCTGTGTATTCAACTTTCAAATAACCTGCACTTTCATCCATTCTACACTGACCCCTTTAAACTGCCTTTCAAACACCAAATGCCAGCCAGCCCCACAGTTTGTACAGCAGTGTTTGTGCGCTTGTCTGAGGATTTTATTGTGCTCTGCCCTCATTGGCTTAGGAAAAAGCATGGTCAACCATAATGGACCAAAGAAATAGAACTTGGAGGTCACGATCTACTTGAGGAAATAAAGGAAATTAGGAGGCATGCTGACAACAGAAATGCATGAATCACAGATCATTATGAGATATAAGCCGGTCAACCATGTGTCCCACCGAAAAGGAAAATAGCAAAATTAAAGAACACGTGTGAAGCATTAGGAATGTCAATAGCAAATTGTGGATCAAAGACCAGGTGCCATTAGAGAGTGATATAGATATAGATATATCTTAGTGACCTAGTGCTGCTGTCACAGAGATGCCACCTGCTTGTTGGTTCTAGTACACAGAAGTTGGTGGTCCCCACAGCCTTCCTTAAATTCACTGCCATCAAGTGGGTTCTCATGGAGCTTATAGAATGAGATAGGGTTCCTGAGACTCGTTCTCTTTGGAAATAGAAAGCCCTTTCTCACACTCAGTGGCTGGGGCTGTCTAACTATTGGTCTTTCCATTGGCAGCCCAGTGCATAACCACAGCACCACCAGGCTGCCTGCTCTCATAGTCCCACTGACTACCATGGAGTTGGTTCTAGAAGGCTACACATATGAATTCAAGATGTTGATGCTGGGGGAAAACTCTCTTCTCCATCAGCTCTGGAGACATTTCGTGTCTCTGCTTCCTGGTTTCTTGGAGATCTCTATGTGACTTGAAATCAATCTTCCACTATCTCTGCTTGTTTAATCTGCTTCCTTTATAGTTCAAAAGAGAGAGTCAAACCACAGCTGTCACTAATCATACCCCATTGACTGAACAAAGATAGCCCATTCCTCAAAGAGCTTATGACTACAGACATAGAGTTTAGATTTACCACATATATCTGGTGCTTTGGGGAATACAGTTCAACCTATAACAAAATGTACAAGAGAGCTTCATATTTTTCATGGTGGAGAAGGAGGAATTTTCCTATGACTTGCTAAAAGCCCCTCACATTTGGTTTACTGAGAATGGTGTTTCCCCGACCTGGCAACCTGCAAGGACAGATCTCAATTGTTCCCCGCAATATCCCCAGGGGCTGGTACATACAGATGGTACGTAAATATTAGTTGAATAAACAATAGCCAAAGTCAGTTGAAGTTCAACATTTCAAGGGCTTCATAGTGTACACAAGTAAATAAGTTTACCTGTCCTTGAAATGCACAAAGAAAAAATAAAAAGGGTTTCAAAGGTGCACTGATGTGTTCCTGGTGGTGGTTCGGTGTTGTGAATTGGAGCTGAGAGGTGACAGTGAAAATCCTTTGTTGGAATGTTATCCAAATGGCTTCACTTACTGCACCCTTCCCATTCAACACACACACACACACACAAACACACACGTCTCACACACACACAAACACACACGTCTGAAGTCAGGAAAAATAATGGACCAGCCAAGCCATGTGTCCCACCGATAAAGACAAGCATGAGGTACCTCTGATCAGAGGACTCTGTTTCTGGCGAGCATGCAGCACTAGAAGCTTGTACCCAGAAGATACCACATTGAGTTCAAGAACAATAGCTTGAGTTAAGGAGTAAAATGAAAATTCATAGGCAAGGAAATGAACCCAAACAGAAATATTGATGAGAGTAGAGCATTCAGGAAGACCAGCCTAGAGGAATCTCATCAAGAAGGACAGGCATCCAAAGAGGTACTTCCCACCAGCTCACTGGATGCATTTGAAGAAACCAGCATACAGATGCGGCACAAAGGGAGATGTGGCAACATGAAAAAGACAAGAAAGTCTACACTTGTGCACCAGCAGAACGAGTGCCCAGGATGGTTGCACTAAGAAACAGAAACCCACGCCCCAGCCCACTGCCATTTCGCCGACTCCACCTGGTGGCAATCTCCGGGTTTCTGAGGCTGGAAGTCTTTGTGGGAGTAGACACCCTCATCTTTCCCCTGTGTAGCAGCTGGTGGGCTTGAACCACTGATCCGACGGTCAGCAGTCCAACCCCACCAGGAACTGAATCACAGAGCCAGAAACTAGATGCCAGTGAATACCAGACACCAGGGTAGTATTTCGATTGCCTCAAGACCACAGACATGAAGGTGAAGCAGGGTCCTCAACAGATAGGGTCAGGAACAGGGTAAGAGCAGGGTGATTCTGAGATAGCAGATCAGGGTCCGAGAGTGTGGGCAGGATGACTTGCCTAATGACCAGGATAGTTCTTACAGGATGGGGCTTCCTGAGAAGACCCTGGTCTCCTCCTCCTCGCCATATCATCCTGACCTTAAAGACGCCACCCCCGGAACTTCATCAACGATGGCTTGTGGACCTGGGCAATATGCAGGGGGAGTGGTGATCAAAGGAAACATTATCATCCAGCCCCAGAGCTCTTGAAACTGGGGGTCCCGTCTTGTTCCAAAGACACAGGGAGTGATCGTGCCATGTTATCGATCCCTGTGCAGTACAGATAGCTCTTGGCTGCTCACCAAAAGGTTGGCAGTTTGAATACACCCAGTGGTGCCCTGGGAGAAATTCCTGGTGATCCACTTCCCACAATCAGCACGGAAAACCCACAGAGGCCAGGTGTATGTTGGTCACACTCCCCTACAGCAGGTAGTTTCATGCTAAGTGACCTTTGGGACGCACCCGTGCTGTGTCTTGCCTGCAGAATCCTCCTGGATGTGATGGTTGGGGGGGAGGAAGGCCTTCAGGTTCCACCTGCCTGGTCATCCCCAGCCAAGCAGAGCTGGCCACTGTCTCTACTGGCATTGGCATTAGCGGAAAGCCCTGAGAGAGTGCTGGCTGGGAATCCGGTCGGCGAATACCATGCCTCTGCTCTCAGATGCTACACTTTTTTCCATAAAATAGCCCAACTTCGAAATGGAGCCCAAGAGAAGAAAAGTAGTCAGGCGTTATCAGGTACCTGTATAGAAAGGTGCTCATGCCCGGAATCTCACCCCTGGGCAGTGCCCGCAAACAGGTATCTCCTGGCGAGGTTATAATGTGAAGTATCTGCTTCACCACAATTTCTAACCACATCAAGTGGTGGTTGTTGTTGTTGTTGTTGTTGTTGTTGTTGTTGTTGTTGTTAGGAGTCATCCAGTCAGTTCCAGGTCCTAGCAACCGTATGCACAACAGAACGAAACAGTGCCCAAGCCTATGCCATCCTCACAATAGTTCCTACACCCGAACCCGTGCTTGCAGCCGGGCTGTCAAGCTAGCTTCCTGAGGGCCTTTCTACTCTTTTGCTACCCCTCCACTTTACCAAGCCGGATGTCCTTCCCAGGCACTGGTCTCTCCTGACAACACGCCCGGAGTACGTGAGACAAAGTCTCATCATCCTTTCCTCTGGCTACACTTCTTCCAGGACAGATTGGTTTGCTCTTTTAGCAGTCGTGAGACCGGGGATATTCTTCTCCAGAACCGTTCTCCTGAGGAGGTGATCAAAGACTATGTCAGTCTAGGTCGGTACTTGGCAAACTGCAGCTCGAGAGCCATTCGCAGCTCTGTTGGCGTGAACCTGCAGCTCTGAAGTAACATGGAAAACATTGGGAGGTCATTATTTCAAATCACGGCGATTTCACTGGTTTGGAAAGACATAGTGAGGGGGCGAGAGTGATTTTAAAGTGTTAGGAAGGACAGGATTGGCTCTTCGGTCTTAAGAGTTTGTCTACCCAGGTAGACTAGAGAAACAAGTCCAGTAACACTGTGTCAGTTTGAATCTGGTGTCAATTTGAGACTCTTAAGAGTGAATGGGTGGAGTTTAGCCTGTCGATCACGTCACAGCTAGATGACTTCATTTGATGCTACAAAGATAAATAGGTCTCTGGAGGCCAGACACACTCTCCCTGCAAGACATTCCTGTTAACAAGACACATGGAGCTATGCTGATAAAGCCGGAGCCCTAAAGAATTGGAGAAAGCACCTAGAGCCCCCACACCAGTGCTGAGATGCTTCCACCACCCATGGATCCACAAGACCTCCCACCCACTCACCTGTGATCTTCCCGTATTCTGTTATTGCATGTGTTATGTGAGTCTGAAGAGAAAGTTATATAATATTGAACTCACGTACTTATAAATCTCTTTATTATACACATATGGGTCTCCCTGGATTTGTTTCTTTAGTCTAGCAGGACTAATACAGACATTCATATGTGTATAAGAGAGAAAGCTTTATATCAAAGATACCATATTTGTCAGACCATGAGACACACTTTTTTGCCCAAAAGTGGAGGGGGGATGAGGGTGTATCTTATGGTCTAGAGGTGTGGTACCCCAGAACATTTATTTATAATCAATCCATTGTACCCGCTTACTGTCTACTGCTTTTTACATGCTATGAATTGCTGTGTGTTCTGGGGAAGGTCCCACTTCCTGGAGTCTCCGTGTCAGTCAGGTCACATGATCAGCACAGCGCACACCTCCCCTCATTTGTTAATGGAAGTGATGAGGGTTCTTAACACCACTGTTGAGTTTACACTGTTAAATATTACCATGCTTTGCTTTATTTTAATAAATATTTTAGTATACTGGTACTACCTGGTTCGGAATATATTTTTCTTGTTTTCCTGCTCTAAAAATGGGTGCATCTTATGGTCCAAAAAATATGGTAATTTTATAAGAAGGCATACCAATCCAGTCCAGATCAAGTTCATGAGTCCGATATTATCCCATATGTCTGATACCAGTGTATAAATTCTTCTTCTGACTCAAGCAACACATGCAATGACGTTGAATGCAGGAAGATCACAGGCCTGTGGGTGGAAAGTCCTGTGAGTCCAACAGTGGTGGAGGCATCTCCAGAGCTCTGGGTGCCATCAGCATGGCTTCACGTGGCTTATCAACAGGAAGGTGAAGCAGAGGGTATGCACACCTCCAGGAAGGAAGACAAGAATTCCCAGAATCCTCAGGAGAAGGTCATGCCCACAGAGAGGTCATGCCCATAGCATCATTTGGCTATGACCTGTTTGACAGGCTAGACTCCACCCCTTTGCTCAAGTTGACGGGAGAGTATATGACTGTCACAAAGACCACCCATCTCTACACACTCTGATAATCAGGGAGACCTACGACAAGGTAGAGTTTGACCCATCAGGGGTTCCTTGCAGAGGATTCCGAGAAAGCCTTTGGACAGCAATGGCCACTCATGGCTTTGCGAATTCCTGCCTCCCTAGAAACTCCTAGATCAATGTAAGACTTTCACCCATGACTCTAGAGGGCAGTGTTTTGCAAAAGGACCCTTGATGACCACTAAAAAAGCTGCATGACTGTAGAGTTTCATGGTGTCGTGGTTATGCAGTGGACTGCCATCTACACGGTCAGCAATTCAAGACCGCCACCAGCTCTGCGGGGAAATACATAGGGCTTTCTCCTCCAGTAAATTCTCACAATCTCAGGAACTGACAGGGGCATGATGAGTCGGCAGTGATAAGAGAGCAGTGAGTGTGGCTGTGTTTGTTTTTTAACTGTACAACCTGAAGCATCTTTTGGGGGCCCTTGGGGTTGCCTATGAGAAACAAGCTTGAGGTCATTCATCCTGTGCCCAGTGTGGACCAAAGATTCCACTCATGAAACTTCAGCTCCCCCCTCTCCCCCCAATGTTTGCCTTCTAGCTACTAACCACAAAGTTAGCAGTTCAAAGCTAACAATGCTCAGAGGGAGAAAGAGGAGGCTTTCTACTGCCCAAGATCAGTGGTTCTCAAGGTGTGGGTAGTGACCCCTTCGGGGGTCAAATAACCCATTCACAGGGGTCGCCCCATTCATAACAGTAGGGAAACTACAGTTATGAAGTAGCAACAAGAATAATTTTATGGTTGGGGATGAGGGATGTCACCACAACATGAGGAACTGTCTTAAAGGGTTGAGGCATCAGGAAGGTTGAGAACCACTGTCCTAAGATTGACAGTCTCAGAAACCCACAGGGGCACTTCCACCCTATCCTATAGGGCTGCTCTGAGTCACAAGTGACCCCGCCCCTCACTAGGCAGAATAAGCCTAAGGACCCTTCTCAGTGGTATCTAGTCCATTTTGCATAAACTCCAGAAAACTCATCACATGGGCCCTAATGAAGCATCTACCTTAGGCCTAGAATGGAATAATCTGTGCGCAAGAGCCCTGGGAATGCCTGAGGATCCCCCAGCCCAGCAGATAAGAGGCAGCACCACCCCACAGTCACACAGGGAGGGAAGGGCTCAGGAGGGTTTGCTTTGCCTGAAGCCTTCCAGAAAAGCAAAACTCACGGTGATCACAGCTCTCCTGGCACCAGGGAACCCCACAGGTCAGAGTAGAACTGACGCTCGAGGGTTCTGAGGCTAACTCTCGGCGGGAATTGAAAGCCTCATCGTTCTCCTGCCCGGTGGCTGGTGATTTTGAACTACTGACCCTGAGTTGAGCAGCCCGGTACATAACCACTGTGATGCCAAGGCTTCTTAGCACCGACTATTCTACCCACAGATAAATGTATGTGTGTGTGTTCCTTCATCTCCATCTATTTCCTTATAAATAACTAATGACAGAGATATTTATTTATCTTCTTTCCAGTTTCTGGTAAGCTACTTAAAAAGTAACGAGCTCCAGTGGCGTAGTGGTTGACTGCGGGGCTGCGGCCCACTGACTTGGCGGTTCAAATCCAGCAGCAGCAGCTCCAGGAGCAAGGCTGGGCCTCCCACTCCCACCAGAGGGCAGTCATTCCCCTCCCCCTCACAAAAAAAGTAACTACATATTCTGGAGAATAAATTAGTTGTTATGGAGTTGGAAATGAAGGCATCATTCTAAACTTTATTTACAATACGGGATACAATACGGGCATGAGTGATTATTGTAGATTAAGAAAGAGTTTGTTCATGTTACTAATTTCTCTATTGTTGAAGGGGAAACCCTAAATTTAAAGATCAACCTACACTTAATAAAAATGTTTCCTTTAGCGCAGTGGTTCTCCACCTTCCTAATGCCGAGAGCCTTTAAATACAATTCCTCAGCTGGTGGTGACCCACCAACCGTAAAGTGATTTTCCTTGCTACTTCACCACTGTCATTTTCCTACTGTTATGAATCGAGTGACCCCCTGTGTGAAAGTGTTGTTTGACCCCCAAAGGGGTTGCAACCTACAGTTGAGAACCACTGCGTTAAGGCATGCCAAAGAAAGAAAGTCACCTTGGAAGACTTTCAGATAAAGGAGGGTCAATCTGTGTGAAGTGTGAACCCTTTCTGTGATCACCCCTGTGGGCCGAGGTGGCTGAGAGGCTGAAATGTCTTCAGCAGCCAACAAGCAGGATGGGGATCGATGGTGCTTGTCATACAAATAATCATTTGTATCAGAGTTAGCAACCTCGCCTCGTGAAATGACTAAACAGCTAAAAATAATGACTTTCTTGGAAACATGTATTCTGCCCAGTTTAAAATTATAGAAAGAGAATCACTTGTTTGTGGATTCTAAAGTAGATGCCAGACAAGGTTTAGAAGGAACGAAAAGGAAGGCGCTCTCTGATCAGTCAGGGTTGCAGAGCCCTTCATGAAGCTGCATCCAGGTGGTGGTCAGTTGCTCTGAAGCGCCATCAGGATAAAAGTGTCAAGTTTCTCAGGCAAAATGGAAGTTATCTGTGAGCTGAAGGAGTGTGGGCTGTGAATCGTGAGGATGAAAATGAGTGGGGAAAGCTTGGAGTCAAGGGACAAAGGCCGGAATCATTCAACAGATCTCACTGTCATCCCACCATCAAAGGCACGATGGTAACACGGATGTCTTCAGCAGGCAGGTCAAAAGCAAGTCCCGTGATCAAAATGCTTTATGCTGGAGGGTCAAATGCGAGGGCCTCCGGATAACAGCACAATTGCAAGATCGGAGAACATACTTGAGGATAAAAGTAATGTGCAGGTTTCAGTGGATCGTGAATTCCATCAAGGTCGGTAGGAGGCAAGCAAAGGCTGCGGAATGGCCTCCCTGAGTGTGGCCGACATTTATGTAGAATGGGGGTTCTTAACCAGGGCTGGGGGTGGGGGCCGACTAGGGGTTGATACCAACATTTTCAGTATCACGAGAAGCCCTGTCACAACCATCCTTAAACATAAATCTTTGTGGCTGTCTCTGATGAATCCCTAAGGATAATTCTAAAAAAGTCACTGAACTGTAAACTTTAAATAGGTGAATTATATGATAGGTGAATGAGATCTCAAGAAAGCTGCTCCTAAAAATAAAAATAATAGTAGACTGTCAAGAGGAGGAAAAGAGAGAGTGAATGAGACCGACCAAACGTGCCTGCTTTTTCATTTCCAACCTAGTGCTAGTTCCACATCAGTGTCCCTGGCGTCTGTCTATAATTTAACCCAATGCCAGTGTGGCATTTCCTCTGCCTAGTGTTTCCCTCTTGTTTCAGTAAGAGCTTTTAGTACGCATGAATTTGTCTCTCCTCCAGACTTTGAAGGGAATAATAAAACAAACTGAGCTTTAGCCTTTGTTTACATTCCCCTGAGGATCTAGCTTAGGGATGGCCTCAAGGTCGGAACTTGATAAATGGTTGTTTACCAAATTATGGGTGAGCTGCAAGTAAATTAAGTATTAACTAACAAGGCAGTGACATCGTATGATGTCCTAACATTGATGCCTCATTTTCTCCAGCTGTCAGTCCAGCACTGTACATCAGACTCGCAGTTAGGATGGCTAGAAGTTTCTGAGCATCTGATTCACCTCCCAACACACCCGCTGCACGTGGAGAATTGCCCTGTGTCCCCTCGTGTCCTCAGGAGTAAACCTAAGGGTTAGCAGCCGTGAGGTGGACTCCCTGCATGGTAGGGTTGGTGAACACACTCCGTTGCTCAGGGAGACTGCAGAAAGAAGGCCGGGTGGTCTACAGTCCAACAAAACAAAACAAAAAGCAGTCACTAAAAATTGGGTAGAGTGAAAGGTAAATGTGGAACAAAACTCAAAACAACAGCAACGACAAAATCAGGCTTATTGGTTGGCTAGAGACTGGTGGCACCCCCTTCAGGTCTAGAAATGAACTCACCTGTCTAGCTCAATTTTCTATAAACTAAGCAAGGACAGGGGGAAAATAAACACTCCTTAGAACAGTCCATATGGGATCAAAAGGGTAGCACTTGCCCAAAGACAAAGTTCAGAAAGCAAGGGGGCTTGAGAAAGAGGGAGGAATATCAAGGGGAAGCATGGGGTAGAAGCGAGAAGTATGATAGCGCATTGTGGAGATTACAATGGGTGATATGAAGCACAGTGTGTATGAATAGTGGAGGGGAAAACGAATTTGCCCTGTAGACCACCCCCACCCCCGTCCACACTCCCTGGAGCTCCGGCCTGCCCTGAGGGACACGAGGTCCCATAAATCAGAATCGATGCAACTGAAACTGGTTTTGCGTGTGACTGCTTCCTGCCAGAATGACTCTGGAGTCATTGGAGCTAAACACTTATTCCATTTGGAGTAGGGGGATGGATGAAAGCAGGGGGGCTCTTTAAGAGAGAAAAAGTACATCGCTCTCGGCCTTTTGGCTAAGCTCAAATCCAAAAGAAAGAGTACCAAATTATGAATGCAATTAAGTACAGAACCGTGGTGGGTGCCGGGGTCAGGAGGGCCTGACGAGTTAAGTTTCCTTAGCTTTCTGCCTCGGCTATATTCCTTTCTCTGCTCCTTTAAATGGCATTTTAGTTTGTTGTGTTTAAATGTGCATTGTTAGAAGCCGTTCAGCATGATAAGCCTTCTGATTCTTCTTTTAAAATAGAGAATGTAAGTAACTGTTTAATTAACCACCCAGGTCACCTTTTTGATGACTTGAATGATTATACAGATGTCTTATCTTGGGAGGAAGTTGGACTCTAAACTCAGGGCATATGGTGACAATTTCTCATAGCCATAATTGTCCTTGATGTCCCTGAAAACGCCTGTGAAGTACAGTTCTTGTGGTTTTGTATGAATGACCTTGGCTCACAAAAGTAAGGAAAATGTGATGGCAGAGGTTTGGGCCTTAAAATCTCTCTGTTTGAAAACCACCCTCAGAGCTCCAGCCTGAGCACAGTTCACACATCCCAACTTAGCACTAGCTCGGGTGGGGCCTGGTGACACAGCGGCCAAAGTGGCAGCTGTTAACCAAAAGGCCAGCAATTTGAACCACTAACTGCTCGCTCTGTAGGAGAAAGCTGGGGAAAGACTGGGGAATGCCACGGACAGTTCCACAGTGTCCTAGAGCAGCGGTTCTCAACCTGTGGGTCATGACCCCATCAAAGGGACCACCCAATTCATTACAGGAGCAAAATGACAGCTATGAAGTAGCAATGAAAATAAAATTATGGGTCACCACCACATGTGGAACTGTGTTAATGGGCCACTGCATGAGGAAGATTGAGAACCACTGTCCTAGAGGATCACTGGGACTCAGAACCCGCTCAAAGGCAATGGGTTTCCTTTCAGTACCAAGTCTTTATAAGCTTACAGATGTTAATGGATGTGTTTGCTAAGAGTTTTATAAGATGTCATGTATACAAGCTGATAGATGGAGATTTGATACAATACCAGTAAACTAACTGCTCTGACTCTACTGGCTCACCAAGACTCAGTTCTCACTCATGATAACCACATGTGTAATTCCACAAGTTTTATGTGTTTTTTTCTCTCTTTTATTTATCTTTCATGAAAATTGTGCATAGCAAGATCTACTCCCATTCAACAGTTTCAGGACACAATGGTCTGCGATATTGGCTACATTGTGTCAACATTCTCACTATTTCCTTTCAAATTGTTTCCCTTCTCTTGACTTAAACTCCCTGGTTTTCATTAGCTTATATAAGGCTGTTGTCCAATTGGTCTTAAATAGATCTTGAGAGAGAGAGTGAGAGCGAAAGAGAGACAGAGAGACAGAGAGAAAGAGAGAGAGAGAGAGAGAGAGAGAGATCTTCAAGGAAGACTACCTTTTTTTTTTTTTTGAGTTAAAACATTGCTTAGTTTAAAGTTGACTTCAAAAGATAGTTTCAATTCCAGGTTTGAAGAGTGACTCAACACAATTATGAGGAATTTCTCCAGCCTCAGTAGGCCCCAGTACATCTGGATTTGTTAAGAGCTTGAAGATCTGATCCACATTTTTTTCCCTTTCTACCAGGATCCATCGATTATACCTCTGATCATACATCTGATGCCGAAAATATCTAGTTTCTCTGGTCTCCATGTAAAGGAGACACGAGTTCACAGAGACAATTGGCACTAGAGTTCCGTTTCATCTCAGTTTTGTGGGTTCTGTTCTTTCTCTTTTTCCAGACCAATGGTTGTATCGTAGATGGCTGCTTCTCCACTTCTAAAATCCTAAACACAACTAACCATATGGGGCAGTAGAACATAAACTGTAAGAACACTATTATGCCAACTGACTGGATTGTCCCATGAGACTGTGATCCTAAACTTTCAAATCAAAAGAACTAATCATGTGAAGTGATTTGGTTATGTCTAATTAGTACCAGGACTTGTTACTTGCCTCTCCCCCACTTTTTGCTTGTTTCCAGAGGGTTTTCAAAGGTTGATTTTTCTAATGATAGCTCTAGGTGGACTCAAACATCCAAATTTTTGATTAGGAGATGAGCATGTTAACAATTTGTACTGCCCAAGGACTTCATAATCTACAATAAGTGTGCTCCATAAATGTTTGTCAGATTGAGATATAAATCATATTTTATCTCATATCCCTATACATTGCATTGTATAAGAATGGTGTCTTCTGATCGCTGAAGACAAAGCAGGTACATAAGTAAATGTGAAAGCTAATGGTACCTGGCTATCAAAAGATAAACCATCTGAGGTCTTAAAGGCTTGAAGATAAACAAGCAGCCATGTAGCTCAGAAGCAACAAAACCCACATGGAAGAAGCACCTCACTCTGTGTGATCATGAAATGACCTGGGAGTCAGGTATCAGGCATCAAAGACCCAAAACAAAAATATCATAATGTGAATGAGGGGGAGTGGAGAGTAGAAGCCCAAAGTCAAGACAGGCCAGTCAGTGTACAGTATAGCACTGAAGAAACATACAGCTATCCTCTCACTACCATGACCCTAATTCTACCTTACAAATCTGGCTAGACCAGAGCATGTACATGGGTACAGATAAGAGCTGAAAACACAGGAAATAAAGGTCAGATAACCCCCTCAGGACCAATATTGAGAGTAACCATACCAGAAGGGGAAGGGGTGTGGTGAGGGGGGAAAGGGGGGGGGTGATCACAGTGACTTATCTGTAACCCCCTCCCAGGGGTCTAGACAACAGACAAGGGTGTAAAGGAGGACATCAGACAGTGTCAGACATGAAAAAAAATGCCAATAATTTATAAATTATCAAGGGCTCATGAGGGAGAGAGGTTGGGAGAGGGAGAGGGGAAATGAGAAACTGATAACAGGGCTCAAGTAGAAAGAAAATGCTTTGAAAATGATGATGGCAACATAGGTACAAATGAGCTTGACACATGGATACATGTATGGATTGTGATAAGAGTTGTATGAGCCCACAGTAAAATGATTTATATATCTTAAATGGTATCTTCTTAACACTTAATGAGATTTAGTCCCTTAATTTGGAGGCATGGGGTCAGGGTCTCATGAAATATCCCAGTCAATGACCTAACAATGTGTTGAGTGCTTCTATTCTCTCTCCTGGTTCCTTGTGTAATGCCTGGGGTCTTGAAAGCTAGCAAGCAATTATCCAATGCACAGCAATTGGGACCTGTGTATCTGGAGAAACAGAGAAGGGAGAGCTGGGAATAGAAGGAGATATGGGATGTGTGGCTAATTGCTTTCATGAACTGTCTTGGGGCCAGAAAAACTGGAGGATGGCTGGGAAGTCTGACCAAACATTTGGATCAAATATTTCATAGCAAAATCCTGATCAAGGAGGAGATGTGGAATAGAATTCCCAGTTCTAACAGACTCCAGACTTTCTGGCACCACAAAGACTGGAGGAACCCCTAAAACTATTGCCTGGAGATCATCTCTAAACGCTAACCCACAATGTCCCCTGAGGTGCTCCTAAAAATTGAACAATAGTTAGCTTAAGTAGATAAAAAGAAAAAATCTCCCTGAATCATTATTCTCTTTGAAGAACCATCTTCTTCAAAACACCATTTGAACCACAAGGTCACATTGACAACAGCAAATGGAAAGATTTATGAGGAACTTTAGGACAGTGAGTTTATGATCATTAGGAAGGGAATCTCAGAAAAAGAAGATGAGAATCGTTGCATGACTATCTATGACTCAAAGGATGTTATCAGTGTCTAAACTGTACAGGTAGAAGCTGTTGAAATGGTGTTAGGTTTTTGCAGTGCATGTTCTCAACAACAGCAAGAAAATAAGTAAAACTGGATGGGTGGGGCAAAGAATGGTGTCTTCTAAGCATTTGTGTCTGGTCATAGTCCCATGAACCAACTGTCGTATTCAGGTCCAGGAGTCACTCATTCCTCCCCCTAATGGCGTGCTCTCAACTCTCCACTGCAACAACTTCCATTGAAAAGCCACTTTATATAACTTGGTGTGAACGAAGGGTATTTTGAAATGAAACTATTCATTTAGGAATTTTCCTGTTATGTTGGGGTTTTGTTCAAACTTTTTTTAAAAGCTACAACAGAGACTAGAAAAGATGTTTCGGTTTTGTTATTTTTGAAACTGACTCGTGTGGCAGGAAAGGGATCCCCTCCCCCCCCCCCAGCTCCCACTAAAAACAACAACAAACTAGACTTAAGGAACTAAGGAAATTTTGTTCCTATCCCATACGTAATCCAGCATTTCAAGATCAGCAATGGATTTCCCAGGATAAAGTTCCAGGAGTGTGAGCTATTGGGGAGGTGGGGAGGAGAGATACTGCTGGAGAGTCACTGTGCCATTGAGAACCTAAGTATCAGCCTGTGCTGGGTATGACAAGGCTTAGAGGAATGACGGGACAACACACAGCCCTTGACCTGCAGGTCACATTTGTCTGAAAACATGTGTTCCTATGGACACGTGCTTAAAGAGACATGCAAGGGCTGGCTGGCTTTGAAGATTCCTCTCAAGGGAGTGGAATAACTTCAACCCTCCCGGTCTTTCTAGTTGCACTGCTTTAGGTACAAACTGCTTTCCTAATGGCACCACCTTCCCCCAGGTGTTCAACACAGTCACTTAGTAATCATACCAGGCCACTCTCTCTCCTTCCCCCACAGCAATGGACCATGAAGAGAAACAGCACTGCCTCCTCAAACTCTTCTTCAATCTCCCTCCCTCTCCTTCATCTCCGTTCAGCCCTCATCACCTCTGGCCTTGGCTATTGCAACAACCTCCTTGGCGTCTCCCCTGAGCCTGTCCTTTTCCCTCTTCCTAACGTCCCCTTTAGACACCCAAATCATGTTCCAGACGACTACTGGAAAAGACTGCCGACTACTACCATGGGCCTGATTCAAAGATCCTCCCCCACCCTTTGCAGCACCTTGTCCTCTGCCCTTTTCTTCTGCTAATGAGCATGCGCATATACCCACTGGTTTTTGAGTTCTGTTCACTCTGCTAGGCTCTGAATGAGTGCCAGCCTGCCCCCTATAAACCTCCCCCTTCACAATGCTGGTGCCATCACTGTGGACTAGGTTGGCACCCTTCGTTGGGAACTCCTGGCCTAAAAGAGAAAGTCCAAGCTCCCTGGCCTTGTCCCCAAGGCTCTTCCAAGCCTGATCAACCCATGCACTCTCTATCCTCACCCCACGCAGCCACCCACCCATAGGTCTCCTATGTGCTATGTACTTCCACATGGATTGCAAATTCCCCAAAGAGACCACACATCCATTTCTTGAGATATGCTGCTCTTCTTGCCTTAAAGACAGCCCACCCCCCAGCTGCCCGGTTAGCACCAACAAAGGCTTCCAGACACAGATCAAGAATCCTTCATGACCCCTTTGCACTTCTCTGTCTTAGCTGTCTCTCCCCTGTGCTCATTGGTGGCTCCACTGCGCACACAAGCTTATGAAGCTTGTCTTGTGAACCAGAATGGAAGGGCCTTGAAGACAGGGACTACACACAATTCACGTGTACTTAACGACTTCAGCTACTAGCCCATGGCATCCGAGGGACTGGCTGACCCTTGCTTGTAGGTAAAAGAAGGAAGGAGGGAAAAGAAAGGGAGAATCTCAACGCTAATCATTGCCTTTCCATGAAAGTCAAAGAAGGAAGGCAGCAGCTTAAACATCCGTTTATTTAAGTCCTATAAGAGTTTATTCTTGACTTCATGCATTTTAAAAGTTATTTAAAAGAGCTCTTGGCTGATTTTGCTGAGTTATTGAACATTCTTAAAGGATTCATAGGACAAGTTAGTGGGCTTGGATTCAAAAGGGGTGCCAGGATAGGATGCTGGCCTAGAACGTGGGCTCTGACAGGAAGCAGTCCTGCGTCTAAACCCCTCTCGGTCACTGAAGATCTGTGCGGGTGGGGAAGTTGCGTCATCTTTCTGAGCCTATAGAGTGTCCCCCTCAACAGGACAGGGATCATAATAAAAGAAGCAGCTCATTAGTTTGACATTCACATGAAGGCATACACAGAGTGGAATGAATCGCATTGTTCCCAAAAATCATATGTTGAAACGTCTTATCTCTATGTCTATGGGGTCGCTATGCGACCAAACTGATTCCATGACTGCGAGTTTCTTTCAGTGGTTATAGTCCCCCTTGGGACTGGGCTCGACCTTGTAGTGATAATGAGACGGGATCAGTGTGGATCTGTCTGCAGTCAGTCGCCTTTGATAATAGAAAAGAATGAGCTGAGCCCCGGTGGCGCAGTGGTTGTGTGTGGCAGTGGTTGTGTGCGGAACTGCAGTCCACAGGGTTGGCGGTTCAAATCCAGCAGCAGCTCTCCAGGAGCAAGGCTGGGCTTCCTACTCCCACCAGGGCAGTGATGCAGAAAGGAAAAATTAGAAAGGAATGTCACGGAGCCAGAGAACCCAGATGAGGGAAGGAAACACCCAAACACAGGACCACCGATTGCCCAGGAGGAAACCGCTCAGGAGGAACAAGGCCCTTCCTCCAGAGACAGCAAGGAGAGAAATCCTTCCGCCGGAGCCAGCACCCCGACTTCAGACTTCTAGTGTCCTAAATGGCTACAAAATAAAGTTACATTGGCTAAGGCCAGCCATTCGTGGCTTTCTGTCACCGCAGTACTCAATAACTAAGGCAGTAAGTGGCTATAAAGTGGCGGATCCTAATAAAAGCGAGACAAACAATCCTCTGAGAGCTTAGTGAAATAATGAGATGATGGCGGATACCATTGTTTTTCTAATCTGTTTAACTCATTTCCTTATAATCAAGCTACAGGATGATGCCTTCACCTACAAAATGAATAAATCCTTCATTGTATTGACTTGTTGGAAAAGATATCGAAGTGGAAAATGGAATGAATTTCACTTTAATATGATTTTCTGGCAAGATTAGGCTCCAATACAGATTAATATCCTAAATTGAGAGCTGTAATAGAATGCTGTACAGCCACACCATTGGCCTGCCAGGAGGGTGGGGAGCGGAGGAGGGGTGGGGGTAGGGGAATCTCCTAGCATCAGACAAAGATCATAAGGCCAGGCATGTATTGAAAGCTTGCTGTGTGTCGGGCCAACTTCACAGAAGACTGCTGTCTGCACTAGGTGAGACTCCCGGCTTACAGTGACGGAAGCCCCTTGCTACTGAACAGAATAGAACCCTCCTGTCTGCCTACCAGCACATCCCATGCCCACCAGGATGTAGTGGTCTACACAGCAGCCCCTCCCATCAGCAGGGATCGGGGCAAAGGGCAAAAATAACTCTGTTATCCTGGCCAGAGAAGCGGGGGCGGGAGGCAGATTTGAAACGCGATGTGCCCCACAAAGAAAGAGCATCCTTCCCTCCCTCGGGTCAGCCTCCACATGTTTGGTCTGAGTGCCTATCACGTTCCAGAAATCTCTTCTACCTGTGTTGATGTGGTGGTGTTATGCACCTCCCAAGGGCGTGTCTGGTTCATGGCACCCTGCCCCTGTGCCTAGAATGGCGTGTGGCCCAGAGTGATGCTCCATGAATATGTATTGCATAAACGTCAGGAAGGAGCATGAGGATCATAGACTTCAACTCCAGGCAAGCCTGTGTGTGAGAGAGGAGACGGTACTCACTAAGACTATGTGATGCGTGGCTTGACATTTCAGTCGTGAATCACAGGACTTCCTCCTGTGGTGGACTCTCCAGGTGGCCTCAAACTGCCCAGTGTTCTGGTTAGCATCTGAACACATTGACCATTGACACCATCCAGGGACTCTAGGGAAGACACCATCCCCTGGCCCCAGGACCAAAGCTTTTGCAGACACAGTCACCCGCCCCCCAGGGCTGTTTTCCTCTTTGGCTAACCTGTTATTTCCTTTGAACAGAGACTCACTCATTAGCCTTCGGTTTCTTTCCCTCTCTATCACATCAGACCCTGTGTTTTGTGCTTAGCGCCAAGGAAACATCCCATCCTGTACCATGATTCTTGCAGGTGTTTAATATCATTGATTATTTCACTCATTCAACAATCAGAGGGCAATCTTTTCTTTAATTCAAGTTTCAAGACCTTCTCGCTGTGGGCTCCCAGGTACCACTGATGACACCAGGCAGAGTCCAGCAGAGGAGGTGTCACTGCCCTTCGCAGATTCACCTGGAAGCCGTGTGCTGTTAATCTTTGCTATGATGGTGCTAATCGTATCTGCCTCTAGTCAACCTCAGTCTACCCTTCACTGGGCCAAAAAAATAAATGTCAGATGAGAGGAAACAAACTAGAGGTCACCCGCAAGGCCCAGAAAAATCTAATTCACCCCGCCAGAGCCCAAGACATTCGGCTTTAGGAAGTCCATCACGCCGATCATCCCTCTGTAGAACACACTGCCAAGTCCAAAGCCAATAGTTACATTTCTCTGCAAAAGGAATAGACAGCAATGTTTTTGTTTGACACAGCAGCAATAGAAACACGACCATTTTTCTATTGTATGAAACCTCGGAGGGCAATTCATTGCGATCTTGACATTTAATATCACCTAATCACCTTTCTAGCAAGACATTTCCTTTGGCTCCATTAGCCCCACACACAGACGTAGCTGCTGGCACTTACTGGAGCGCGTCGTTAGGTGGGCTGCTTTTAATACCCCGGGCAGGATTTGGCAAGAAGAAGCGGCACCTGCTTTATTGAAAGGCATCTTGGTCTTTTATCCCTTGAAAGAGAAATGTGCGATGTGAATGTCCTTAAGAGATGATTATCATGCATCAAGATGTCCATTCCAAAAGAGCATTGTACCCGACGCCCAATCACACACAGTCACCCGGAATGAAAGTGGCAGATGGATAATTCGAGCTTTTAAAGAAAACAAATTTGTAAACTCCTAAGTACCTGCCAGCTCCTGGGCAGGAAGTACCCAGGTAATTTCAGTGGTGCCTGCTGGCTGGCAGGAAAGATTTAAGCCTCAGAATGGGTGGGAGGAGACAATTATTCACGTTCCTGGGGGCCCAGAGTCTATGAATCAGTGCACACAGTCTGCACTGCATCAGCCCAGAGATGTTTATGCGCTGAATTATAAGGAAGGATTGAGTGCCCAATGCCCGTTGACACATTTAGTGTTGCCTCTCCGGCATCAGGGGAGGCATTCATGTAGAGGACTTTTTCTTTCGACTTTGCAAAAATCGGAACAATCATTCCAGTGATGGGAACAGGGAAGCCCAAAACCTATAATGCCTCACAGTTCAGATGCAGTGAAACAAAATAAGGAATCAAGAGTATCTTACAATTGTTGTTCAGGGTCTATCTTTGATACAACGCAGTCTTTTAAATTCTGAATTGTTTGCGCCCTACAGATCTGATCGGATGGCCCCACTGTCTAAAACCCTTCAGCTTAGCCTAAAACCCTTCAGCAGTGCCTTTAAGACTGCTTCATGGGCCTGAAGGATTCCACAGCTGATGCTTTCTTAGAGGTCTGAGGCAGAAAGATGGCTCTCAGCCCCTTACCCTCTGCCCCATCATGAAGGTTCTCCATTCATCTGTTCTACTACCTGGGCTTCTAAGTGAGATCTTCAGTAAAGCATTTTGAGACTTAAATTGACAATATCTGGCCTAACGATGAACTCCGTGTAAGATATCCTCCATGTGCGTTATCCTACCTGCTCCTCAACTCTCTCTCTCTACCACTCTATCATCCAGCCAGGCCTAACAACTCCCCTTCCCTTGCTCTGTCAAACCTCCGTGGTGGGTCCCTCTGCTGTATTTCTGTTTCAGCATTTGATTTCAATGTTGTCCTTTGAGTGCCCTCCTTTCTGCATTAGCAATAGCGAACCATATTCCTATGGCATTGTATGCAGGTGTCAGTCCACACGGTGTTATGTACGTGTCTGAATCTTACACCTGAGTGAGTGCACACCGAGGGAAGATAAGAGTCCATGTCCTTGTATTATTCTGGTAGGCACGGTTCTTCCCTTATGACTGAGTATTATAGAAATTTTGCCCTACTGTCACCACCCATTATTAATGTAAATAAGGTCCAGTCACTTAAGAGCTTAATTTGTACAAGTCAATAATTCATATAGTGCAGTCTGACACTGGCCTGTACTTGCATAATTTCCTTTTCTTGACAGCAGTTTAAATTCTATACCATTAGTTAATTTAATGACAGTATTGATAGAATTTCCTTATGTCCAGGGGAATGATTTATAATGTCCCCTAAAATAAAATGATAGTGAAATCTCTAAAGTGAACCAGAGACATGGATAAACCATAAGTATATGGATGGATTTTAAGTTCACACATAATGATAGCCCTGATCTAAGAGCAATTTGTTTTTTATGACATGTCCCAAAACAATACTGGCCCCCTCCAAGAGATCACTTATGATAGGAATGAGTATTGTGGCAAAGTGTAATGAAGAAACTAGAAGTGTCCAGCCATCAAAAAGAATAGGATCTGGGCCCTTAAAGGCTTATCTTAAAACAAGGAGCTATCTAAGTGAGACATCAACTAGGTCCCCAGGAAAGACGCACACCAGCCTGTGGGATCCAAGGATTGTAAATAATAAAATTTAAATCCAGAGAAATAAGGGTACCAGAGCTTAACTTTGGAACATCTGTTTTGCAGAAGACTATGGATGCCAGTGGAAACCCAAAATTCACTTGCAGAATCCACAAGGATTAGGCCTCTGGTGAATTCCCTCTGAACACAATCCAGGGATGTGAATAACCTTACTTACAGAAAGGTTTCTTTCAGAATGCTTTCAGAAAGCATTCGTTGTAAAGTTGATGCAGATGCAGTTATGTTAAAATGCAACACCTTCTTGTTTGATCTCTCTTTTGATTCCTTTTTGATCTCCCGTTTGACTCATTTTAAAATTGTTTTTTATTTTCTTCTTTCTTTTCTATTGAAGTTTTTCTATGTTTCTCTAGTCATTGTTGTTGTTGTTCTTCCTGATTGTGTTTTGTATGATTTTTCTGTATACGAAATCCAGGATAGGTGAATCTATAGAGCCAGTAACTGGATTAATAATTACCCAGGGGCATGGTAGGCGATAAGGGGGAGAAATGAGGAGTAGAAGAAGAAAAGGTTCTAAATTGATTGTGGTGATGATGAAACAATTCTTCTTACTATAATTGAATGGCCACATTATATGATATGTGAGATTTTTACCAATAAAACTGTTTAAATTATTTTTATTAAAAAAAATTGCTTGTTGCATTTCTCCCCCAAGACCTGGCATGTGACAGACTCTCAGTAAATGTTTGATGGATGAGTGTGCGAGTGCCTGATTCACCACTAGAGAGCAAGCTGGCATTTTCCCCAATGGCTTTATTCAGAAAGAATTCAAAGACACAAAGACTCATGGAGCCAACTCAAACGGTTCTATACCAACAAAAAAATAAATAAATAACTTCTTTTAACTAGCTCTGCTCTGAACCTGAACTTCTCTTTAGTAGGACTAGTTATGAAAGCAGCATTAAGAGAAATGTTATGCAGAGGTCAGACACTGAAGGCTCACGGACAATGGCAGTCCCTTAAATTGGCACGGTTTCACCCTGCTAATTTGATTTGAATCCCATCTCTCTTTAAAATCCTTTGTGGCTTCCTATTGCCTGTGCCTTTCCAACTGCCCCATGGGGTCTCAGACGTTCCAGGGAACCCTTCTTCTCCCACATAAGGCTAAGACCTCCAAGAGGTGAGATTGAGAGACATGTGGCCTCACACCAATCAAGTGCTCTATGGTTGTTGTGGTTTTTGTCAATTTATTACTTTTAGCCTGAGTCTGACTCTTCAGTTCAATATATTTCCCCCGTCACTTGCTATTGATTTTTAAAGAAAGAAACTTTTTATTTGATGTTCTTTGAAACAATACTAGGTTTATCCTCATATTTTTGAATTTTTTCTACCAATAAACATATCCTTCTGACTTTCATAAGCCCTTTATATGTTATTGTTTATACCACATGGGCATCTGCTAAATGCACTAAATGATGCAAATATTTTGTTCCTTTTCATTTGTTTTTCTATTTTAAACATGTTAAATTATATCCAGTTGAATCTTTTTACTTCTTCCATTGTTATTTTGTCTATCACTTCAAGATGTTGAAAGTTGTTTATAATTCGTTGTTCATAGTTATTAAGTTCTGACACAATCTTGATTCCTTTTTCTTCTGATTTTTCATCATATTCAAAATTTATATTTGATTCTTTAGTTCATGTGAGCTTGTGGGTACATGTTTGGATATCAGTGGGTCTTTGGTTGTTGCTGTTAACTTTTTATTGTGAATGAGGTGGAGGTTTACAGGGCAGATGATAGTTTTACATTCAACAACTCATACATTTGACTCCTGCCTCATATCCCTCAATGTACCATCACTTATCTCACTTGCTCCTGGGATTTCCTATTTCCATTTCTACTTCCTCTGAATTTGGTCTTTGAGTCAATGCTGCCCTTTCAATCCCAAATGATTGATTGTTTTAATCCAGAGATGAGTTCAGTTCCAGACCTGAAGGGGAAGGGTTATAATCCTGAGGGCGCCCCAGTCCCTCTCTGACCTGGAATCCTGGTCTCTTTTTAGGATTTCCAATCCACATTTCGCTTCCATCCTATCAGTACCTTCTTATGTGATCCTGTTCAGAGCGGTTGTTTGTGAGAGCCAGGCACTATTCAGCAATTCTGGTCTCAGGGTTATGGAGACTGCCCTTTGGTTCGCCAATGAATCCATTGGACTAATTTTCCCCCACGTGTCTCTTCAGGCCCCATCACTCTCCTTTCATCTGTTGGGGAGAAGAGCAGTGGCAGTACTTAGATGAATGCTCATAAGCTTTTAAGACCCCAGACTCTACTCCCCCAAGTAGGGTGTAGAACACTGTCTTTGTAAACTATGTTACAAAGTAACATGGGTCCTGACATCAACAGAGCAGGGAGAGATCCTGAATTCATAGATCGGACTACTCACCAGCAGTGGTCTCTAGTCTTTAGTGTGGGTGGTCAGCATTGAGTGTCAGCAAGGAGTTCCCCAACTCCACCAGACTTTGAGCATGTTCCTGTTCTCACATTTGCTTGAAGTCAAGTTCTGACTGCTAGCTGCAGTCAACCGGAAGCATCCAAACACCCATACCTGGTAACTAGAAAAGTATGCTTTCCTCCTCTGCTTCCTGCTGCTTAGTGTAATAACCCCTCCCCACACCTTCTCACTGCCTGCCTCCCCACTCACCCAGGTCATAGGCTTCACCCCAACGTCTACCCACCCAGTAAGTGCCCTACTACTAATCACCTGCCACATCCCCCACCTGGTACTTTGCCCACCCAGCAAACAGCAGTAATTGCTTCCACAGCTGCCATATTCCCCCATCAGGCAAGTGACATTGGTGCTATATCCTCTGGTGACCACCCACCACACCACTCTGCCCACCCAGTGAGAGACAGAGAATACGCCCCGCCAGCCCAGAGTCAACATAACAACATACACTTGCCCTATCTGCTGCTGCCCTGCAGTAGGTGGAGACAATTTCCATCCTGCAAGACCAGCAGAGTGGATCCACTCTGCCTGCCCTGATATATCAAAACAAAACAATACAAAGAAAGCTGGATAAAACAAACCAACATAATCTGAGTATTAGCACATAAATAATAGGTATTACCTCAATGCCTCCAGGACAGCAGACGATAACAAATCATGTGGGGAGAAAAACAAATAAAACAGGATAAGAAGGCACAAATGAGTGAGCTAAATAATGAGAAAGAAATTTCCAGTCAACTTCAGGGTAACCACAGAGAAATGTAATAAATCAACTCACCAAAATAAAGAAGAAAACTAAAATGACTCAGTATACATGAAAGAGCAACAATTGACAGGAGAGGAAGATTCACATACTAAAAGAAAGACGTCAGCACAGTAAATTAAGGGAAACAAAGAAACTGTTAACACCACCACCAACAACAACAATAAAGTATAACACAATGGCAATAATAAATCCATAGTTACCTTCATTCACTCTGAATGTAACGGAATAAATGCAAGAACCCAGATACAGGAAGTGGCAAAGTGGATATGTTTTTTAAATGACATATCAATATGTTGTCTATAAGATACATGTTTTAGACACAAAGACATAAACAAATGAAAATAAAAGGATGGTTCGTGGAGAGATCACTGAAGCTATGAGTGTTATAGCAAAGATACTCACCTAGCAGGAAAAATGCATATTATGAAATGAAAACTCCGCTCTGCCCAGAGGAATTCTGGGTCTCAGGAGTACCCCCTCCTATGTAACCAATGACAGAGCACCAACTACATAAAACAAATTCTAACAGAATCAAAAAGAGAAATAGATAATTCTACATTTATTGCGGGAGACATTATCACTTCACTTTTGATGGTGGGCCGAACAACTAGGAAAAAATGCAGAAAATAATCAGAAGCTCTAAATCAACCAACTTAACCTCACAGGCCTATACAGGACATACTACCCAGCTGCGTTCTCCAGAATAGACCATAGGCAACAAGCAAGCCTCAATATTTTTTTAAAAAACCGTCAGCATAGATTAAAGCCTCTTCTCTAATCTTAGCATTTTGAAAGTAGGAATTCATAACAGAAAGAACAAGGAAAAATAATTAAATGTGCAAAAAGTGAGCAATGCCTTACTTTTAAACCTACTGGCTCTTGGAAGCTATTTTAAATGAAAATTTAAAATTCTTAGGATCAAATGAGAATGAAGACACAACATATCAAAGCATCTGGGGCGCAGCCCAAAGTAATGATCAGACGATGCTTCAGAGAAATAAATGCACCCAGGTGAAAATGTAGAAAAAGAATGTTTGGAGGGCTGAGCCCCGGTGGCGTAGTGGTTGTGCGCGGGACTGCGGCCCACTGGGACGGAGGTTCAATTCCAGCAGTGGGGCTGGGCCTCCTACTCCCACCACCGGAGAGCAGTGATGCCCCAAAAACCAAAAAAAAAAAAAAAGAATGTTTGGAAATTTATTAGCAGTTGTAGCAATTGTACAATTCTTGTAGCAGTTGTACAATTCTTAACATAACTAAACTATGGAATACTGTGGCATATGTATTAAATTCTAATTAATAATAAAATTTTAAACTAAAATTTAAAAATAGATGGACTCATTCAAAAAGAAGAAAGAGCTAAAACCAATAACTAAATGCAACAATTTGAACAAATAAAAAAGAAGCTTCAAGGGTTTGCAGTCACCAGAAGAAAGAAAATAAGAAAGATAAGAGTAGAGATAGATGGAAAAGAAAACCAACAGGAGCCACAAATCTAGAAGTTGGTTCTTTGAGAAGATCAATAAAATTGAAAATCCAAGGACTGAGCCCCAGTGGCACAGTTGTTGTGCGTGGGACTGTGGCCCACTGGGTTGGAGGTTTAAATCCAGCAGCAAGGCTGGGCCTCCTACTCCCACCACCAGAGGGCAGTGATGCCCCCCCCAAAAAAAACACAAAAAACAAAATTGAAAATCCACTGGTTAAATTGACAGAGGGAGGGGGAAGGGAGAGAGAGTGAGACATGTTGCAAATAACCAAAATAAGAAATTAAATGAGTGTCATTAAAACAGAACCACCCTAGATAAAAAGTTATGAATATTATGAAAGATTAGAATAAATTTGAGATACAAGAGCAGTGACATGAGTAGGGATGTGCACACTCATGTTCACTGATCATTATTAGCAATAGAAACAAGTTGTCTATCAACAGATGAATGAATAAACAAAATGTCATACATAAATACAGTGGAGTATTATGCAATAAGGAAGAGTCCATGAAGAATAGCATGGATGAATCTGGAGGTCACCATGCTAAGTGAAAAAGTCAATCATAAAAGGACTACATACAATATTTATAGGTACATACAATGCTTTGTGGCAGGGCTTATGAGAGTACATGCACATGCCTATGTGGGTATAGTTGTGGGCATTGGTATACACTATTTATATCTGCTATATATATATTCATATATATGTGTGTATATATATATATAAAGCCACATAGGACCATAGTCATGGAAACGTCTTAGACATATCCACAAACCTTGTGTGACTGAATTACTGAATTTAAGTCTAAGGACCACAGTCTTGGGAGATATCTAGTTCAATTGGTGTGACATAGCTCATCAATATAATATTCTACAGTGAGGCAAAAAAAAAAAAAAGATAATATTCTACATCCGACTATGATGAGTAGCATGGGAGGTTTTAAAAGTTTCTAAGTGGCCATCTAAGGTACTACTTAGTGTCTGATTGGTCTCTTCTTGTCTAGAACAAAGATGAGTGAGGGCAAGCAAGGAGCCAAGTCCTTTGGACTAAAGGCCCATATGAACCATGGCTCCTCAAAGCTTGAGTACAGAAGTATTAGGCAGGACTACTAACGATTCTGCCCAGGGGCACAGTAGAAGACCTCTGTTAGAAAAGGAACAAAAAATGTAGAGCAAAATTAATTTTTTTTTCTTTAAGATCAGATTTACTGAATGAATAGAAACTGGAGGCACTGCAAAAAATATTGTCCTAAGACACTGGATTAACCTGGACCTGAAGCCACACCCAGAGATCATCTTTCAGTCAAGGAATAAATTAGTCTATAAATCAAGAGTAACACTCTGGAGGCATGTGCTTCTTGGAAGAATCAACTATACCAGACCCCGGGGACCTTTGCCCAAAAGCAAAGATGAGGAGAAGAATTGGGCAGGGAACTGGAGGCATAGACATGAGGAAGGCAGGGGGAATCCTGTCACAGGGCAAGATAGCAGCCAGTCATTGCCAAGGTTCAATTTGCATATGAATTGTGACATAACTAATTTGCTGCATAATCTTTCACCTAACACATGTTAAAATGTTCAAAGTAAATAAAAGTACATTGCATTGATTCTTTATACTTCTCTAGTAATTGCATACATATTAAGCATCTCACATTCTTTTACACTTATTTTCTAGCTTGCTGGGTTTTTTTCATTTGAGGACTAAATTCAACTTAATGAGCTTATTTATTTAATTCTAAGTTTAAGCAAAGACCCCTGGTAGTGTAGTGACTACCCAGGAGGCTGCTAAACCCAAGATCAACAGTTCAAGACCACTAGCCAGCTGTGAGGGAGAATGACAAGGCTTCTACCCTGTAAAGTGTTACAGTCATTGTTTTAGTTATTATTATTAATTGGGAGTGAATACATTTATCATACCATTCCATAACTCAATCGTGTCAAGCAGAATTGTACAATTGCTACCACAATCAGTTTCCAAACATTCTTTTTCTTCCTGGACTCCCTGACATCATCTCCCTTTCACCTTCCCCACCATCACTGATCCCATCCCCAAAACCCTTGTTCTACTTGCTGTCCCTATAGATTCAACAATCCCCTACATTTATAAAAACAAGCTCAAAGGTGTTAAGCTGTAAAAACTGACAGGGACAGTCCTTCCCTGTCCTGTAAGGTCACTGTGACTTGGCATGGCCTCGATGTCAGCCAGGTTGGATGTTTAAGTATAAACAAAATACCTGCAGATATAGGTCACAAAAAATTCCCAGTAGTTATTGTTCTTCACATCTTGTATTTGCCTAAACTGATAAGGCAACATGAAGCCACAATGGTAGTGATGAGTGTTCTTGTTTTAGACCAATGACTTAGAGAATTGCTTTCAGTGTTGCTGGTTGGTGGTTTAAAAGGGGTATCATTATCAAATTAAGATAACAAAGTATTTTTATTTACTACATTGGAGATTTTATCAGTTCCTCTTGATATAAAGATAGATAGATAGATAGATAGATAGATAGATAGATAGATAGATAGATAGATAGGATTGCATCATAAAAGGTTAGTAGATTCCTTTTATTGATTTTTGAAGTTTTCCTGTTTGTTTTACTTGCTTTTTGAATGTCTGCAGTAGCCAGCATTAATATCTCATTTCCCATAGAAAATCTAGTGTTGTCTGTAGTTTGAGAGAGTTAGCATTACTTGAGAATGATCTAGAGAAGTTGAAAGAATTAATAAAATCTCGTATGTTGCTATTTGAGTAATATTATGGACATTTAAATTTTTTCTTATTACTACTGATTTATTATTTCCTTGCTCTATTCAAGGTGTTTTACATTTTTATTACCAAAAAGCATGCATTTATGTACTTATTTTTAATCATTTTATTGGGACTCATACAACTCTTATCACAATCCATACATACATCATTGTATGTCAAGCACATTTGTACATTTGTTGCTCTTATCATTCTCAAAACATTTGCTTTCTACTTAAGCCCTGGTTATCATCTACTCATTTTTCCCCTTCCTCCCTTCTTCCCCTCACTCATGAACCCTTGATAGTTTATAAATTATTATTTTGTCATATTTTACACTGTCCCATGTCTCTTTTCACCCACTTCTCTATTGTCCATACACCAGGGAAGAGGTTCTATGTAGATTCTTGTAATTGGTTCCCCCTTTCTACCCCACCTTCCCACCACCCTCCTGGTATCACCACTCTCACCACTGGTCCTGAAGGGACCATCTGCCCTGGGTTTCCTATGTTTCTAGTTCCTATCTGTACTACTTCCTATCTGGTCTAGCCAAATTTGTAAGGTAGAATTGAGATCATGATAGGGAGAGGAAGTATTGAAGAACTACAGGAAAGTTGTATGTTTCATCATTGCACCCTGACTGGCTCATCTCCTCCTCATAACCCTTCTGTAAGGGGATGTCCCATTACCTGTAGATGGGTTTTGGGTCCCCAATCTGTACTCCCCCTCATGTACAATGATATAATTTTTAGTTCTTTAATGCCTGATACCTGATCCCTTTGAGACCTTGTGGTCACACAGGCTGGTGTGTGTCTTCCCATCGGTCCCATTTTGTGGGCTTTGTTGCCTCTGAGCTAGGTGGCCATTTGTTACTTTCAATCCTTTAAGACCTCAGATGCTATATCTTTTGATAGCCAGGCACTATTAGTTTTCTTCACCACTTTTGCTTATGCACACATTTGTCTTCAGTGATCCTTTTAGGAAGGTGAGCATCATGAAATGCCAGTTTAATAGAATAAAGTGTTCTTGCCTTGAGGAAATACTTGAGTGGAGGTCCAATGTCCATCTGCTGCCTTAATACTAACCCTATAAATATATGCACATAGATCTAATTAGCCATCATATATACACACATATATATTCACCTATGTACATGCCTGTATTTAGAACCTCCCTAAATGCCCTTTGCCTCCTATTTCTTTCCTCTATTTCCTTTTACTTTCCTCTTGCCCCACTATCATTATCAGCCTTCATTTGAATTTCAGTAATATCTCTTATGTTACCCTTGATCAGTCCCAACCAGGCTCCTTATACCCTTCTTGCCACAGAATTTGGATCAATTGTTATTCCCTTGTCCCTGGATTGGTCAACACCACCTCTTTTTCCTCACCTTACCCTCTCCATATCCCTCTGGAACCATTGGTCCCATTGTGTTCTCATCCACACTCTTCTCTGGTGTTCCTGATTTTTTGTCCAGCTTTCACATCTATATATGCGGTGATTAAAAATACTGAGCCTTGAGTCAGGCTTGCCTTAATCCTCAAAGTGATACACTCACCTTTTAGCACCTCCCCGGGCTTTCTTGGCAGCAGCAGATAACTGACTCAAAACTCACGGCCACTGAATTGATTCCTGCCGCTCGTAGTGCAGAAGAGAACTTCCCCTGTGAGTTTCTGAGACTACTACTCTTTGCAGGAGTACACAGCCTCCTCTTTCTTTGGTGGAGTGGCTCATAGCTTCAAACTGCCGACCTTGTGGCGAGCTACCCAACGTGTAACTCACCAAGACTCTTGTTCAGCAGATAGACCATAGTGATATGTCACTGGATTTCTTGACTTTCACGGGTATTAATTCTATATCCAAATTATTCAGCGCAGTAGTCCCCTCTCAGTAGTGGACTCTCTGGCTGCTATATTTCTTGTGTAGAATCAGACCTGAAATCTCATCCAGTTTCTTGAACGATGACATAACTTTCCCTGGTAAATAGGGATGATATTACTTACATCACAGGGTGACTGTGAGGATTACTGATAACAGGGGTAAAGTTCTCAGCACAATTCCTGGAACAGAGAAGCAACTCGATAGATAAAAGAGACCGCGTCTTCTTTTATCCTTGTAGTTTTTCTCTTTTGTTCTTGATCACGGGTGCATGGATTGGCTAGCTTTATCACCTCATCAGTATTTTGAGAACTAGCATAGAAGCAGTAGGGAGTGGATAAGGAGCAAGAGGGAGGGAATGTTAAAGCGCATCGGCTCTGGTCATCAAGAGTCTGAACTCAATTTGTGGACAGATCATTAGAAGATGGGCCTCTGCTGTGAAAACGGACAGAATTGGCAACTGGCCATCTGGACTCTTCTTGCCAAATAGGATGTGGAGATGCGGGTGTTACATTCATAGTCAGTGGACAGAGCTATGGGAGAACCCTTTCAAGGGCTCCAGGAGTGGGAAATTGACCAACCAGCCCCCAATTGTCCTTCCCCAGCATCCAGCCCTCTAGGTCCGGAAACAGAAACGCTGACAAACACTGTGACCCAGACTGAATTCTGCTTTTGACTAGGACAACAAAACAGCCTTTGTTCATCCTTTTGAAATGGGGCCCAATTATGTGTGATTAATAAACGAAACTCTGTGTCCGAATAACAGGGACACTGTGGAGAGAAACAGTCAGAACGCACTTGGTGTCAGAAAGGCCGGTGAGGTTTCTAGAGGGCATTCATTTGCCTGGAAGCTGGTCTAAGAGAAATGTCCAGCCTCTAAAGTCATCTCTTGTTTCACCATCCCTTTTTTCTGAAATAAGTCGAATAAGTAGTCTGCTTAGGAGTTATCCTTGCCTCCTTGGTGGTGGACTTTTGTGTTTATTCTGTCAGTTAGAAAAAAATACTGTATTATAAACATCCCTAATCCACTTATACATGTCAACAGAAACCCCAGTCAAAAGGTTGACAACAGTCATTAATCAAAAGGTATTTATTGAGCACTTTCTATGTGCAAAGCACTGTGGAATATATAACGAGGGAAGAATAAGAAACAGTCTTTACCCTCAAAGATCTTTCAGTTCAGTTGGGGAAAGGGCCCCATACTTGTCTGTCTGTAGTACAAGGGAAATTGGAATAAATATTAAAACCAGGTCATCAATCACCCAGTGTAAGAGAAATGACCAGGTGGATGGATCTGCAGAGACTTTGTGAGCAAAGCACATTTGGGAGCCTTTTGGTTCCCAACCAGGGTTTCTTCCAGCACATACTCCCTCTGATTATTTTGGATGAGGCAGTCTGCAAACCTGGATGCCATGTTCCAGATGTCAGCAAGCACAAGTGGCAGTTCTAGACTATATTACCAAACCCAGGCGTGCACGCAAGCTCATGAACATATTTTTCCCAGTGCACCTGGGTTGGTTTTCCCATCCATCCTTCTCAGACCTGCCTCTGGCACTCCTCAGTGGGAGGACCACCAACATGTCTTTCTAGATGGATTTTGGTTCTAATTCCTTCTTTGGGCTTATATCTGTTTGTGGTGGAGTTTTTAAAAAATGTATCTCATTGTGTTTTCGCGAGAGTCTACACAGACATTTAAGTTAGATTCCCAATCAACAATGTCTTTACAAATTATTCATAAGTACTGAATGCATTCTTCAAAATTCAGGAACATTATCACTGTTTCTAGTCTGGTTGTTCCATTTTCTTTCATCTGTTGTCCCTGCCTCCTTACTTTCTCATCTTTGTTTTAAATTAATTGTTGACCATTTGCTTTCAAACAGGAGATTTTTTTTTTGAAAGGCGCGTAGGGATGGTGATGTTCATTCTTTGAGAAGCCCTTTCTTGGACTTTAGCACTCAGACAGAGAGCATCAGAAAGTGAATGAATAAGAATTCATTGATAAAGAAAAAGTGAGGGCTGAGCCCTGATGGCGTAAGTGGTTGAGTGCAGGACTGCGGCCCGGGAGCTTGGCGGTTCAAATCCAGCGGCGGCTCTCAGGAGCAGCACTGGGTAGCCTCCACGACCACCAGAGGCAGTGATGCCCCAAAAAAAGAAAGAGTGAAAGTGTTCACTAAATAGTTTATTGACTGTGAATGCAAAATTACAGCATTAAATTCATTACTATGAAGCAAGCCTAACAACATTAGCCTGCTATAGCCTAAGAATCCTACCTTCCTAGAGTATTGATGACGCTTTTCCCTAGGAGAAGGGAGGGTATGTCGTGTGTCTTCACTGAGATTGCTTCTGCCTTTTTCCTAGTTCTGAAAAACTTACTAACTTACTCCAAGACAGGTTGGATCCGAGCTGGTACTTCCATAGGGAAGGGTCTGCCCACAAATGCTCAGAGTCCCGCAGTCTTCAACTGGCATCAGTGTTTGTTTTATAGGTTTAAAAGCAACTCTAGTCTTATCTGCTTTATATAGTGCGGGTACTTTGACTTGACAAAATGTATTCCACTCCTTTTCTTTTGTTCATTTTTTGGTGTTTTTTTTTAAGTGTTAACAACTATTGGCTTAGGCAGATCCATGGGTTCAGGACATAACTTTCGATCTCCCATACATCTTTGCAATTATTTTCCGAGAAATAAATTATCTTTCCACTGTATTGTGATAATTTTAATAATACACTTGGGGAAAATATTTGAAATGGAATAGGGCATTATGACTCTAAGCATCATTTATTTATAGAAGAGTCTCTTTCACCTCTGTTGTAAGAAAGGTAGTGGGGGGGGGGCACTTCCTTGTGAAAAGACCACAGAGTGTGGCAGAAAGAGCATGGGGTTTCCAGGAAAAGAGATGTGGCTTCAACTGGAAACGCTGTTCTTATTAGCTCTCTGACCTTGGGCAAGCAACTGAGATCTTGGAGTCTTCATTTTCTTGTGTATAAAGAAGAAATAATAATCACTGCAATATAGTGCTATTATGAGGATTAAGTTAGTTAATTTCTTAACGCGCATAAAGCACCGTGCTGCACACTACTAATAACTCTCTAATAAGCCTTTATTATGTGTCAGGCTCTGTCTAGGTCTGTCTGTAGTTCACACTAGGGAACTTGTTAAGAGATGCACATGCGCTGTTCAGCCTCATCCCACACCTCTAAGAAATACTGGGCAATAGGGGGAGGGGGAGAAACAGCAGCATGCTTTAATAAGCACTCCTGGTGATTCTGAGGCACGCGGAAATTTAGAAAGCACTAGCTCAGGTGTTTAAGAAATGATTATCCCGTCCACATTACCCTACAGTTAATAATCTGCGCGCAAACAAATGAGAATGTGTCCTCTTCCTTTTGTGCGATGATAGCCCTGGGCCTCCATTCGCTTAATCAACTGTGACAGGAATGGATTTTAAGACCCATTCCTTCTCAGGAGACAGAAGACAAGGGGTTGGAGAAAGCGCAACCTCTCATCTCCTTCTCCTTTCCAGGTTCTTCCTCCCTCCCTCCCCCGGGATGTCAGCATCCGCTCCACATCACATTGTGAACTATCTGGGGGCCACTCAGCCACTCCGAAATGAATGAAAAGGTCCTCCATAAGCAGCCCCCAAAGTGAAGACTGTTAACACCCTGGCCTGTCGTTTTGTGTGCCCATCTGTGCCCGGATAAAATATGAGCTACTTCAGGGCAGAAACCATGTCCTTAATCATCTCTGTGTCCCGAGCACCTGGTACACAGAGTAGACACCTAATAAACAGGTGGAGAATGAATGACGTGTCGCCCCCAAATCAGAAGGGCATTTGTTGCAGGAACCCCCGGGGATTAGGCATGCCCTAGCAGCCAATATATTTATGGTCCTGGTGACAAGGAGGTAAGCGGACTGCCCAGAGACCTGGAAACGGTACCTTGACCGTGCCTCATCTATCCGTGGGTTCGGTTCGGCGCCACAAATAAGCTGAAAAGCAGCCTCCCCGCGGCCTGGAACCGCGTGAGGAAAAGCCAACGAAAGAAAACTGCCAAGAGCCCTTTCGTTGCTGTCATCTTTTGTTTTCCAAGTGGCAAACGAGGTGGAAATGAGCTTTGTCTGCTGACACTTCAGGTAGAATAACTTTTCTGTTTTATGAATTCCGAGCAGCGGGGGACTGGATTCTGCTTGGGGCTGTAGAACATAAGCAGAACGCTCGGTGAGAGAGGCGGGAACGGTGCACAGCCTGCGCAGAGGGAGCAGCTGCCTCCACTCTGGGGCTCCCTCTGACTCTGTGCCTCCCTGCCGGGTCCTTTCACACAGGAGTTACTCTGCTCCCCACCCTGCCCCCCACCCACTGCCACCTGGACGGGAAGCCATTCATCTGGCCCACTTAGAAGAACCAGATAGAACACCGATTTCTTCTCTGGCACATTAATTTATGGCACCTTCCGATTTCTCCTCATTGCAATTTTCCTACCTGCTGTGGTCATATTCAACTTTATTGAAAAGCAGCGGGGAATTCATCCTTCTCTAGAAAACTTTGGCAGTTAACTGCCATGAGGGAAAAGTGGTCCTCGTTCCACTCTCCCTTTAAATGAAAGTGTAGACAATATAAGGTGGGCTAGAGTGAGGGACACCACCCCCTCTCCCCTAGCAAGAAGAGCAGCCACTTCCAAGGGTTGGAGGAGGGAATTGGATCTGGATGGGATGAGTTCAAACAGATGTGTGCGGAAGAGACCCCGAGGTCTGACTTTTAGGGAACTGGTGAGTGCATCCAAACATCAAGACCCGGATGTGTCCTCTACACTCAAAGATTTCCTACAAAATGCCTGTTCCTATTGCTTGACCTCCTGGGTGAAGAAGCTTCCGATAATTGTCTGCGTGGCCGGCAGAAAGAGTGATGACACTGGGGGATACTGTCTGAGTCCTCTATACAATCATAGTGTAAGAATTTCCTGTGGTCCCCATGACAAAGAACTGCAAGGTGAGTGTCCTATAAGGACAGCAATGCATTGCAATTCACTTCTGGAACTTAGGAGTTTGAAATCCAAGCACCAGCAGGACAGACGCTTCTGTCCTTCTTCGAGAGCAGTGGTTCTCAAGCTTCCTAATGTCCCAACCCTTTCATACAGCCCCTCCTATTGTGATGACTCCCCAACCATGATATTGTTTTCTTGACTACTTCATAACTGTCATTTTGCTACTGTTATGAATCAGGTGACCCCCATGAAGGGATTGTTGAACCCCTAAAGTGGTCTCAACCCACAGGTTGAGAACTGATGCTCTAGAGGAAGCTCTTCAGCTGCTGGTAGTCCCAGGCACTTCTTGGCCTTTCTTGCCTTGTCAGTGTGTATCATGTGGCTGTCCTTCCCTCCATGCATTTCTGTGTCTGGTCTCCTTCTCCATAAAGACAGCACTACAGATTGTCTGTACACCCCTCCGACATTTTTTGTTAAACTGATAAAATCGTCAAAAGATTCCACTTCCAAACAACGTCATGTTCATTAAGAGTTAAGAACCCAGCCAGCATACCTTTGGGGGAAACAAAATCCAATCTATGGCATCCAAAGAGAAAACACCTTGGCCAGCAGTTATGATCCCTGTTTGCAAGGTAGACGTAGACCCCTAATGGAGGAAGCACCATGATTCTGACCACTGAAATCTGAAGCTACATTCCTCAGCGCCAACCCTGTTCTTCCCAGGCAATCTTCTGCTCAGAGTGTCGTCTCTCAAACAGCCTGTCCTATGTAGGAAGGCGGCGCCTCCCAGACCGTATGAGTTTCCATGCAGGCCATGTGGCTTCCTCACTGTTGGAAGTCTCTTCTGTATTCTGAGAGGTTGGGTAGTATCACCCATTCCTCTGACTGTTCCCCTCGACACACATGATCAAAGTCAATTTCCTGGACCAGAAAGGGTGAGGACCACACTCTGAACATAGTTCAATTGACAGTCTACATGACAGAGCTCTTGGAGTAATTATAGAAAGATGACTTCTTTTCTCTTCCCTACCTCTCATCAGACAGCAAGGTTAAAGTTAAGCAACAATCTTAGTAATCTTTTAAATCCTACTAAGGTGAGGTGATTGGGGTCTTTTAAGCAATATTTGGAAAGAATGTCCCCAAAAGTATTTCTAATCTTTGCTTATTTTATATTTTTAAAATAAATTTTACTGCCTAACGGTAGAAAATGAAGACATAACCGACTATACGCACAGGCCTTAAAAATGGCTTTGATAGAGCATCATAAAACATAATTAGAAAACCATTTCACCATCGCATTACAGATCCATGACTTCAAGGGAATGTCTGTCATTTGAATATGGTGGTGAGCCCGTGGCTGAATTGGATTCTTAAGATAAAAACAATTTATCCACACATTAGGAGTTATTACTTTAATTGAATAATATCTGGATCATGCTAATGGTAGTAATGTTAATGTTATTGCCTATTATCTTGGTGATGTGCATTCCATTCTTTCACAAAAAATAGATGGAAGGATTGAAATAGAAAAACCACTGCTAGGTTTTCAAAACCCATTATGCCAAGGTCAGGAGAATGGAATGACCTGGACCTTACAGTGTAACAGAGGGCCAGCCTAGGCTAAATACTCAAAGAAAGCTCTAAGCAAAATCCATGTTGGCCATGGCAGGATACACTGGATATCTTCACCCATACGGCTTTCTGAAAATTAATATGCATCCATTCATGCATTTAGGCACTCACCCATTTATCCAATCCATTTACCTATTTTGTGCAATAATACAAAACCTTGTGGTTTTAGACCAGGGAGAAACAATGGTGATTCAGTCAAGTGGCACTGACTAAATATATGATGGTGCTTCAGAAAGCTCGTGGAAATTTTTCATTATCTCTCATTCCATTTTCCAAAAACTTTTTGAAGCACCCTTGTGTTTCAAACAGTATCATGAGAACTTCCAGATAAGAGCTGATTTATTCTTCACTACAATCCAGAGAGTAGGTAGTTATGATATCTGTTTTGTATACGAATAAATTGAGTTTCAGACAGATGAAGTTATTTGCCCAAGACCTCACAAATAGGAAAGGAAAGAGACTCCAAACCCAGGTCTGTCTTGTTGTAAAACTGAGCACCTAGCAATAAGAACGAGATAACTGTTTTCATTACACTTGGCATTTTAACTTAGACTATGAGCAATGTTTTAAAGTTATAATACAGTGTGGTCAATGGGACAACTTGGACACAGTAATATTTAACACATAAGACAATGTGATGAAAACCCCCATTCTGGCTAGACATTGAAGGGCCATAGGTGATGCCTGGGTCACCCTAACGTGTCCTCTAAATCCCAGCTCTTCCTCTCCCTCTTCCTTATCATAAACCTCAGCCCTTCCATAGACATCTCAAGTAAATGGGAGTCATTGATCCACACCCCACATAACTCAAGACAAAAAGAAGGTCTGACGCCACTCACTTCCCTCACTTTCTCACGTCAGTGCAGAAGACACTTACTTCTCTAAGACTCTCACTGCCCTGCTTTCCTGCCTTCTGTCCCTCAAGTCTCTGCCACCAACCAGCCTTGTCTTCACTCCCGGACTTCAATGACAATGTCGGCCTTGGGATCTCTGTGTTTTTCTCCAACCCAAGCGAACCGTTGTGACTTAAACCAAGACCATTTGCCACTGCTCTGGGTACTGAATTCAAATGGGTCCTACAAGAGAATTGATGACCCACAAAGCCTGCCAGGAACCCAGTAGCAGGCAATATAAGGGCCTGAACCCACACAAGTGAGGAAGTTATTTATTGATTTATTTAATCCTTTTATTGGGAGCTCTTACAGCTGTCATACCATTCCACAGTTCGGTCACATCAAGCATGATGACACAATTGCCACCACGATCATTTTCAAGACATTTTCCTTCGTCTTGAACTCCTTGGCATCAGCTCCCCTTTATTCTGATACAAAGACATTTTCAAAGTACGCCTTTGCTCACACTAGTTCCTCGTCCCCTCCTTCTGGGGCTTTGTATCCCTGTCTCCTTTATCATCCTCACCCAGTCATCATCAAACTGTGACCGTGGCAGACTGATTATTTAAAGAGACAGGAGACCTGTTAAAAGAGTCTAGTGCCTCATAAGGGAAAGGGGAAGGGCAGGAGGAAAGAGGAAAGACTTGGACAAGATGGACGGACATGGTGGCGGTGACAAAATACTCCTGTGTGACAGTGCACAGGGCCAGCCAGGGTGTCTTTCTGTTGTTCAGGGAGGTGCCATGTGTCAAAACACCTGAACAACATGCCCTCAGCCGTTGTTCCTTAACTGCTTCTTGAGAGGTCTTCAGATCTGGACACAAAGTTTCCCAGATGCTCTTCCACTGGCCAGAAGCACCTGAAGTACAATTTTTATAACTTTATAAATAGTTAAGAACTCACCCAGCAAGGCTAACTCAGTGGCTGTGAATGTGGATAGTTGCATAGTCTTCAGCCCATCCTGAAGGACAGCCAGCTTGGGGATCACTGACACACAGCATGGTCCCTGGCCATGAACTCTGAGAAAGTGTCCCAAGGAATTGAGTGGATGCTCCCTACATCAAGGCATCAAGTGAATGGCTTGCACCCTCCTTCTGACCCCCATCCCCACCCCAACCACATTCCCCTTCCATTGACATAGTTCCCTGCCTTTCACTTCCTCCCCACCCAGACCCACCTCCTTCTTAACAGACCCTGGGCCTTCTGTCCTTTGCCTGTCAAGAATGCCCAAGCCAGGTGCACTGCCCTGAGACCCCATCTGGGTCACAGAACAACAAAATGGCAAAAGTGACAAGAATTAAATAGAACCCTCCCCCAAAAATCCCTCTACACCACAGGGGATCTGCAGTTACTTACAAATGATGGGTTCTTGCATCTTGCTCCAGTCTGGCTGGGATCCGGTAAAGAATTCTTTCTGGGTTTCATTTTCCTTAAGTCTCTGAGCCACTTCTGGCAGGAACATTAGAAGCAAATCAAGTTTTGATCTATGGAAGCCTACTCGAAATCTCTGGGGATGCTGCTCATTCATTTCTTTATTAGACATTTATTTAACATCTTCCTTGTGCTGAACCATGAGAGAGGGGGACGCAAAGATGAGTGAGATACAGTTCGTCCCTGGAGACACTTCCTGGGGACGGGGTGGGCGGGGGGGAGTGGATTCTGAGTAGTGATACGTATGAGGATCGCCACAGTGCAATAGGTGGTATAAGCAAGGTCGACATGGAGTGTTTGGGAGTACAGAGGAGGGACTGCTGTATGGACCTAAGTAACCAGGACAGGTTTGACCTGTATCCTAAGGGACATGTCGATATTAGCCAGGTGAGAAAGAGTTATGGAGCTTCTCAGGGAGATAGTGGCTGATGTGAGGTGCAGAGTCGAGGAAACAGACCCAGTTGGTGACAGGGGAGTTTCAGTAATTCAGGAGGGAATTGAGACATCCTAGTGGCCATACTTTGATATCATGAAACCCTGCACTGGGATTCTGGCTCCTCGACTTATGGGCCACCTGCAAGTCAATGAACTGTCTGTCTTCTCTGGACCATGCTGAAGGCTGGCCCAAGATCAGATGCAGGGCTGGAGGAGCCTGGCCTTCCAGGGAAAGAGTGGTGGCGGTTGTGCCCTCTGGATGTGAATTGTCCTTAGCACGGTCTACTCACACACAGCAGGATCCAACCACGTGAATGACTAAAGAACTGAGGCTCTTAATAGTGTTGGGATTAAGCAGTCTTGATGATTCCATAAATGTCACACTCAGGAACACTAAAGTGTCTCTTTGTCTGCTTAAAATGTAAACTGTACGAATGACATCTGTGGGTGGTGGGATTGCAGGTTGCTTTTATGTCCTTATCCTTGGCTATCTCTTTTTCTGAGTGATCTACAATGAACACATACTACTTTTGTAATGAAGTGGGAAATCCATTATAAAATTACACACAATTTCAATCAAAATAGTTCTCCCTTTCTTACAATCCAAGTAAGGGAATGCTCGATTGAATTATAAAGTAGGCGGGGTGGTAGGGGTGGAGGTGAGGTGGGTTAAGTAAGTATTGATAGGATCCAACTTTAAATCACTATTTATTTTCTTCCTTTTGACTTGGGAGATTCTGCTATGCCAATGAAGCTAGACCAGAGACATGCGAACAGCTTTGAATTTGAAAAACCATTGTCGTTTTTATTGTTCCAGCTTTGAGCATGGATTAGTCCGATGATTTATATTTCAGGAAACTTCAAGGACAGGAAAATTGCCAAGTAGTTAGAGAGAGTTAGATGATCGATATTTTCTTTTAAAAAAAAAATTCTCATCAGAGGAGTCTAGCCTGTTAATCTGGAGATAGCCATTGAGTAGCCAATGAGGCCTCTGTGCAGGCATGGCTTTCTCCTGATACATCTGGGAAATCTCGCAATATTTCCCTCGTGAAGATGAGAAGTTATCTTTCCCAGTTGTTGGGAGTTAGTCTCAGAGATGAAGAATCATGGACAAGACAAGCTGGCAGTGTCTGAGAAGCAGAAGGAGCCGGTGGAGAGACCACATGGCTTTGTCCTGGTGGAGCCAGACCTCTGAAGCTGGGGTGGCCACATGGAGACCTCTGCCAGCGATGAGCTGCTTTTGCTGCTGATGGATCCTGAGCCCTGGAAGTGAGGAGCCGTGTGGAGACCCCTGCCAGCACAGGTATTCTGCACCCACTGACCTGTGACTTTGTGAGTCAGAAGGAGACATTATAGACTGGTATCAAGCATATGGTCTAATATCAGATTTATGACTTTGTACTGGACTGGGTTGGGATGCTTTCTTAATGTCCTTATATATAAACCATACCCTTATATCCATATGTGTGTCTATGAAATTTGTTCCTCTAGTCTACCTGGACTAACACAGTTAGATGATCGATGTTTTCTTTTTAAAAAAAAAAATTCTCATCAGAGATCCAAGTGACAACAATGTGCCACAGTGAGCCTCAATTCTAGAACTGAAGAATTGCCAGTGATCTCTGGGTTCTGTGGAGCAAAGTTCAGAAAGAAAAACAGACAAAGATCCAGCCACTGAGATTCCAACATCTTCTTCCAAAACACTGGCTGAAGCAAGTGTGGGGCCTCTTAAATTCATCTTGTATGCTTCGCCGGGCCACCCTTCTTCCAAAAAGGGAGCATCTTTCCAGGAGCAGAGATCCTCCTCTTTCTGCCACAAATTGGAGGGTGGGCTTCAACCACAGACCTTGCAGTTAGCAGATCTCTGTGCCACCTGGGCTTCTTGCTGCATGGATAGCTCATTTCTATCTCACAACAAGCCTATCAACAGAAAACCCTACCCCCACTTTTCAGATAAGGACATTAAGGCCCAAGGAGTTTAGCAACCTCCAAGGCTACCTCCCAGCTAAGCAACAGTGCCAAACTCTGAACCTCATTCTACCAGCTCCTAAAACTCAAGCCCCTAACACCAGGCTGTTGCAAAATAAAGAGAGAGGCCTGGATAGTTCCCAAATTTAAAGGAGGCATGGTTCCCTTTTAAAGGGTAACTACATAATATTTATCTTCATAATATTTAAATATGTACAAAGATAAGGCTCGCTATTAACTCCTTGCACTTCTAGCTCTCATGAGACTGAAAAAATCATGGTCATAAGAACACAGACCAAGCTACAAACCCTTTCAGATGCTAATTCAGAGCATGGATTGAACGGGACAGATGATGCTTTTTGGTCAACAGGAAGCAGTTGCTCACAATCAAGCTGTAATTCTTGCCTCACTGGCTGGGGAATTTGCTTATGTAGAGCTGTGATCATCCCACCGCGTGACGATCACAACGTTTTCTGAATGCTTCTCTGGGCAGCAGTAGCAACCGTTTTTTCAGGTCTTCTCAAAGTTCATGGGTAGCATTTGGGAAATAAAAACCTTCATGTAGGGCTGAGCCCCAGTGGCATAGTGGTTGTGCGCGGGACTGCGGCCCACTGGGACGGAGGTTCAATTCCAGCAGTGGAGCTGGACCTTCTATTCCCACCACCGGAGAGCAGTGATGCCCAAAAACAAAAACAAACAAACAAACAAAAACCTTCATGTATTGAACATTTATTTGATAGATTTTTATCAGGCACCTAAATGAATAAAACATCACAATACAGCATGACTGAGATCATGGAGAGGGATAAATTGAGAATCTGTGGCATCAAGAAGGCCTTTTTAAAGAGAAATTACTTGCAGGGACAGGAGATAAGAGAATTTCAGCAAAGATATGCGTTCTGAGATAGCCTAGCATTATAGATAAAGTACTCTATTCCCTGAAAAGTAGGCTGGCACTAGGGAGTACCTGCACTGAGAGGAAGGAGGTAGATGAGGAGTCTGAGACTATAATGACTCTTTTTTGACTGGTTCCATTAGGCTGAGTTCTCTAGAGAAGCAAAATCCGTGATATACATATATATAGATATATATATCACTGGTTTTGATATATCATATACTTTTGATATATAATCACTGGTTTATATATTATATATCACACCCTTATCTCACATATATATTAAAATATGTAATAAGATTGCATACCTATAATTTTACATCAATATCAAGAAAATGGTTCAAACAGTTGTAGAAGCAGTTAAGTCCAGTCTGGTTCAAGTCCCTGAGTTAGATCTTAAACTGGAGGTTCACCCTAACTCAAGTAGCTGCTAGGGCTCATTAATTATACAGAAAGCAGAAAGATGAACCAGGTCTCCTAAAGCAGGAAGACCACAGGCTGGTGGAAGCAGAGGTCAATGAATCCAAGGTCAATAAGTCAAGCTTGTACCTACAGAGTCAAATGAATCCAAAGCCAGCAGGCCATATGGCAGGCCACTGATAGCACCCACGATAGATGAGCCAGATGCAAGATCCAGACCAGCAAGAATAAGTGAGCTCAGAGTAGGCCACACCCCACTGAAGCATCCTTTCAATTGTGCCAAAGTGAAGACCTGATGGAAGAAGTAGCACTCCACCCTACACTTCCTGCTTGGCTGCTCACAGATGGAGTTTATTACCCTATGTTAGACTATGTCATGGGAGACTCATGACTCAGCTAGGTTGACGCAAAACAACTGTCACAGTGATGCAAAACATTAGCAAACTGAGCTGCTGACTCCCAGGCTTTTGGATTGACTCCTTCCAGACGGTGCTTCAGAAGAAATGTCTAACCATCTTCTTCTCAAAACTCAGCCTTTGACATCCCAATGCCGCACCCTTCTACTCTAACCCGTGCAATGGCACCTTGAGTCAGGGCCACCTAGACAGCAACCGGTTAAAATCACAGCCACCTTTTTTGGTTACTATTCCTTTACTTATATCTGCTTTGATCCTCACCTCCAATTCACCCAGTAGGAGACACACACACCCAAGAGCAGAGCCGGTGTGTTTCTTATGTTCCCAGCACAGTGTCTCCCCACTAGCAGAAGCTCAATAAGATGTGTTTTAGAGAGACGGAGTCAGGCTCAGAAAGGATAAGCAAATTCACCAAACTTGCAGGGCACCTAAGTAGCAGAGCCACATTGTTCTTTAACTACTACCCCATGAAGCCCCTAAAATCATTCAACAAAGGAGTCTGACAGTCAGGGACCTTTTGTTGCAATGCTGGAAATGACGGCCGAGAGAGAGAAAGAGAGAGAGAGAGAGAGAGAGAGATTGTGTGTGTTTGTGTGATCTTAACTTCCTGGCTGAGATACCCTGGTAGTGTCAGCCGGCAATACCAAAACTTTCCTGTCATCTCTCAAGTCTCTCCAAATATTTCTATGAATCTATGGGGGGGGTTCAAAAATGAAAAAGGGGTTAAGCTTTTACAGTTTCTCAAAGCTATTACTTTGCATTTAAATAGTGCGATTTAAGAGAGCCCACATTCCTGGGAAACTTATTTCATACTAATGTGCTGAGCACCTCAAGGCACACTTATTGCACCATCCAGGTCACTCTGAGCTTCATTACTTAATCATTTGAAAGCTTTTCGTGGAAATCAGTGGATAAAGAGAGATGATGAAAGGAAATGTTATTATATTTAAGGACCCAGCAAGATGGATGGAGTCCATTCAACTCCTGGGTGGGTAACTTGTTTGTGGGAAAAGAGAGAAGGAGAAGGAGAACCTCGCGTGTAAATGAATTCTCATTTCTTTGGAGGGTGTTTGTATTTCAAAGATACTCCTTAAAAATAATAAAATTAATTTTAAAATAATGATACTCCTTGCCTAACAAAGATGTTGATGTTGGCAAGAATATACCAGATGTTTTATCAACTTGACCCTTCTCCCCACTCCTGATCCACTTCCTTCTCCAAACCCAACCCCTCTGGACATGTCATACATGTCAACATACATACCTGTGTTTGTCTACAAACCCCACCTCCTTCTCCTTGGGCTCCAATGGCTGCTGTATCAGAAATACCACTAGTGGGTGGGCTTAAAGAACAAACATTTAGTGTCTGCAGTTATGGCAGCTGGAGTTTGGGGAGGTCAATAGTTCCTTGTCAGTAGTTCCGGGTGTTTCTAGAACTCCTTGGCTTCCGTGTTTCCACATCCATGTCTCTGTGTAGAGTCTGCTTGTTTTATAGCTCAAAAGTGGTGAGGTTTAGGACTCAACCCACTCTGATAGTCTGTTCTCAGTAACCGAACAACAGAAAACCTCGCTTTCCAAACAGGGTCATGCTGACAGGTGTGATAGGATTCAAATATATTTTGAAAATCACAATTCAGTCCCTAACATTCTCTGCAAGCAGTGATCACTTAATTCTCTGCAAGCTGCACCCTGATCACTTAATTCAGAGGTTCTCAACTTGTGGGTCTCACGACCCCTTTGGGGGTCAAGCAGCCCTTTCACAGGGGTCGCCTAAGACCATTGGAAAACACATGTCCCATGGTCAATAGTCTTAGAAACCAAGACAACACTCCCCTGTCTGTCTCCAGGTGGGCCCACCCACATGCAGATATGCCCACATACGAGTACCCAGTGTGAAGACTGTTACTCATGCTACACCATGCTTCAGGACAAAATTTCATTTATTTGTCATTAGTAATAGCTATGTCACAATAGATAATTGCATGTTGTTTTTGTGATCCATCGCTATGTTTTCATTATGTTCAATTTATAACAATGAAAATACCGCCTGCATATCAGCTATTTACATTATGAATCATAACAGCTTCAAAATTACAGTTATGAAGTAGCAATGAAGATAACTATAAAAAACAAAAAAAAATTAAAAATAGATTTAAAAAGAAAGAACATAACTTTATGGTGGTGGGGGGAGGTGTCACCCCAGCATGAGGGACTGTATAAAAGGCCTCCACCCTAGGAAAGGTGAGGACCACTGACTTTGTTGCTATGGCCATTAGGTGCCAGGGGTCCACCCCAACCCCTCGAGACCCTGACCCATAACAGGAGGAAGCCCTGCAGGTCGGGTGCCCTTCTCGCCCTCCTTACTCTGTGGAGCGGGCTGGGGCAGCCACTGTGTCAGTCCATCCCACGGCAGGCCAGCCTCTCCTTCACTGACATTCCGCCTTACCGAGCTGCATGTCTGCCTCCAAAGGACATGAGGGCTGCAGCCAGATATCTCACCATCCTTGCTTCTAAGGAGCATTCCAGCTATAATTATTCCAAGACTGATTTGTTTGTTCTTTGGACAGTCCGTGATGGATACAAGCTTCTTTGCCAACACCAGGGTCTACCTCAAAAGTGTCGCTCAGACCCACTTGAGAAAGCCATAAGAAAGAGCCTCAGGGGGGAGGCCTTTTTCTTTTTCTTTTTCTTCCTCTCTTAATGGTAATAATCATGAGGTTTAAAACTCAAAGGACCTATAGGGTTGCACAGTGAAAAATCTCACCCTTTTTTTTTGGAGGGGAGTCGCCTGGTTACCCAGTTTCCCTCCCCTGAATCAGTCCATATTTGCCGAGTGCTTAGGAATCCTTCATGTAACTGGAAACACACACACCACACACACACACACAGTGGCTTGCCATTGCTTGGCATGTGTCCTAGGTCATTATGCACACTGCCTGTGCCTTGCTTTCTCACATTGCTATGATTTCGACCGAATCCTCTTTAAACGGCGAACCCAGAGACCATATGCTGCTGTTGTTCATATCTCTTAAGGTCAGTTCCCACCATGGAGTGGGGTGGGCCTGGGCGAGATATAAAAGTGTCTGCATGTTTGTGTATCTCTAAGTGCAGGTGTGCCTGTTGCTTACTATGTGTGTATAAATACCCACAGATGTATGCCAGTAGCTCATGATCTCGATGATGGGAAAGAGAGAGAGAGACACCTGAACATGCCAGTCCTTGGGGGTTGTTCTGTAAGAAGGGAGATGGTGGGGTTTCCTCTGGCCTTTTCTCTCTCAAATGTCCTACAAGGTGCTTCCTGGACTGTACAGGATTTCGTCTGTGCACGGGGCAGTTTCATTGGGGTAGAGTGAGTTTCTGGGCCTCCTCACCTGCATTTAACATGTAAGATCACCATCCCTCTAAAGGTGTCCCTCTGACACCTTTCCCCATGTCCCCCATCCCGGCCCTCCCTCTTGCCCTCTGCTCTAGTTTTCCCAGATCGCCAAGCAGCGCTGGACAATTCTGCATAAACCGTTCATTTTCTTAGGGGCTGTCTCCTTCCATTCCCGGGAGCTCATGAGGTCAGGGGCCAGGGGCTCTTGTGTTCACGTCTGGGTCTCTGACTGCTTGGAGTGGTACCTGAGACAAAGTAGGTGATCGGTAAGTCGGTGCGATGCTGTGAACACCAGTAGCTGCCCTCCTATGCCTTCCTCTCTGTCTTTCACCAGGGCTGGAACCTTCTCTCCCACGTGGTTCCTCAGGGACCTCACTCGTGCAAGTGCATCTTCTTCATCTTTGCCAGCATTCCCCTCTCCTTCCTCTCAGAAGACCCCTTTCTCCATATAAATGTGCTCTCCTATTGCTCCTCTTTTTCACAGTGATCCAATGGCATGCCTCCTTCTGCAGCCTCTCAAGACTCCGTTTCCCAGAAAACTCCTCAGAAAGAACTTTCTGAGCCTGGGGCCTCCATGTTACCTTCTTGTCTTTCCGGAGCTCACTTTGACTGGGTTTGCAGCCCCGTGTCGGCAGAGGTGAGCACAAGGCAGTGGGCAGTGAGGGCTCAGGGAAGCATTAAGGACAGAGGGTCTGCACAAGACCTCTCTCTCTCTCTCTCTCTCTCTCTCTCTCTCTCTCTGCCATCAAGTCAACCCTCTGTGAGTTTCTGAGCTATAACTATTTATGAGAGTAGAAAACCCAGAGTTTCTCCTGTGGAGTGCTGGTGGTTTTGAACTACAGACCATGTGGATCACAGTCCAACCCATGCCATATTTTTCAGACCATAAGATGCACTTCCCTCCCTCCTCCCCCCCCAAAGTGGAGGAAAAACAAGGTTGCATCTTATGATCCGAAGGTGTGGTACCCCAGAACATCTTAGTATGCTGGTACTATTTGACTCAGAATATTTTTTCTTGTTTTCCTGCTCTAAAAACTGAATGTGTCTTATGGTCACGTGCGTTTATAGTCCAAAAATTATGGTAACCACTTGTGTTAGTCCGGGTACACTAGAGAAACAAATCCATAGACACACATATGGATATAAGGGAAAGGGTTATATACAAGAGGATGGAATATTGAGAAAGCATCCCAGTCCAGTCCAGTCCAAAGTCATAAGTCCGATATTAGCCCATATGTTCAATACCAGTCTATAAAGTCTCCTTCCACCTCACAAAGCATGTGCAGTAAAAGCATCCCAGCCTGGCAGGGGTCTCCCCATGGCTCCTCCTTTCCAGGGTTCGGGGTCCATCAGCAGTATCCATTGGCAGTGGGAGCATCTCAGTGCTGGCAGGAGTCTCCACATGGCGTCTCTGGCCCCAGAGGTTTGGTTCCATCAGGACAAGCCCCTGTGGCCTCCTCTCTGGCTCCTCCATTCTCCAGGAGTCAGGATCAATCAGCATGCTGCCATCTCATCTTGTTCATCGTCTCAGGGAAGTGAATCAAGTCTCTCTTCTCATGGCCACACAGAGGCCTCTTTGACTACTCATTGGCTATCTCCAGATTGACAGGCTAGACTCGACTCCTAATCATGAAATTGACACGAGTACATGACCAAGACACCACGACACCACCAGGGCTCCTGAGGAGACTCAGAGAAGGTCACAGCGTTCTCCCGTCTCAATGGCCTTCCCTCGCCAGTTCCCGGTTCTCCTCTATCCTCTTCCCTCTCTCCGTCCACTCCCACATGTGGTGATGCTAAGTACTGACTAGACTGCTGCAACCCAAAGGCAAAGTCAATCAGGAAATCCTCAGGAAGAGCCACTGTGGACATCTGCTGTGTGCATGAGGTACCCTCAGGTTCGCTCCAGCCCATAGCGACCTTGCGTACAACAGAACGAAACCTGCCCGGTCCTGCACCGTCCTCCCCCTTGTCCCTAGGCCTGAGCCCATGGGTGCTCTCTGCATGTTTTAACCGGGAAACCCTACAGGACAAGTGTCTCTACTGAGTCCAACCTGGTCACCATGAGTCAGAATTCAGCAGCGACCAAAGGTTTGGTGTTTTGTCGGGAGTGTTATCCTTGCTGCCTTATGCGGATGATGGCAACCTGTACGTCTGCAGCCAGACTTCTCTCAACTCGGCATTTGTAACCCTGGACACCTGCATGAACCCTCCCCTGGGAGTCATCTTAACTCCCTGTGTTCTATGCCCTGCATCCCATCTGTCAGCAGATGCTGTTGATCTACAGCTGCTATCGGACCCCTTCCCACCTACCCCCACCCCACTTGCTCTCCTCCAGCCCAGGGTCACCAGGGCACTGCAATGGCCCTTAACTAGCTCCTCCTACAGCTTACTGTCCACGCAGCCACGGGAGGGGTCCTGAAAAACCCAACCTTGGCCATGCCACACTGCTCACAGACCCTCTGTGGTCTCCCATCCTACTCAGATCGAGATTCCCCCAAAGACCCTCTGAGAGGCCTCAAAGGCCACAGGCTTCTCAATTTGTCATCTATTAATTGTTTAATGAAGTCATTCATTACTCATCCCTTACACGTTTCCTGACTACCTCCCCCACAAGCCAGGCTGGTGCTGAGACTTCAGAGAGGCTACAACCCCGCCCTGCTCCCAGGAAGCTCCCAGGAGGATGGAAGATGGGGATGCGGAGACCAGCCAAGGGGCAAGAGAGGTTGAGTGCTGGCCCTTGAAGACCATAGGAAGACCTCCCCATAATGCAGGGCCATGACTTCTGAGAGATGGCATCTTCTTATAGACCAGGCTCCTTCAGCCAGGCTGGCCTGCCTCGCCCTCCCCTACCCCTGGACTTGGCTCCCTTGCAGTCTCTGCTGGTTTGAAAGCAGAGCAACTGGCCCCTGTGTTTATCCTGCTCACCACTTGTTGTCCCCCACAAGGAGCACATTCCACATGAGCTGCTAATCAAAAGACCGAGGGTTCAAGCCCGCCCAGTGGTCCCTTGGGGAAAAAAAGGGTGGGTGGGGGGGGAGATGGAAAAGAAGGAAAGCTGCCATGGCGTTGATTCAAGCTTACAGCCACCCCATGTGCTATAGAGTAGACCTGTCATCTTCCGGGACCAGATCACCAGGCCTTTCTTCCATGGTGCTGCTGGGCAAGGTGATGACCAACGTGTCGGTCGGGAGCACTTCCCAGACCCCTGGTATTCTGCCTCCAAAAAAATTCACCTTTGGCAAAAAAAACATGTGGGTATGGGTCTGCTCTGGCATGTATGGGGTGTGCAGGAATCTGAGTCGAATGGCCAGGCCCCTTTCCCTGCCCCTGCTCTGGCCGTGGCACTAACGGCCTTGTTGGGAGGTGAGGAGACTGGCCTGGGGAAGACCCTGCCAGGAGGGGCTGGTGGAATACTGCAGTAAGGCACTGCCCCTCCCCTCGTCAGCTCCCTAGGCCTCTGCTGGGCTGTGTCAGAGGACGGGGATGGGGGGGGGAGCTTTCCTGAGCACCCCAGAAGACACAGTGAAAATCCAGCAGAAGAAGTGAGATCAGAATGGCACTTGGAACACTCACTACCAAACAAACAAGAACCCACCCCCATCAAGTTGATTCTGACCCAACGTGACAGCAAAGAACTGCTCCACTGTATTTTCTGAGAAGACAAATCCTGAAAGAAGCAGACAGCATCACCTGGCTCCCTCTTGAGTGACTGGATGGTTTGAACCGCCAACTTTTTGATGAGTAGCCTAATACCTAATCCACTGTGCTATCAGGATGAGCTACCTTGGGAGCTACCTTGGCTATACCTGAGAGCAGGTGAAGGGGCAGCAGGGAAGACACAGGATGAACCCTTGTCTCTGAAGAACCCTTCCTTTACAGCTTCCAAAATTCCACACACTTCTCAGGGGGGAATTGTGATCTACAGTTGCGCTATGCAATTTTCCCATCGGAAGTACAAGTTGTTTCAAAGGAAAGAAAAAGAGATTGAATTTGAACTGCTTCGGTGTAACCATATCATCCTCGTATGGATCTGATATAGTTGATCAGACAGCAGCTTGTAGTGTCAGCTGTTTGACAGGAGACAGCGCGTGACATGAGCATGTGAACATGGCCTGCCCTGGTCGCTGTGGTGCCAGCGAGATGCAGGTCTGGCCACAGTTCCTACAGTCGCCAGGTGTCCTGTCTCCTGTCCAGTGTTTGATACTGCCTGGCAGTTGTAGCAGAGGTCTATGGGGGTGCAGTTCACTTGCTTGTCCTGTACATACCAGCTCAATACCTGAGGCTCTTCAGATGAGCCCCCACCCCCACCCCCAGCTCCAACACCAAGGCTGCTGGATGGAAGCCCAGAGACAAGGGCCCCTGGCTCAGAAGAGCCTTTCATTCATTCAACCAACATTTCCTGAGCACGCACTCCAGCCCAATCACTGATAGATTGTCTATTTTGTTCACTGAGAGCACAGATATAAACAAACCAGACAGCATTCTTGCCCTCCCTCAAAGAATTGAAACAAAGAATGCAAACAGATACATGTACCCAATGTTTGGTGCAATAGAATTCACAATAACCACAAGATGGACACAGCTCCTGGACAAATGACTGGATAAGCAAAATGTGATCCATACATAAAAAATAGGATATGCCTCTGTCGTCAAGAGAAATCGAGGCCTAATACATGCTACAACAAGGGTCACCCTTCTAAGGACAGAGTGAAGTAAGTCAATTACAAAATGACAAATGGGGCTGAGCCCCGGTGGCATAGTGGTTGAGTGTGGGACTGCAGCCCACAAGGTTGGAGGTTCAAATCCAGCAGCAGCTCTCCAGGAGCAAGGCTGGGCCTCCTACTTCCACCAGGGGGCAGCGATACCCACAAAACAAAACAAAACAAAACAAAACAACAACAAAAAGCAAATGTTGTAGGATCTCACTCAAATGCAATCGTCTCGAATTGGCAAACAAATAGAGAACAAAGTTTATCAGTGACTTCCAAGGACAGATTGAAGGGGATGATGGAGGATATCATTGCTTAGGGGCAGTGAGGTTCTGCTAAGGGGCTGGACACTTTTGGAAACATATCGTGGTGATAACTATATAACAGAATTCATGATAAGCATAATTAATGTTACTGAATTGCCCATGTACAGGTAAAAATGGTGAAATGGCAAGTGTTTTTACATATGTATTTACTGATATATGTATGTATATATACACATATATAAACACACACACACACATATATATATATGGAGAGAGAGATATCAAAAAACCCACTGTCATCAAGTCGATTTCAACACATAGGACAGAGTACTGCTGCCCCTTAGAGTCCCAAGGCTCCCAATCTCTCTGGAAGAAGATTACCTCGTCGCTCTCCTTGGACATGGCTGGTGAGTTTGAACTGCCCCCTTTTGTCTAACAGCCCAATACTTCCCCCGCAGAGCTACCAAGTTGTTGTTATTGTTACGTGTAGAAAAGAAAACATTTGCTGTTTTTAAATTGTGGTAAATGTGTTCATATATAAAATAAAAATAAACCCACAGCCATCGAGTTGATCCCAAGTCTTAGCAACCCCTATGGGGTCTCTGAGACCATTCCAGGAGCAGACAGCCTCCTATGTCTCCTTTGGAGCAATGGTTCCGCTTAAATCATCCCACACAGCGCCACCTCAGCTCTCTAGTGTTAAATAAATATAGGTAACACTCCATGGGAAAAGATTTTCTTAAAACCTCAATCAATTCAAGTCGATTCCATCTCATAAAGACCCTATCTAAGGGACAGGGGTCGGCAAACTCTTGAGACTGAAGAGCCAATCCTGTCCCTCCTAACCACTTTAAAATCACTCAAGAGTCTTAGTTATGCTTTTTCAAACCCGTGAAACCACCGTGATCTGAAATAATGACCTTCAAATGTTTTCAATGTGACTTCAGAGCCGTGCGTTCACACTTCAGGAGCTGCACAGGGCTCACAAGCTGCAGTTTGCCGCCCACTGCTGTAGGAGAAGGTAGAATTGCCCCTGTGGGTTTCCAGGAGTGCCACTCTTATGGGAGTAAAAGCCTCAACTTTCTCCTGCAGAGGACTAGTGGTTTCAAACTGCTGACCTGGTGGTTAGCAGCCCAGCACGTAACCATCGCGCCATCGAGGCTCACATTCCATAGTATGTATGTACCCCATTTTGTTTACCCATTCAGCTGTTGATGGACACCTAGATGGAGTCCATCTTTGGGCTGTTGTGAACTCTATTTGCAGAAAACATTGCGGCAATCCACATAATCCCTGGGTTTCAGAATGGAATGGCACTTTTTGGAAGTCGATCACCAGCCCTTTCCTCGAAGGTGGCTCAGGGTTGATTTGAACCGCCAGCCTTTCTGTTGGTTGTCAAGTACTCAACCATGTGCACCTCCCAAGAAAGCCTCCTAAACATATAGCTGATATTTAGCACAACGAGACTAGAGTAGCCCGCCAGGCGAGTGTGGCTCTAACAAAGAAGAGAAGAAAGGGATTATCTCAGGACACTTCGAGGTTCAGAAAGGGGTCAGCCAAGGAGACTGAGCAGGGATGACCAGTGAGGTGAGAGGAAATAGAGACATCCTGTCGCACAGCCATCAACCACTGGAAACCGTTGCAAGGAGGAGGAGCGGTCAACTGTGTCAGAGGTTGCTGAGAGGGCATGGAAGCAGAAGTGCTCCCTGGCCCATTGCTTTTGGTCATGAAAGGGTTATTGGTGACCTTGACAAGTGCAGTGTCAGTGGTGAATGAAGGAGTCTCTGTTGCCCCGTCTGAAAACTGGGCCTTGGAGCCACCGGCCTACCTCCAAGCGCTACACACAGTGCAGACCACCTGCAATCATGGGAAGCCGTAAAGGTTCACCTAAGAGGGAGCTGTCTGTTTAGATTTATAACCTGAGCAAACCCAGAGACCAGTGAAATGATGGGAGGCTACCTTCCGGCAGAGATGATTTCAAAGATGCTTAGTGCCCCATAAACACCTCATAAAATGGTTCATTCCCTGCTGCTCATCACCAGGGAGTTGGCAGCCGTCCGGGCTGATATTTTTGCTGATGGCTAAGTGGAATTTCAGGGAAGGACAGAAACAGCTAATGGGGACAAATAGGCCGCACGGGGGTCTTCACACAAGACAGCGAGTGCAGCCTTCCCTAAGGGATCCCTGTGGGATTGCACTTCAGGCTGAGGAAGTGACCAGGGTTAACCTTGCTCTTACCAAAAAACAGGCAGATGCTGTGTGCTGGGGGGAGGGGGGGAGAGATGAAGAATGAGGTGTGGAGTACAGCACGCCCTTGTTAAAGCCATAGTCCCTAAGTGATCTTAAATGGCCACCAGACTTTTCTGGGCCTATTTTAGCATCTCATAAGAGCCTTGGCAGCGTTGTGCTGCAAACCACAAACAAGGTTAGCCATTCGCCATCCCCAGCGGCTCTGTGGGAGGAAGACCGAGCTTTCAGCTCCCAGAAAACTCATAGGGGCAGTTCTGCCCTGTCCTGGAGGGTCCCTCTGACTCAGCCGCGATGATGCCAGGCAATGAGTTTGGAGTGGGTTGCCTTTTTTGTTTTGTCTTGTTTGAGCATCTGCCAAACGTTTACAGGGCTTACTGAGGCTGGAGGCAACCTCACACTCTGCACCTTGAACTCCAACTAGTCCCTGCCTTCAAAGGGGAGTTTAGCAGATTGAGGAAAGAGGGCTCACTGGGAGATGGCGGCCTGTGGGGCTGTGAACCATGGGGGTCCGCGGTTCAACATCCCACCCTGCCCCGCCCCACCTCCAGCTGTTCAGCCAGAGAAAGCGAGGCTCTCTGCTCCTGTGCAGATGGACAGTCTCAGAAATCTTGCATAGGGTCCCCCAGGGGCCCGCGGCTCCAAAGCAGGGGGGCTGGAGTGGGTTGATGTGAACGTCGCTCTCCTTTAAAGACGTACCTCTCTCAGATGGGACGGACCGCAGTCACGCTAACCCACAGAGGAGCGAGTGGTCGTTGGGATGGTGAAGCGAAGTCCACGGATGGCGGAATGAGATGGGGAGAGGTCACGAGAATGAGGGCGCCACGCGAGGAACAGAGCCCAAGCCATTGGGCAGTACAGGCTGAAATGGCTGGATGAACGTGTGAGCTGCTTTGGGTGTCTCCACAAAAATAAAACAAGTATTTTTTTTTTTTAATGAGGATCATCATAGCTATTCTCAATGGTTTTCATAAGAAGCATAAGGTAGCCGATGGGGAAATGTACCCTTGGAGGCCAGGTGTGTGTGTGTGTGTGTGTGTGTGTGTGTGTGTGTGTGTGTTCTGCTGAGTCGGCATATCCGTTTTCCAGTCTTTAATAGTTGGCAGTTTCTCAGCAGCCAGGGGCAGCCGACCCAATAAGCCAGGCAAGCATGGACTTCCTTGCACTTCCTGACTAATTTCTAGGAAACAACTTCTCATAGGGTCCACCCCCTCCTTGAGAAACTGCATCCAGGATGTGGTGGGGCCCGCATGGATTTGTTTGGTACAGATGAGTCAGGAAGCACTTGTGCGTTCAAGCTTACCTTGCCTCTTGGGGGAGTCATCCCTGGCTGCAGTGCAAATGCCCGGTGCTTAACCCCTCCTCCCATTAAAACCACTCCCCAGCACTAGGGAGTCCGGATGGATTCATGGGAAACTTCCATTTTCTCCCCATTCCATTTTCTCAGGAACTCTAAATCCTCTGTGTCTTAACTGTCACAGGATTGTGAGCACTGCCTGACAACTCCCAGGGCACCCACGATGTTCACCTTCCACTAAGACATAAGCTTGAGACCAGCACTGTCCAAGCAGAGCTCACCCTTCCAGGCCACGTCTTTCAGGGGTGGTGGTTGTGATGTCCAGAGTCAGACTAACGTTTAAAAGACAGCTCCACTGTTGACTAACTGGGTGACTCATTTGGGGAAATAAATATATTTTGGAAGATGTAAAAAAAAAAAAAAACACAAATAAGTAAAACTACCTTGTAGATATCTTGTACAACTTAAGATATAAAGTCATTAGCAAGATAGCTGGCCTAGACAAGTGGCAATAACTGGTCCTCACGTTTATTTCTAGCTCCTTGATCACAGATCACAGCCCATTTCCTGTCCAGAAGGGAAAGGGGATGGCGGGAGCCATAGGCAAGAGAGTGGGGTGGACATCAAGGCTGGGGCGAGAGGGACTTGGGTGAGTGAGCAAGAGGGGTCTTCAGAGGAGGAACTAGCTTGTGGTTCCGGAGTGTAAGATGGAGTCTGAGAGCCTGGTGCTCAAAAGGGACCTGGACAGAAGAAGTTGTAGGAGAAAGACCAGGAAGGAGGGAGCCAACCTGATGCTGTGGCCAGCATTGAGATGCCCAGACCTCCTCCAGGTTGCACGCATGGGAAGGACTAGTGGGTCAGACCCCTCACCTCCATGCACCCAGACTCACTCCTTCTCTCCACTCTGCTCAGACGTGGCATCTGCTGCTAGTGGTGTGATGCCAGGCTCCACCCTGCCCCCCGCTTGTTTCTGTTCCACGGGAGCCCTTCCTGATCCAGATCTGTCCCCAGTCTGTGTGGGGAGCTGTGCGGGGTCGGGAAGAGACACGCTGCTCCCGCTTGGTGGCAGTAGCTGAGGGGTGGGAGCTACGGCTGCCATACCTTCTCCGAGTGTGTTGGACAAAGGGAAAGCGCTCGCTCCCATAAAGATGAGTGATGGGTCATTTTATGGGGGCTTTTCATTTTAATTGGCATCTTGTTGGAAAAGTGCTAACATCATCCAAATGAGTCATAAACTGTGAGTGCCCTGAAATGCTTTGTGTGAAAGAGGCCCTGTGGGAAATGTCCAAGGGCTCTATGGATTCTTGACGTTCCTTCCTGGGCCTTGGAGATGTGTTAAAACAGCTTATCATTTCAGTCTAAAGTATGGATTGCATGCTCTGGATTTAAGTCCTCCATTCTTCAGACTGTGACGTGCCCTCAGCCCCAAGGGCCCCCTCAGAGCCTCACTCAGATACATGAAGCCCAGCCTCTGCCTCTTGGAGACCCCAAACTGAGCTCTGTAATGAGGAGGAACTTGTCGGCACACATGTGTGTGCATGTGCATGCGTGCCACTCTCCACACAGAAGCTGTGCAAGTGGATTCACATCCCACCCTCCCTTCAAATGAAAGTGCTAGCTCATATTGATGAAGCTCTGGCCAGCACATTCCAAGAACCACATTGCAGAGTCACCGACCAGCCTTGAGGAGCCTTGGTGGGAATGCGTGGATTGGAACTTCCAACCTCATGGTTAGCAGCTGAGGCCCTTAACCATTGGTACCCAGCCCCTAGGGAGGAGCCCTTGGAAAGACTAGGAGGCTCGTCTTTTCGTCTTGTTGGTGCTTGTTAGCAGTGGTCTCAGTCAGTCCCACTGTTCCCCAGTAGAACTGCTCCCCGGGGTTTTCTTGGCTGCTATCTTCACAGAAGCCAATTCGCCAGGCTTCGTCTCTGCTTACCTGACCCCTGATTAGACTGGGGTACCTTTGGGTGGAAGTCAGACATCAGACCAATATCAGCAGTTTAATGGGGTACACAAAGCCAGCAGGCTAAATGACCCTCCCAAAAAAATCTGCTGCTTTGGCCTGTATTTAAAATGAGTAAGTGGGTGACAAATCGAGTTTGGCTCCAACGAGCTTGTCAGAGAGCGAGGCCTCCGGTTATTAGGAAGAAAGAAGTGAGTTGGAACCCGTCCAGAGGCCATGTTAGCTCATTGATATCAGGGTCCATGCAAACTTATTGCTACTGGCTTTCCTGTTCATCCATGCGTGTTTATTTCAAATAAAACATGTTTAAACATGTCGCTGCCATCAGTGGGTGGCTGCAGACAGGTTCTCTCAGCAATGTGCTTCTTCTAGTCCAATATCAGGGTCCGTGCAAACCTATTGTTACTGGCTTTCCTGTTCATCCATGCATGAGTTTATTTCAAATAAAACATGTTTAAATGTGTCGCTGCCATCAGTGGGTGGCTGTGGACAGGTTCTCTCAGCAATGTGCTTCATCTAGTCCTGGTAGGGTGTCATCCAGTCAAGTCAGTGGTTTCCCTGGGGGGGCCTGCTGGGCCAGTTGAATTCAAGTGAGAGTTCAGAAGGCTACAGTGACTGTCTGGGGTGTTTGTTTGTTTGTTTGTTTGTTTGCTTTTAGGACTCCTGAGGTTTAATCTCGATTGATTCTCTTGAAGGACCTAGAATAATCACTGGGGATTATTAGGAAGAAGGTTTGTTTTGTTTTGTTTTGTTCTATTTGGGGGGGGCATCACTGCCCTCTGGTGGGAGTAGGAAACCCAGTCTTGCTCTTGAAGAGCTGCTGCTGGATTTGAACCGCCAACCCAGTGGGCCGCAGTCCCGCACACAACCACTATGCCACCAGGGCTCAGCCAGGAAGAAGTTTTAAAAAAAGGGAAAAGGACACTGGTGAGAAAAAGGCAAGAAAGTTGGACCTAGGAATTCTTCTCTTTTTCTTGTTTTTGGCATCACCACAATGAGCCTGTTCAGTCTCTGAGTGCAGCAAGGGCTCTGTGATGTGATTCCCTGAGGAAGCCTTCCCCTGTCCACCCTACAGTCCTGATCTTGCCCCTTCAGACTTCTTTGTGTTCCCACAACTCAAAGAACACTTACAAGAAAGGTGCTCTGCGTTCCTGGCAGATAGCAGCGCTGTCACTTTGACGTGGCACAAATGCAAGCGCACAGAATTAGGTGGGGAAAGGCTAGAGATGGAAGCCGTCCCTTCACACGTGCAGAAACCTGGCAACGCACTGAATGCATGATGCGAATTCAATAAGGTCTATAAAAGCAAAACCCATCACATCCCTTTCCCCTGTTAGGGCTGTGTCTATAAGCAACACGGATAAAAATGTGCAATCTGGTTTCAGTGTGCTTCTTCAATGGCACATTTTACATGCAAGATGTCAGCACACATTGTACAATCTTCCTATATAAATAATACTGGTAAAACTAGTATCTACAAAAAGTCAAAGTTACATACAATTTCTTTACATGTTTATTGTGGCCTAGCTTGTATATAGTAGAATAGGTTAAAAAAAATAGCTCTACACTTTTATATCTTCTTGTTTCATAAAGGTTTCTATGATTTTGTAACAATACATTTTTATTTACCCTAATAAATACAGCCCCAGGTAACAGAAACTGTTTTTAACCCTATTTCACAGATAATGAAACAGAGGTCTATACACACACACACACCACTGTCACCAAGATGATTCCAACTCAGTCACCCTTGAGGCCAGAATCAAACTACTGCTCTTTAATTTTTTTTTCCTCATCATTGTCCTGGTGGGAGTAGGAAACCCAGTCTTGCTCCTGGAGAGCTGCTGCTGGATTTGGACCATCAACCCTGTGGGCCACAGTCCCGCACACAACCGCTGCACCCCCGGGACTCAACTTGCCCCTTAAATCTTTATGGGAGAAGACAGCCTCACCTTTCTCCCCAGGAGTGGCAGGTGACTTTGAAGGGCGGACCTTACAGTTTGCAAGTCAAAGTGCAACCCACTAGGCCAGCTGAGAGACTTGCCAATGGACACCAACTTAAAAAATGGTGTCACCAGGAATGGAAGTCGGCAGTGGCCCGAGAGCTGCTGCTCTCAGCCGTGCCACGTCCCTGCCTTCCGGATGCGAACGTTCAAAAGACTGACCACACCCAGTGTTCCCAGAGTTGTGAGGAAACGAGGGCACAGGTAGTCTTACGCAGAATATAAATGAGGACAGACAGCGGAGGATAATTTGGTAGGCCCTACCTGGATTTTTAAAGGGCCTTCATCTTTTGAGCATCTTTGGGAGCCAGGATATGAGGTTCTTTGGAGGTAGGAAGAAATACCATGAGTACATCCGAGGATCATCCTGAGAAACCAGCTTCCCGAGCCACCATGAGTGCTCCGGGGGGAGATGCAGGGACACCGCGGCAGAGAAGGCTCCACAGCCATTCAAGGAAAGGCAGCGCTGGGGGCATCTTTGTCAGGGGCCTCAACAACCAGATGCTGTGACACCTACCTTTGACCAGAGGATCAATGCTCTAATAAAAAATTTGCTTTGCAAATAAATCTTTCAGAATAATACTACTTTTTTTTTGGGGGGGGGGGGCCATCACTGCCTCTGGTGGTCGTGGGAGCTACCCAGTGCTGCTCCTGAGAGCCGCCGCTGGATTTGAACCGCCAAGCCCACGGGCTGCAGTCCCGCACTTAACCACTTACGCCACCCGGGCTCAGCCCTATTACCACGTTCTTATTTCAATAAATAACTCAAATGACCGCATGCATGGGAATAAACTGTTGATCCCACTTGGTCAATCCCCACCACCACCACTGTCAAACAAGGAAAACTAAGTAACACTCATGCTGCTGGGTCAACTCTGACTCAGTCATTCTACGGACAGAGCTGGTCTCCAGGGCTGTCGAGAGTAACAGGAGCAGAAAGCTCCTCTTCCTCCCATGGAGCAGCTGGTAGGTGGGAGCTGGTGATTTTGGGATTCACAGCCTGTGTGAGTCCCGGTTGACTGGAGAAACAAATTCAAGCTCACTCATGTATGTGTTAAAGCATGATTTATATCAAAGAGCAATTGAATATCGAGAAAACACCCCAGCCCTTTTCAGACCAAATCTGATATTAGCCCATATATCCAATACTAGTCCATAAATTCCCCTTCAGATTCACACAGCACAGGCAATGATGCCAAATGCAGGAGGATCACAGGCCGGTGGGTGAAGAGTCTTGTGGATCCAATGACAGTGGACGCATTGCCAGGCTCTGCTGCCAAACGCTCCATGTGGCTTATCAACAGAAAGGTGAAGCAGACAGAGAGTGTGTGGCCCACCTCCAGGGGGGAAGAGAGAGAAGTTCCAGAATTCTCATGAGAAGGCCACACCCACAAGGAAGCATCATCAGGCTGTGACCTAATGGACAGGCTAGACTCCACCCCTAGACTTATTTATCAAGCTGACATGAAATGATGCAATGAGCGCATAGCCCAATGCATAACCCACTGACTACACTACCAGAGCCCCCATGGCACATCTGCTATAAAAAAAAAAAAAAAAACTTGAGAAGAAGCCCACTCCCATGGACCCAACATCCTTGTCACCCCATCGCTCTACAACAGCAGTTCTGAACAACTTGTGGGTCACGACGCCTTTGGGGGTTGAAGCCCCTTTCACAGGGGTCACCCAATTCATAACAGTAGCAAAATTACAATTATGAAGTAGCAACGAAAATGAAATTTTGGCTGGGGAGTGGGGTAGAGGAAGGGGTCACCACAGCAAGAGGAACTGTATGAATGGGCCTTGGCCTTAGGAAGGTTGAGAAACACTGAGATACAGAAAATATGTTATCACCATAAACACCCACTAAGGAAAGGCCCATATTGGTTTTGTTGGGCGGTATATAACAACACTAAAATCAATATGCCATTAAGTGGAACTGGAAAACCAAGCTTTAATTGCCATGCAAAATGACCTCCCAGCAACAGCCCCCTCAGTGGCGCCAGTAGCCCCGCCTGCTAAGGTGTTTTCCTTTGTGCCATGAAGTAGTTCTTCAAGGGCAAACGGATTGTATCAGAGGATGGATGCCTTCCTAAAAACCACCCCGATTTCTCCCTTTTCACCCATCGCTCGGCGTGCTAGAATGTGAAAACCTGAAACAGTTTCAAAATCAAAAATAGGAGGGTTTGGGTTCTGGCATGGCCCATTTCTGCTGATGGGGTTTTCAGGGAAAGTATTTCAGATCAAGTGGCTTATCCTGCGAGAGTCCACGTGGGCACTATTTGCTTTGCATGTGGGGGTGTTGTTTACGTGGGTGCATTATTTGACGGCAGGAAGGGGGGGCGGGGGGCATGTGGTAGTTGCATCTGCAGAGTAAATGATCTGGAAAGAGACATGCCAAACTGTGGGGCGTTCTGGAGAAGGAAGTGGGAGGCGGGGAGAAGCCGGCATAGCATGTGCTCCACATCAGTATTGCTTTGTGTCTGGGAGGGTCAACTTTTCTATGCTGATCCCATTCTGGAATTCAAGCTCAATGAAAAAAATCTATCTACCAGAGCCCAATCCTCAGGAGCCCAAAGGCAGCACTAAGGAAGGAAGAAATGAGTGTGACTCCTGCAGGGAGGGATAAAGCAAGGCGGTGATGACGGGGCCATGTCTGCAGTCGTGTGCAGAGGGCAGGAAAGGGAGAGTAGGAAGACATGAGAGAGTCGAGTCCAGTCTGGAGAGGAAGGAAGGACTCCAGAGATGTGAAGGAAGAGCAGGCAGTAGGTCTTGGTGAGGTAGGTGGGAGGGGAAGACTGCTTGGTGGTTCCCTACGTCTAGCCAAGCAGCTGGCAGGGAAGTCTTGAACCAAGCCCTGTCCGCTCGCTGCATGAGAAGCAGCCTTCTAGGTAGGATGTAGCATTTCATGTGGGGCTTGGACCACCTGAGAGTACCAGGAGAAGGCCAGGTACAGGAGAGAGCTGTTCAGGTCACCTGATCTGGTCTCTTGGTTTGGTGGGGGGAGTCCAGGCCGGGGAAGAGAAGTAAGGTGAGGTTGCACTTCAGACAAGTGACCAGGACAATCTGCTTCACTGAGTGGACAGGAGTGAGTGGCCTGTGAAAGCAATAAACCTATCTCTCCGATTAGACATCCCCTCACAGAGAGGTCACGGGGAAGAGAAGAGCCACTCAGGTGTGGCAGTATAGCACCAATGAAACATACAACTTTCTTCTAGCTCGTTGGTGCTTCCTTCCCCGCTACTATCTTGACTTCACTTCTACCTTACAAATCGGATTAGACCAGAGCATGCACATTGCTACAGATAAGAGCCCCCAACACAGGGAATCCAGCATAGATAAACCCCTCAGGGCCAACAACAACAGTAGAAATACCAGGAGGATTAGAAGATGGTGGGGGTAGAAAGGGGAAATCAATCACAAGGATCAACCTATAACCCCCTCCCAGGGGCATGAACAATGGAAAAGTGGGTGAGGGGCAATGGAGGACGATATAAGATATGAAAATAATAATCTATAACTTATCAAATGTTCATGAAGGAGGGAGGGAAGGGGGAAGGGGAGGGAAGAAATGGGGAGCTGTTATCAGGGGCTCAAGTGGGAAGAGGATGCTTTGAATGTGATGACGGCCCATGTGCAAAGGTGCTTGTCACACAGGACGAATGTCTGGATTTTGATAAGGGATGTAAGAGCCCCCAACAAAGGTATCCAAAACAATCATAAATAAATAAGCCAATCTCTCATGGGAAATGTACACCTCTGGATTGGGACTGGGAAATGTTTTTCCTCCAGAGAGGTACATGTGGGCGTGGGTGCGCATTACAAATGTGTTCCCCCTCTCACCTAAAGGGAAGCAAGAGCCCAGGAAGAGATTAGAGCTTCCCTGATGTGCTGCCTCTGATGCTTGGCCCTGCAACCTGTCTCCGGCCCCCCACCCTACTCTGGACCAGATGCGCAGTCCCAGGGCCAAGCTAGCATCTCGAGTCAGTTCCCTTCCTCAAAGCTGTGGGGCTTTCTGGGGAAGGTACTGAACCAAGAAGAGTTCATCCCCTCGGACACTGCCATGCACGACTCTGAGCCTTGAGGGATAGCAGGGAGCAAAGCCCAGCAAGTCCCTGTCCTCCTGAGACTCTGTAACCTCTTCTATTGGCAACCAAACACTTCCCTCTCCCATCTCGGGGTTTCCAGGCCCAAGGGACCAGGGTCCCTGAGCACTGCCACGCCCAGCTCAAGAAAGGGAAAGATCCAGGCTCAGCTGACTCTGCTTTGGAAAGCGCCCTCACCCTGGCTGACTTTAGGCTGTAGAGACCTTGGGCTTGAAACAATTATTACTCATTCCCAATGTGTAAGGCAAAGTAAATGTTCAATGCAAACTAAAGATGCAGATAGGCAGGACCACCAAAGTTCTGAATCGCCCCATCACGGCCCTAATGCTTTCCCTTGAAATATGATCAGAACCTTCCTCCAAAAGCCAGCTCCATTGGCTGTGCTGTGATGGTGCCCTCCATGGCCGAAGACGGAGCAGAAGAACATGAAGGGCACAAAGAGTGCACCTTCTGGACTCTCCAGCCAAGAGGGTCTAACCAAGAGCATGGGTTTTGGTAGCGGGAGAGAGAGACCACAGGGTATTAGTCCACAGGATCAGGCATTGGCTGCACTGTAGCTTCTACTGCTCGGTGGGGTCTGAAGGGAGCTCCGCCCTGGACACAAGGCACAGCTGGAAAGATTATGGAAGCCTACACAGCCAAGACGGAGTCCCAGGGGGAGAGGGATTGAGCTTTGCTGGAAACCCAAGTGTGACTGAATGGGACACTTACCTTCCCTGGTCACAGACACCCAGCAGTGCCTCCTGCGGTCACTAAGGCTCAGGCAGCCCCTCCCAGGTGGGAAGACTGGGCAGGAGAGTCACAATGCAGTCCTCCAAGGGTCAGCCAAGCAGGGTGAAGCAAAGACAGGGGGGCGGGGGGACAGTGCTCACCGTACCTCATGGCAAAACTTCTTTTTCCCAGATCCCACCCTGCTCACGAACTCTCTGTGATCTTGTCTTTTTAGAGTGATGAGGTCCTCACTGTCATCAAGGCCAAAGCCCAGTGGCCAGCCTGGCAGCCTCTCAATGTGTAAGTAGCAACCAGCCTTGACCCTGCCCACCCTGGGTTAGCCTTGCCCTCGGAGACTCCCACTGAGTGGCCAGGTAGGTCCGTCATGCGAGCGCCGTGGCCTGGAAAAGCTGCACCTCACCCTAGTCCAGGTCCCTTCCCTCCCTTCTTCTCGTCTCTCCCAGGCCCTTCACAAGACAGCGAACCCCACTCAGAGCCGGCAGCGTGTCCCCGCCCCATGCTCACGTCCGCTGTCAGCCAGAGCAGACTTCCCGTGACCCCCATGGGCCACTCGTCTTAGCCAGGTGGGCTTACAGAAAGGAGTGAGCCAGGGTTTCAAACGCCATCGCCTTTATGTCTGTGCGGTTTCTTGGGGAGTTCATCCTGCCCTGACTCCTTGATGGCCAGAGGTGTGGTGACAGTCCCTAAAACCTGGTCTGTGCCCCACTTCATCCACATCGTACCCCACGAGGGGGCTTTGTGGCCCCACTTTACTGCTGATGAAACAGAAACCCATCCATCCTATGTGTTAACGCAGCAAGATGAGGGGACAGCAGTCTAGGAACTCTAGAGGGCATGCTAGATGCAGAGGTCCTGTCTGAGGGGGGAGCCCTGCACCAGGGGTGGGGTGGGGGGGTTGTGACTGAATCAGACATCAAAGGTGAGCCTCGCTGGGGGCTAACCCACGACATACCAGGGATGTTCGGTGTTATGTCCAGAGTCCTGGGGAATTCTTTGAATCAGGAGCATGGCAGGAATGAATTTGCCTAATGGCAGCATCCTGATCCCACAGCGAAAAGGGGAAGCCCCTCACCCCCTTCCAGGAGGCTTTCATTGAGATCTTGGTGGAAATTCACGGGGGCTCGCAGTAGACTCCTAGGAGTGTGGGGTGGAACAAGGTGCAGAGACGTGAGAGGCATTGAAGAGTGAATTATGTGTAGTTCAATCGGGAAGAGGAGCCCATGAGGCCAAACAGCTTCCCGA
>PVJH01000991.1:0-242805 GCA_004026705.1 Nesogale talazaci | reverse complement strand
GCTCAGTGCTGTATCTTTTCCAACATTGAAGCTAACAAGGCTTTTCTAGAAAAAAAATATAAATATGCCGGGCATTTTATTGCTATAGCACATTATTATTTATGGCCCCACTTCATTGGATTCTCAAGAATCAGATCTGCATATGTAGCCCTGGAATAATCTACATAAACTCTAAACCACTATAGCAACATAAGCTACCGCCCTCATTGATATCATTGTCTTCACTTTTATAATCATTATTCATAGCAATCTGCTTTTTTCTCGCCAGTATCTCATGTGAATTACAATATCATGTCCTGATACAAAGTCATTGGCCTGCTGCACCCACAATGAGTCATGCTTGAATATTGTTGTGTATTGCAATCATTATTTCTAACTCTAGGATCTCCCACCCCAAAACTATTTTACATAGGACCACCAGGTTTATCTTCAAAAATCAAACACCTGCTTTCTCTGTGTTTGAAACTCTTCAGTTCAATTCGATATTCACTTATTGAGCACACTATGGGCAATTCTTTGCTCTGGGGAAGCAATAATGAATACACATAAATTACAAATAGATCCAGGTATTTCACAGGGTCTGTTGTAGTGAGTGGGTTGTATATAGATTTGGAAATAAGTTGAATCTCTCTCTCTCTCTCTCTCTCTCTCTCAGCTCTCATTTTTATTGTATTGTACTATCAGTATCTTTAAAAATTAAATTTGTCTTTGGGGGTTGAAGTATTATGTGGAGAGCTGGATTCAAAAGCCATTGTTTGCTCAGCAAACAATTCCTTGTGCCCCAGGATCTTAAGCAACGGGTCACCATGATCTGGCGGACGCCAGCTTCCGTATCAGTGATGCTGCCATTAACCTTTACCATTATGGGTCAAGAGAAAACTGCCTTTTACCCTTCACTTACATCTGCGCGCCTTTTCTTCCTTTTTTGGTACCATGCTCCTGATTGGCCCATGCTACTATGCCTCATTATCATGTACGTGCTACAGTATTATTGGCTGTCCCCATATACGCTGTATTTGCATAAGTACCTCCCTTTTCCGGCTTGTGCGGCTATATTTACCCTGAGTTTGTTCCAATAAACGAGGCTTGATCAGAATCCTGTCTTGCCTCCATTCTTCGCGTCTCCTGGCCATCTTCGTCTTCCAGGCTCCGGACCAGAGACCCACATGTGAATGTCTCGGGGGCTGGGACATTTCTGGCGCCACAACGTGGGGCAGTCCTGCAAGTTAAGAGAGCTGCTTCTATGAGCTATGAGACGCCGGCAACAGTGCTAAACGGTCTCTCCATCGGCTGCAGAACGAGCTGAAGAGCGGCACCTGAACTTTCAAAACTCACGCAGAACTTTGAGCTGTGGTTCTCGCGTTGAGCTGAAAGTCTCGGGCTGCCTGAAAACGAATCGGTGGCAGAGCGGGCTGAAGAGCGGCACCTGGGCTTAGAACTCGCACAGAGCTGTGAGCTGTGGTTCTTGCGCTGAGCCCTAAGTCTCAGGCTGCCCGAAAATGAAACCGCCTAGAAACGCCGCTGTGACCGCTACGACTGCGGCAGCCGCTGTGACCAGCAGATTTCTCCTTTCAATCTGTGAAGAAACGAGAACCATAGCACTTTGTCAGCTGCTCTCCCCGTGCTCCAAAAAGCTAGCCCTCCTCGCGGATGGCCGCCTGGAGAAGGAGGGCGTCCCTGGAAGAAGTGAACAACCCCGAGAAACCGACCCCCTTCCTGTTTGTTGCCTGCCTGGCGGCATTGGTACCTGCTGCACATCTGGCTAAGGTGAGTCGTTAATAATTATGGGTCAGGAATTAAGTCAGCACCAGGTATTCATTGGTCAGTTAAGAGACACTCTTCGGACGCGAGGAGTAAAGGTTAAAGCCAAGGATATGTTTAAATTTTTTGATTTCATTAAAGATACGTGTCCCTGGTTCCCCCAGAAAGGCACTATTTCCGCACGTACTTGGGACCGTGTGGGCGATTGTTTAAGTGATTATTATGAGGCTTTCGGGCCTGAACGCATCCCTGTCAAAGCCAAATGCTATTACAATTTAATTAAGGAAATTATCGATGTTGAAAACAATGACTCGCGTGCCAGCGGCGTTATTGCTCAAACCGAAACTATTTTAAAAGCGGCTTCCAATCCGGAGTTAAGGTCCTCTTTACAGTTTATTTCACTGGAGGACAAGCCAAATTCGGGGTCCAAGGATGAATCCAGTCATACACTGACTCCCCCTAGCAAAAATTTTTTCAAATATCCAAGTTTGTCTAATCTCCAGCGCAACCTTATTAAGGATACCGCTCCCCAAATAACAAATAATAAACAGGACATTAACAAACAGGTACGAGAAAAGACTAGGGGCCAAGCCCAAGTCAGGTTCTATCGTCTATGGCGCCTTTGGTCCCCTGAAAGATCCAAGTGAGGTGAACTGGGACGATTTGGAGGAACAAGCCGCTCGTTGTCCTGACCGCGACCCTCCTTCTTACTCGACCACGTTTCCCGTGTATCCCTCAGCGCCAGAAATTCAAAATGGCGGCGGTTTCCCGCCATGGGCAGAAAATCAAAATGGTGGTGGCTTTCTGCCGAGGGCCGAAAGTCAAAATGGCTACGGCTTTTCAACATATCTAGAAAACTTTGATGTCAACAACTCTCCACTGCAACTTGAACCTCGGGGAAATAACAACAGGCCATATTTACATCCCAAAGTTAGTCCTCGGTTGATCCCTCCAACCTTTAGTCAGCATTGCCGAGCTTTGGCCTTCCCTGTAATTGAATATAAACCTGAAGGGAGTGAGCAGCCCATGTGAAATCATGATAACTTTCCTTTTAGTCAGTTAAAAGAATGAAAGAAGGCTGCCGCAGCATATGGAGCAAACACTCCTTTACTTTAACCTTACTTGAGAGCATTTGTGAAAGCTGGTTAACGCCAGAAGATTGGAAAACCCTGGCGCGATCCATCCTTTCTGCTGGGGATTATTTGCTGTGAAAATCAGAGTATTTTGAATTTTGTAAGGAGACAGCTGAGTCTAACATTGGCACTGATACCCCCTGGGGCAGGGATATGTTAGTTGGTGAAGGCATTTATGCATCTAAGGAATGGCAATCCGCATTTGCACCAGGGCTATTTGCTCAAATTAAAGATGTTGCCCTTAAGACTTGGAGGAAAATCCCCTCCAAAGGCGACCCTAGCATCGCCCTTACTGACATCAAGCAAAAGCCTGAGGAACCTTTTACTGATTTTGTAGCGCGTCTTAGCACCGCGGCAGAGCGACTTTTTGAGCTTTCAACGGCAAATGCTAATTTTATTAAACAACTTGCCTTTGAAAATGCCAATCCACCCTGCAAAAACGCCATCTGGCCGCATTGTAATAACATGGATCTTAATGGGTATATTCGACTCTGTGCAGATATCGACCCTTTTCAGCAACGAAATGTGGCCGTGGCGGCAGCCATTGGCAGTCAAATGATGCAGCAATTTTGGGCCAATACCCAGCAATCCCCTAAGCAATGTTTTAAATGTGGTCAGCCAGGACATTTTGCTCGACAATGCTTTAAAAATAACATCAGTGGGGCCCCTTTTGCCCCGCCAAGCCAGCAGCGTAAACCTTTTAGCCCCTGTCCCCGTTGTAAGCACAGATATCATTGGGCTAAGGAATAAAGAAACATCCCAGGGAATAATAATTTTTTACAAGCAAATAATAATTTTCCCTCCACCACCCGTTCGGGAAACGGGATGAGGGGCCACCCTCAGGCCACGCGACAAATCTTGGAGGCAATCAATTTTGTCCCAGCCAGCAGCACGGCAACTCCCTCCCATCCTCTAAACAGCCAAAATCTTGCTTCCCCCGATTGGACCCCTATCCTGCCACCCACACAATATTAACTGAGGAGGCAGGCTCACAAACTGTTGCCACTAACTTTACGGGGCCTCTCCCTCCTTTCACTGTTGGGCTTGTGCTCAGAATTGCTAGCAGCAATGTTCCCTCACTACAAGTTTCCCCGGATCTTATTGATGAAACATTTACTGGTGTAATTCAAGTCTTGGCAAAATCAACCAAAGGAATAGTTACATTAAATACTGATCAGATTATTGCCCAGTTAATTTTAATTCCCACTACTCTCCATTTGGATTCCAATAAATCAGCTTTTTGGGTACGCTCCATCACTGATCAAAAACCGTCCCTCACACTTTGGTTGGATGAAAAACCTTTTCAAGGGCTTATAGATACTGGAGCTGACATTACCATTATTGCTGAACAGCACTGGCCTAAATCATGGCCCACTTCAGAAACCTTTACCAACTTACAGGGAATAGGGCAAAGCAGTAATCCCAAACAAAGTTCCAAGTGCATATCCTGTAAGGATGAGGAAGGGAACTCCGGAATTGTTAAACCATTTGTGTTACCCCATTTGCCTTTTAATTTGTGGGGCCGTGACCTATTGTCACAAATGAAGGTCATCATGTATAGCCCTAATTCTACTGTTACTGCCCAAATGCTATCACAAGGTTTCATCCCTGGTACAGGGTTGGGAAAACTTAATACTGGTATTACTAAACCTATTAATCTAAAGGCTTATAAAGGCACGAGGGGCCTTGGAAATTTTTAGTCATGGCCATTGACTTACCTGCACCCCATGCTGATCCCATTGTCTGGAAATCAGACACGCCTATCTGGGTGGATCAATGGCCACTCACGTCAAAAAAGATATGTGCAGTTCAGCAGTTAGTGCAGGAACAGTTAAATGCTGGACACATTTTGGAAAGCAATTCTCCTTAGAACACTCCCATTTTTGTTATTAAAAAGAAATCTGGAAAATGGAGGTTACTTCAGGACTTGCGAGCAGTTAACACTACTATGGTAATTATGGGGTCTTTACAGCCAAGCCTGCCCACTCCGGTCGCTATTCCTACTGGATACTATAAAGCAATTATTGATTTAAAGGACTGCTTCTTTATTATTCCACTAGCCCCTCCCGATTGAAAATGATTTGCCTTCAGTGTTCCATCTACCAACTTTAAAGAACCTATGAAGCATTTTCAATGGAGCTTTCTCGCACAGGGAATGGCCAATTCTCCATATCTTTGTCAAAAATTTGTTTCCCACATTTTCCCACAGCCAGTTAGAACTGCTTGACCTCAACTATATATCATCCACTATATGGATGACATACTCCTTGCAGGCCAGGACAGCACCCAAGTGCTTTCCTGTTTTAAACAACTATGTGATTGCCTTCGTAAAGCTGGCCTTTGTATTGCACCTGAAAAAGTCCAGCTGCAGGAACCTTACACTTATTTAGGCTTTGAACTTCATCCTAACAAAATTATTAATCAGCAGGCCTCCATTTGTACTGAGCAATTGAAAACCTTAAATGACTTTCAAAAACTGTTAGGTGACATCAATTGGCTGCGTCCCTATTTGAAGTTAACCACTGAAGACCTAAAGGCTCTTTTTGATATTTTAAAGAGCGACCCTCAACCCACGTCATCCCACAGCCTTACACTTCAAGTGTTATAAGCACTGCAAATAGTAGAAACAGCAATAGTCCGACAGTTTGTAACACAAATTAATTACTCTTTACCTTTGCAACTCGTAATATTCAATACACAAATCACGCCTACAGGGTTATTTTGGCAGAACAACCCCATTATGTGGTTACATTTGCCTTCGTCACCAAGCAAAGCCCTTAAGCCTTATTATGAGACCATTGCTGATTTAATTATTTTGGGCAGAACAAATAGCCGAAAATATTTTGGCATTGATCCTGCTATTATTGTACAACCTTACACCCAAGGACAACTTACGTGGCTATTGCTTGTGCTTCATTTTTAGGAACCCTAGACAACCATTACCCCCCTAACAAGCTTGTTCAATTTTGTAAATTGCATGCTGTAGTATTTCCTAAAATAACCAGGTCACAACCCTTAAGTAATGCTCATCTAGTCTTTACTGATGGCTCTTCAAATGGCACAGCTGCCTATGTGATCAATAACCAAACCTTCAGAGTTATCACCAATCATACCTCGGCACAATTGGTGGAATTGCAAGCTTTAATTGAAGTTTTTTCCCAAGCTCCTCAAATACCTTTAAATATATTTACCGATAGTGCCTATTTAGCCAACTCTATACCCTTATTAGAAACTGTTGCCCAAATTAAGCTTGTTTCTGCTGCAGCAACCTTGTTTGCCACATGTCAAAAATTTATATTACAAAGAACCGCCTCTTTTTACTGGGCCACATCAGAGAACATTCGGACCTACCAGGACCCCTTGTGAAAGGAAATAAAATGGCTGACGCAGCCACCCAAATGATTGCCATTGCAGCAGCTACTGTAACCAATAAGGTGTCTTTAGCGCAAGAGGCCTACAATTTACATCACCTTAATGCTCATATTGTAAGGCTTATGTTTCAAATCACTAGGGAGCAAGCCAGACAGATTGTCAAAAATTGTAACAATTGTATTACCCACCTTCCTGTGCCTCATTTAGGAGTTAATCCTAAGGGGCTTGCACCCAACCTGCTCTGGCAGATGGACGTCACTCATCATTCAGAATTCGGTACTTTAAAGTATATCCATGTTTGCATTGATACCTTCAGTGGATTTATACTTGCCTCCCTACAGTCGAGAGAGGCCACCAAGCATGGTATAGCCCATCTTTTACACTGTTTTCCCATATTGGGCAAGCCTAAGCAAATTAAAATTGACATGGTCCAAGTTATACTGCCAAGGCCTTTCAAAGGTTCTGTGCTACATTAAAAATACAGCACATAACTGGAATTCCATATAATCCGCCAGGCCAGGATATAGTAGAAAGAGCTCATCTTTCTATAAAAACCATGATTTCCAAAGTCAAGGGCACCGATTGGTGTTCTAACAAAAACACACCGTGCAATATATTGTGTCATGTGCTTTTTGTAAAAAACTTTCTCATGTTGGACAAAGACGGCAAATCAGCTGCGGACCACTTTTGGTACAGTGGTACGCAAAATCAGTTTGCTATGGTCAAATGGAAAGACCCCATTGACAATGTCTGGCATGGACCAGATCCCATGCTTATTTGGGGAAGAGGATCTGTTTGTGTATTCTCTCAACAACATAATGCTGCCAGGTTGCTACCAGAACGACTGGTAAAACAAATTGATAACAAGTTACCGTCCAGGAAGGAAAACTTCTCCTGAGGAACCTTTTTGTTCTTTTTTTTGCAGATGCAGTGGAGTGATCAATGTGGCAACCTTTTTAATTTTATATTACTGGGCACCGCCGCCCTAATTTCGGCCATTGTGCTGGCGGCCATTATCCCTGAAGATTGGACAGTTTCACAACGAAGCTTTTTTATTATTTTTTTTCCTTTTTTATTGCTATTTTTTGTTAGCCTTGCACTGTGTTTGGTTTTAAAAGTTAATTAGTTGGTGCCCAGTGTGAGTAATTAGTTAAGTATTAATTATGACTGCACAAAATTTTGTTTTCTTTTTAGCAACCTTGCTTTGTTCTTTGTGGACCATTGCTGATACCCATGTAGAGCCAAACAATAAAATCACCTCCCCCACAGCCTGGAGATTTTTCATTAGTGAAAATTTTACTAATATGCCATGCCATAAAGTGGGCGTTACTCAAAACCCAAACCGTGGAGGACCCCAAGGCCATATCCTGGCCACCACAACTTGCCCTCCTACTGGCTGCCCCGTTCCTCTAACTTTAAACTTCACCTGTTTTAGAGGAAGTTATAATTACAGGGATGGCAGTGGAGACCTTGTTGGCAAAAACATTGAAGATTGGGAACTACTTTGCTTTCTTTATGACCAACTTAAACCCTCTTGCAATACCTCTTGGGTCAATGAAAATGTTGGATGTCTGTGGAAATCCTGCAGGCTTCATTATGTACATACAGGTGCTCTGGATATCAATAAAAAACACTTTTCTTGGACAGGCACCCAGTACGTAGTTACTGTTCCCGATCCGAATCATGATCGATGGACTAATCAAGTCCCTGGCGCCTGGTATCTCCAGTATTGGGACGACTATCCTTATTCTAAAATTTTCATTTGGAAAACCATTGTTCAAGTACAATCAGCAATTCATCAACACATTCAATCCCAGAAGCAAGCATTACAAACTGCTGTGCATGCCTTATCTAACTCATTCTCCTGGCTAGCCCTTTTACAAGAAGCATTAGTATGGGCCAATGTTACCAATTCACCTATTAATAAAAATTGTTTTATGTGCGCTGCTCTAGGGAAAACACCTCTGGTGGCTGTACCTGTTTTTCAGCCCAACAACTCCCAGTTTAATTTTTCTAATTGTTCACCTTTTACACCTATCTCACAAGTTCCCTTGTTTTTGCTTCCCAACAGCACTCAAGTTCCCTTTTGTTATTTTAATGAATCTTCTCAATTTTGTAATGTAACTTCCCCACCTTCTCAACCTTTATGTGCGCCTAATGGATTTTTCTTCTGGTGCAATGGTACCTTGGATAAGAAACTAAATAATTCAATGTCTAATGTATTATGTTTACCTGTTACATTAGTACCTCAGCTTACTGCTTATACCAACAGGGAGTTTGTGGGCGTTGTTCAACAATTCCATGTTACTCGCTATAAAAGAGCAGTATTTCTTCCTGTATTAGTAGGTCTTTCTTTGGCCTCTTCAGCAGTAGCGATTGGACTCAGTGGCGGAGCTTTGGCACATTCGGTCGTTTCCAACAATGACCTATCCTTGCGTTTCCAATTGGCCATAGACGCGTCATCTGAGTCACTTGTGTCTCTGCAATGCCAGATTACATCAGTGGCACAAGTGGCCCTACAGAACAGACAAGCCTTAGATCTTCTCACCGCAGACAGAGGTGGCACCTGTCTGTTCCTAAATGAAGAGTGCTGCTACTACATCAACGAATCCGGAGTAGTAGAAGATCACGTCCGAGAACTGAACAAAATCAGCGATGAACTGTTACAATCCCGTCGACAGAAAACTGAGACCAATGCTTGGTGGAGTTCCCCTTTATTCTCGACCTTGCTTCCAATTATTTCTCCGCTCGTGGCCTTCCTAGTTGTAATTTCCCTGGGGCCGGTTCTTTTCAACAAACGTATGGCCTTCATCAAACAGCAAATAGAATCCGTTCAAGCAAAACCAATTCAGGTACATTATCATAGGTTGGAAATGCAAGACAGTGATTGTCCTTTCAGGCACACTGTATCCACCAACCTCTCTCACGTGCATGCTGAACTGGATAGCCAATGACGGGTAAGAGCTAACGGCAGCTGTACCAACCTAAGACAGGCCTAGGTTTGCGCATACATCGGCCTTCCCAGGACCAATGACGGGTAAGGACAGCGTGCGCGCAGGCCAACCTAAGACAGGCACAGCTCCCGCATCAGCTAATTGGTTCTTTACACCTACCACTGTTAATACAAAAAAGGGGGACATGTGGAGAGCCGGATTCAAAGGCCATTGTTTGCTCAGCAAACAATTCCTTCCGCCCCAGGGTTTTAAGCAACGGGTCACCATGATCTGGTGGACGCCAGCCTCTGTGTCAGTGATGCTGTCATTAACCTTTACCATTATTGGTCAAGAGGAAACTGCCTTTTACCCTTCATTTACATCTGTGCATCTTTTCTTCCTTTTTTGGTACCATGCGCCTGATTGGCCCATGTTACTATGCCTCATTATCATGTACATGCTACAGTATTATTGGCTGTCCCCATATATGCTGTATTTGCATAAGTACCTCCCTTTTTCAGCTTGTGAAGCTATATTTACCCTGAGTTTTGTCCCAATAAACAAGGCTTGATCAGAATCCTGTCTTGCCTCATTCTTCGCGTCTCCTGCTCATCTTCGTCTTCCAGGCTCTGGAACAGAGATCCACGTGTGAATGTCCCGCGGGCCGGGACAGTATTATATACTAATTTACAAATGTGAGGTAGCTTCAAAACGTTCATGGGATGGAGGAGAGTAGAAGCCCCAAAATGTATTTGCACAGAGGGTAAGTCTTGGGTGATTTCTTTCTAACCATGATTGAGGAATGAGAATAAATTGGCTATCAGATAAAGTATTGCTACAGTAGTTGAAATGACAAATCTGACTTGAACAGTTAAAACTTTGCAATATGATCTCTCTTCCAATACAATTTTTTCTTGATCTGATTTTTAATATTTTCTGTGTTTTTTTGTTTTGGGTCTTTTTCATATTGGAATTTATGTATTTTGGCACATGGGTAAGCCTTCATAACTTTTGTTATATGTTTTTCTTTTCTTTTTTTAGTTTATGAAACTCATGGCTGGGTGTAGACAGACAACTAGCATAAGGGTTCCTGGAGGGTCTGGTGTGGTGGCTGTGGGGAGGAGAAGGGAGAAGCTAACATCAAGGAGTTTAAGAGGGAGTAAAAGGTTTTGAAACTGATTTTGTTCCAATTGTACAGTACTGCTTCATGTTGACTGAACTATGGAATGGTATGATGTCTGGATTAGCTCCTAATAAAATCATTTGGAAAGATCAAAGTAAAACATTCATAGGAAAATTCTATTATCTCTTAAGTTGATTTTACACAGTTTTCGAAGTTCCCTCATATATTTCAATACAGATATACAAAAAATATAAATAATAAAAATTTCCTCAACGGTGAAGAAAAGTTGGGCAACATTGTCATCTGTCATTGTGTCAGTTGTGGCAATAACTCCATTGGTGGAATATTCATTTGGGTTATCTGGGTCATCACTGGTAAGGGTATTTCCAGATAGCAGATTATAATCTGCATAATCCTTTTTAAAGTTTATTATTAACTTGGAATAAATACATGTATCATTCCACTGTTCAATCACATCCAGCAGAATTATACATTTGCTACCCCTATCAGTCTCCAAATATTCCTTTTCTACCTGGACTTGTTGACATCATCTCCCCTTCACCCTGACACCACCACTGCACCCTCCTCCCCTCAAAATCCTTAATCTGCTTTCTCAATGTAGTTATGGGTTTCATTACTGAAAAATGTAAAAACACATAACACATGTTCAAGAGGGTGACCCTAATGAATGACCTAACTCCCTTCTGAGATACATCCTAATGTATACAAACCAAAAATAGAGAACATTTTGGAAACCAGATCAGGTCCAGCATGTATCATAGAAGGGATCTGCTAACAAAGTTTCAGTTGTTCTAGTTAAATCAATACTGTTGATCTTCTATACTCAACTCTCTAATGCACTCTGCTTAGTAACCACATTCCTCCTATGCCTGTGGATAGAGAGATTCCACAAATGGATCTTGGGTCCAATTGTCATGTAGAGTCTCCCGCAAACCAGATTCTTACATGTTAGGCTCTGACATCAATCCCTCCTTTGACTTCGGACTGTATGTTTCTGCGACTGATGATGGTGCGCTTGTTCCATGTGCACTTTGTTACCATCTCACTTAAATGGTTGCTTGTTCAGTGACAAGTCATTAAGACCTCAAATGCTATTTTATCTGCTAGTTGGACACCATTTAAATTCTTTGCTGCATTTTGTTATGGCGCCCATACTTTCTGTGTTTCATGATGCAAGAATTAATTTTTCTTAAATTAATTGTTGGAACTAGAATTTAGAGTTAGTCAACACCCATTCTTGGATCTTTAAATGTATTATTTAAATGTAGTTCTTTAAATTAATTATTACTTGGGTGTCATACCATTGTATCATTCAGTCATGCCAATCAGTATTGTATCATCACTTCCATAATCAGTTTCCAATTATCCTATTTCTTCCTGGGTCTCCCTTTCACCTCCCCTCTTCCCTGTATTGCCAACCTCAAAATCCTTATTCTGCTTTCTATCTCTATAAATTAATCAATCATGATTGATTTACTGTGTCATTTACTGAAAAAACACAATTTCACAATTTCACAATTTCAAGCGGGTAACCCCCTTATGAACAAAGAACATAGCACCTCTGAGATACACCCTAATATGAAAAAATAAAAACCATGTAAAACAGAATAACCATGATTGGTGTGCTAGAGTAATATAGATCTTAATACAACATATAGGGCACTGATGTAAAAAGACCTTGTGTGTATACCTCCCATCAGCTCACCAATCATGGTACAGCTTTCTTCTGCTTCCTCAGACACCATGTATTTTTTCACCTTAAGTCTTCAAGTTCTATGTGCAATTGAAGCAGAGTCCAATTCACTCAGTGGTGTTCCCACCTGGGTTCTCACTGGTGCAGCCTCTGGAGTTTGCTGTGTGCCTTTAAGACCCAGGATTCAGTGTCGCAGAATAACTCATCACCCCATCTGGGTCCCCAGGGTACAGTCAGAAACCTGGGATCCATGTGGTCCATCCAGTGATTACCAGCACAGGCACTCCCTCACTACTGTTCCCCAAAGTATTTCAGTTCTTCCTCCCCACACCTGTAAATCAGTCCTCCATCTTTTCCTATCAACAGATATGCCTCTGTGTTCCCAAAGATATGTTTACACCCTTGCCCCTCCTCTGTTTTTTTCTTTCCATCCTTTACTTTTTTAAATTCATATCTTTCACAGTAATCTTATCAACATTATCAAAACAAACAGCATCTAGATCACTGTTTCAGCAATTGAAGAGCCTAATTAGTTTAAAATATGCTTTAGTTAATCCTTTTACTATAGTTTGTGACAACTTCTCTCCACCATCTTCACCATTGTTTTGTCCAACTCATCCTTGAATTTTTATGCAATTTTAACATCAGTGCTTCTTGTTTCTCTAGCCAAATGTGCCCTTGAATTCTCATGAATTCAGCCCTCACTAGCATTAAAGTACCATAATAGTCTTTTCTTTGCTGTTTCTTCAAGTTTTCAAAAATGCCTTCATTTAGATTTTACATAAACAGAAAGAAATTGTCTTCTGTATCAGTCTTCTGTCCAAATTATCAATAGCTTCTCCTTTTCATGAAATGAACCTTATCTCTTCTTTGTTAAAAAAAAATGTTGATCTTATGCTAATTGCACCTTTAATTCTCTCTAGAATTTTATTCTTATCTCCAATGATTGTTGAAATGATTGAATAAGAAAGTCTTTCCTCACATCATATTTAACTGGTTTTCTTTCCATTATCATAGACCTGAATGATCTTCATTTTCATATACAATTTTAGAACTTTGCTCATCCTTTTTCCGTTTAAGTTTTCAGTGTCATGACTCTTTTTGCTAGACATATTGATGGGGACATAATAATGCAATTGTTTCAATCCCAGGTTTCAGCACCAAAATAAATAAATAATGTAATTGTTACGGTTTGTGAAACTTAAATAGCTGGCCTTTCAATTGACAAGTGCTCTTTATGTTATGAAACATTAAATATAATCATATGGTAGGCTTGATCTACATTAACATCAGCATCGGCATTGATGTCAGAGTCATAGTGGCTGCAGGTTCATCAGTTCAAGCCCTATATCTTTAGAGTTGAGCGTTGCCTGACTATGAACTATGATTTCCACACTTCCCTGTAGAACAGATCAGATCCCATTACATGGAAGTGTTTTGAACATTAAATCACAAAATTGAATCTATGGATGAATATCTGGTAACTACAACATTACAAAACTACATACTTCAATATTGCATGCAGTACATATTACTAACAATATGATGTATAAAAATAAATGACCTATCAAAGATATAGTTAATTATTACTTGAATATAAATCAGAAACTACTTATACACAAATTACTGTCATCCTAGACAGAACATAGTGTTTTATAAATGTAGGGATGATAGGGCAGATTTGGAAATGTTAAATCTGGTTGAGAGGCCTGGGTGCATTTTCAAATAAAGGGATACTTTTAAAAAATAAAGGAAGGGAGGAAGAGTTATAAGAGAAGTTGTGTACAGAAGTACAAAGGAAAAAGGTATAGCTTGCATACTAAAATTCACAATTATGCTTACCTGACAAGGGAGATACCATGATCAAGGAGGTGGTTTTCCCAGGGTGAGGCTTATCCATTGCACTCTAGATGTGTTAACCCCTGTGATTTCCTCAAATGTGGGAAACTCAACTGCATAATTTGAGGTAGTGGGGGATTTTTTTCAAGGTCTCCACTGTAAAAATAAATAAATAAAATGATCAATTATGCAGTTATTCCTAGATTACAGAGTGCTTATTCAGCTAGGAAAGAGGATAAAGTTTAAAATAAGCTGCATCACACAGAGCTCTGAGTAAGGAGACCCGGCAGTGTAGTGGTTATGTGTTGAGCTTCATTTCTCATGGTCGGCAGTTTGCAATCAGCAGCAGCTCCAAGGGAAAGAGACTGAGCATTCTACTCCTATAAAAAGTTCCAATCTTGGAAGCCCACAGGGACTCACTACAAGTCAACATTCATTCAATGGCTGTGGGTTTGTGTGTGTGCTTTGAATTACATATTTTGAATGCTGATTTTTATTTTGAAGTCAATAAGAAAAATCAAGCTTTATCCTGATTGAAATTAATTTCTTTTTGTTTAAAATACACTTTCCATTTCTATGTTCAATAGAGGCAATTCCAAATCAGTGTCCGTAGAACTGCCCCAAAAAGGTTTCTACTAAAAATCAATCACTACCATTGCATCAATTCTGGCTTGTTGGAACCCTACAGGGTAGGGTAGAACTGCCCCGTGGGTTTCCAAGACTGTAACTCTGAGCAGGAGTAGAAAACTTCCAGCTGTCTCACTCAGAAAAGCTGGTGGCTCCAAACTTCTAACCTTGTGTTTAGTAGCCCAACATGTGTGGCAGTCATGTGCTTATGTTAATTTTATGATTGAAATGTAGGGGTGGATTCTAGCCTGTTAATCTGGAGATAGCCTATGAGTAGCCAATGAGAATCCCGTGTGGGCATAGCTTTCTCCTGAGACTCCTGGAAAATCTCATGATATTTCCCTCATGAAGATGAGACGCTATCTTCCCCAGTTGTTGGGAGTTTGTCTCAGAGATGATGAATCACGGATAAGACAACATGGCAGCATCTGAGGAGCCAGAGGAGAAGTCACATGGCTCTGCCCTGATGGAACAGACCTCTGAAGCTGGAGAGCCATGTGGGGACCTGTGCCCACGATGAGTTGCTTCTGCCACCACTGGATGCTGTTGATGGACCCTGAGCCATGGCGAGGAGCCATGGGGATACCCCTGCCAGCGCTCACATTCTGCACCCACTGACCTGTGACTTCGTGAGTCAGAAGGAGACATTATAGACTTGTATCAGACATATAGGCTAATATCAGACTTGTGACTTTGAACTGGACTGGGTTGGGATGCTTTCTCAGTGTTCCATTCCTTTTGTATATGAACCATTCCCTTTTATCCATTTGCGTGTCTATAATTTTATTCCTCTAGTCTACCCGGACTAACACAACATGTAATGATGCCATCAGGACTGCATCAGTAGGATTTCGAAGACTGTAATCTTTACCAAAGCAGACATCTTCCTCCCAAAGACCTGCTGGTGCCAGTGTGTTCAAACTGGCAAACTTTGTGAGCAGCTGATTGTGTAACCACTGAATAATCAGAGCTTCCCCTTTTTTTTCATCTCACCCCACAATTAAGCAATCTAGGGCTGAGGAGCGAGTGAAACTGAGCCTCCCCAAGGCTAGATACAGTCTATTTGATGTTATTAATAAATCTGGATAAAGGGTCACAATGCTTTAGTCTTTTTCTTATATTTAATAACAATTTGTTGTATTTGGTCCACAAGATCAGGGACCCTGGAGGCATAGTGGTAATGACTTGGGCTGCTACCACAAAGTCAGCAGTTCAATACCACCAGCTACTCCATAGAAAAAGAGGGATTTTCTGCACCTTAAAAGATTACAGTTTTGGAAACTCACAGGAACCCTGTCCCATTGGGTAGCTTTGAGTTGGAATCAACTGGATGGAAGTGAGTTTGGGGGTTTTGTTATTATTTGTTTGTTTGTTTGAGTACAGGATTTCAGTAGTTTGAAACCACTAGTTTTCTCAAGGGAAAATGATGAAGCTTGCTATTTCTCAGAAGAGTTACAGTCTTGGAAGCCTAAAGGGACAGTCCTAGCTGATCCTCTAAGGCAGTGATTCTTAACTTATGGGTCACAACCTCTTTGAGGGTTAAACTACCCTTTCCCAGGGGTTACCTAAGATCATCAGAAAACATATTTCTGATGATCTTAGGAATTGAGACACCACTCCTCTAACCATCTCCAAGCACGTCCGCCAGATATGCCCACATATAAGAACCCAGCATGAAGACTGTTACCCATGCTACACCATGCTTCAAGACAAAATTTCATTTATTTGTAATTAGAAACAAATATTTCACAATATATAATTCCATACTATTTTGTGATCAATCACTATGCTTTAATTATGTGCTATTTGTAACAATGAAAATACATCTTGCATATTAGATATTTACATTAAAATTCACAACAGTAGCAAAATTACAGTTATAAAGTAGCAACAAAAATAATTTTATGGTTGGGAGTCACCACAACATGAGGAACTGTTTTAAAGGGCCATGGCATTAGGCAGGGTGAGAACCACTGCTATAGGGTCACAATGAGTTCAGATTGACTTCATGCAGTGAGTTTAGGGTATATGTTTTAGGATCCCTGGTACCATATACTTGAAAATGCAATTTTTTGTAGAATTGAATTAATTTTTCAAGTTATCCAACAGCGATTTCTGTCCCTCATCCTTCTGACACTTGGAATCAGCCATAATCGTAGTCAATGTCACATTTCTATATTCAACACATCACTCTACATTTGGTACGCGTTCCATTACATTCTTACTAATTAACGGAAGTATCTGGTGCCATCTCAACCATTTAAATTATCAAAGTGGAAAATTAGAAAACCAAGCTCTGCTAACTTAGAAAGGATTCCCCATGTGTGAAGGATTCCCCATGTGTGCCACATGTTTCCCTGTTCCTGTATTCATTTCTACCATCAAACTATGGGTCATATAATTTCTTCGACCCAATCTGCCATACAACACCCAGTACTCAACTTAGAAATAATGGACCAAGAGGTTTAAAAAGGAAGGGTTAGGGAGAGAAATAAAATAAGTTCCCTTACTTTTACAGCATCTATGGTTTTTATTCTATCAGATAAAAAAAACTTTAAGTTACCTTAAAATTAAAAAAAAAAAAAAGCCTTTTCAGAGTAGCTTTGTGTGGCAGTTACACAATCTGTTGACTTGTAAAGGGGGTGGGGATGCGGGGGGGGAGTCTCACCTGCCCATCAGGTCAAAGTTTGATGCCTCATTTGAGAGGCACAAAGGGAGATAAAAAGATCACTGGAAACCAGATACAGGCTCACTCTCTGTGGGACATTCCTGTCGGCAAAGCACTTGGAGCTATCTATCCTCACAAAGCCAGAGCCCTGGAGCTGGAGGAGCCACATGGAGACCCGTGTCTGTGCTGCTTCCACTCTCCCTGGCTATCAAAAGACATAGTGTCTGGGGTCTTAAAGATCTTGTGTATCTTGAAGATACACAAGCAGCCATACACAAGCAGCCATCTAGCTGATACGTAACCAAGCTCACATGGAAGAATCACACCAGCTTGTGAGATCATGAGGTGGTGAAGGGATCAGGGATCAGGCATGACAGACCCAGAACAAAAAAATCATTATCAACTGGAATGAGGGGGAGCACAGAGTGGAGACCCAAAATCCATATATAGACAATTGGACATTCACTTACACAAAGGTCACAGAAGTTCTCTCCTACATACATATGTGTCTATGAATTTGTTTCTCCAGTCAACCCAGAGTAGGACATTTTGGTTCTCTTTGGAGGGAGCATAGGGTGCATAAAGTGACTAATAATAATAATAAATAATGGCAACTTTTATTTTTAGTACATTTTCTTGCTCCTCTGTTAAGTTGATCTAGTAATTTAACTCTGCTTATAGGAGTCACAAACTAACAAAGACAAGACACAGATAACTTGTGGGGTTTTTACGCATTTCGTGGGGGGCTCTTACAGCTGTTATCACAATCCATCTATCCATCCATTGTGTCAAGCACATTGTACATATGGTGCCATCATCATTTTCAAAAATATTTTCTTTCTACTTGAGCCCTTAGTGTCAGTTCATTCCCAGACCCCCTCTCCTCCCCTCCTCTGCCTCATAAAGCCTTGATAATTTATTAATATTTTTTAGGTTTTACAATGATCATTGTCTCCATTCGCCCACTTTTCTATTGGCCATCCCCAGGGAGGGGATTTTAAGATAACCCTTGTGACTAGTTCCCTGTTTTCTTCCCAGCTTCCCTTTCCCCTCCTAGTCGTACTACTCTCATTATAGGTCCCAAGGGGTTTATCTGTCCTGGAGTCCCTGTGCTGTGAGCTTTTATTTTTTCCCGTGTACATGCTCTGGTCTAGCATGATTTGGAAGGTAGAATTAGAGTGACAATAGTGGGAGGAAGAACTCTTAAAGAACTAGAAGAAAACTGTATGTTTCATCAGTGCTATAATGTACCCTGTCTAGCTTCTCTCTCCCTGTGACCCTTGTGCAAGTGAGTGTTCAATTGTCTATATGTGGACTTTGGGTCTCCACTTTGTGCTCCCCCTCATTCCAATTGATATGATTTTTGTTCTGGATCTTTGATGTCTGATACCTGATCCCTTCAATACCTCATGATCTCACAAGCTGGTGTGATTCTTCCATGTGAGCTTTGTTGCTTGTCAGCTAGATGGCTGCTTGTTTATCTTCAAGCCTTTAAGGTCCCAGACACTATGTCTTTTGATAACCAGGTACCATCAGCTTTCCTCACTAAATTTGCTTATGGATGTGATTTGTCTTCAGCAACTGTGTCAGGAGGTGAGCATCTCAGAATGCCACATGAATAGAACAAAATATTCTTTACTTGAGGGAATACTTGAATAGAGGCCCAATGCTCCCTCAATGCAAGAACACTTTGTTCTAGCATTCCTTTTATGCTCTTCCATTTGCATTTGCATTTTATACTAGAATCTTATAGGGAATAATTGCATCACCTAACCTCCATTTATGAGCATCACATGTGTACACAAAAGTGTACAATGCAAAATACCCAACCATTCATTTCATGATGTTCTGTGAAGCTGATTTTATATTTCTCATTCTCTTATTATTGTGAATTTTTCTCCTGTTCTTTTGGGTATGAATTCAAACTTACACCAATTTTTCAATTGAAATAAGCATATAACTGTTCAAAGATAACAGCTTGTATAGAAAGGTTGAAGCTGCATATAAGACAAATAAAAATTCCTGCATTTTAGTACCCAAATGTCAGAGGGTGGCTTCTGAATAAGTAAGAATAATGGGTAAATCCTCAACAAGACACTACTTAGGTAGGAAATAAGTCAAGTTCAACAAAAGTTCAACTCCTGCTTGTGGAATGTTCTCTGTGAATAGCTGCTACCAGGTTGCTAATCTTTCCTTTCAATTTCTTAGTCTCCTTTTAATTGATTCCTGTGCTCTTCATCACTAGTATCTGCCCATCAGCTCTGTTAGTGCATCAGCGTCCTTCGAGTATCTGCTCCGTGATCATTCATCATTACTTAGCAAGCACTGTTTACACCCAATCTTTATAAACTAAATTCACTTAAACTCAGGTTTCCAGAGAGTTAAATTAATCCTTATCCTTTACAAAGGGCACACTCACATCATAGATTGTTGACAAACCTTTTATTGATGTATTTAATTACTTCCTTTTATTTCTCTTCCGATCTGTCCTAATATACTTTTATATTGATGTATGCTTCAAATACATAGAGAAATAGTTTTTAATTTCCATTAATGTAATTGTGCTATAGTTTCCATTGTACTTTGTAAGTATGTAATGAGTATATCACAACAAGAGTTCTGTACCCAAATGGTCCAAGCTCAAATCCCAATAGATTAATTTACCATGTGGCCTTAAACACTTCAGTTTCTTCATTGGTAAAATGGGAATTCTGATAAAGGTTCATTAGAATCAACTTTATGCCAGTGGGGTATAAAAGAAAGATGTATATCACCCAAACCATGATGCTTTCAATTGCATCACAAGCATTTGGAAGCTCAACAATGAAAAAGGAAGATCAGAGAAAAATTTTAAAAATGGATGGATTTGAATTATGGTGGTCACAAAGAATATTGAAATTATCATGTACTACAAGAATAGACATACTTGTCTTGGAAGAAGCACAGCTATAATGTTTTTTAGAAGTGAGAATGGCAAAACATCATCTCATGTACTTTGGAAATGTTATTCAGAAGGACCAGACTCACGGAGAAGGGTATTATGCTTGGCAGAGTCAAAGGGAGAAAAAAAAAGAAGCCCTCAATGAGATGGTAGTAACCCTTATCTCAAGCAAAACATTAATTTTAAAGAAGGTGCAGGATTGGTCTATTGTAGATAAAGTCACTGTGAGTCAGAGTCCATTAAACAATACTCAACAAGGACAATAACAATACATTACAAGCTTTCTATGAGCTTTTATCAGTCAATGGAACATACTTAAAATTACTGAAGTGCTATTATTACTATTATTTTTACCCATAGGCATAGTTCATTAGAACCCAAGTTTTCTATGAACAACTCGCCCGTTGATTCTAATGGCTCCATCTTACCTCACAGTGTTGTTATGGGTTAATTTTTTCAAGTCTTTTCCCTCAGTGCTGGGGAATGCACCTTTATTTGAAAATAGTCTTTGACTAAATGAAAGGATAACAGAGGGAATGGGGCACTAATCTACCCAGGGGGGAGTACTGATCTTGTCTCCATAGAAACTGGAGTGGGCAAGCAGTTCCTACCACGAAGCACCCAACCATGAGGACAGCGTGGACACATGGAAGGATGCAAGAAAAGAGAGAGCTACAGAGCCAGAAGCAACCAGAGTCAGATGGACTCCTTCCCTAGGAGTGGACATGGCAGAGAACAGGTTGGGGGAGGGACCAGCAACCCACACCTACAGGGATAAAGACAAGAAGGGAGGAAGAGGAAGAGAGCTGGTCCAAGCTCCATGCTAACACGTAATGCTCACAGGAATACATCCCTCTGGAGATTCAATGCACCACAGAAAGAACTGGACAAATAACGATTCCTGGGGGCATGATAGAGGGGAGGAGAAGGGGGTATGGACAAACACATGGACGGGGGAAGGGGAGCAACAAATGGTCTGGAATTGATGAAAAGGAGGGTGAGGGAGGCCTGGTTGGGATTAAGCAAGGACAATGAATCTATGAGAAAACACTGAAACGCCAATGAAAGTGGAACAAGATGGGGGGACAGGAGGGAGATGGAAGGAAATAGAGGAAAGAGCTAGAAGGCAAAGGGCATTTGCAGACGTCTAACATAGGTATGTTCATACATAAATACAACTATCTGTTTTAAGGTGGGAATAAATTTAAGAACATATCTGTAGGTCAAATATTAGGGCAGCAGCTGGACCTTGGGCCCTCACTCTGGTGCTCCCTCAATGCAAGAACACTTTGTTCTATGAATCTGGTATTCCTCAAGGCTCACTGGCCCAACATGATCATTGAAGTAAAATGGGTGAATAAGCAAATGTAGTGAAGAAAGATGATGGTGCCCAGCCATCAAAGGATATATCATCTGGGGTCTTAAAAGCCTAAAGATAAACAATAGACCATCTACTTGAGAAGAGACCACACCCACACAGAAGAAGCACAACAGCCAGAGTGGTCACATGGTAGTGAAAGGTCTCGGCAATAGACATCAAACAGGGGGGAAAAAACACATATCACTGTATGCACACCTCCCCAAGATGCCCACTGAGGACATGTGGTAACGTGAGATGGAGTGGTGAAGAAAGCTGATGGTGCCCAGCTATCAAAAGATATAGCATCTGGGGTCTTAAAGTCTTGAGCATAAACAAGCAGCCATCTAGCTCAGGAGCAACAAAACCTACCATAAAAGAAGTTCACTTGCCTGTGAGATCATGAGATGCTGAAAAAATCAGGCATCAGGCATCAAAGAGCATAAATCAAAATCAATGAACCAATTAACTCCCGATATTGCTGAAGACAAATGGATACAGAGGCAAACCGAGTAGAAGAAATGATGGTGCCCAGCTACCAAATGATTGAATGTCTAGAGTCTCAGAGACTTGAAGATAACCGAGTCGCCATTTAGCACAGAGACAGCAAAATCCACAGGGAAGAAGCACACCAGCAAGTGTGATCAAGAGAGGACAAAGGGAGAAGGTATTGAGCATCAAAGAACAGGAATCACTTCATTACAAGTGAGGGGAGGAGCAGGGTGGGGACCTAAGACCCACTGGTGGGTAATTGGTCACCTCTTTATAGGGGAGCCATGGGAAGCAGACAGACTAGTCAAGGTGCAGCCGGGCAGTGATGATGCATACAAGTTTCCTCTAGTTCCTGAGGTCTTCCTCCCCCCCAACCATCATGGTCCCAACTCTACCTTGCAAATCCGGATGGACTGGAGAAGGTACACTAGTGGAGAGAGGAGCTGGAGATATGGGGAAATCAGGATGGGTGAGCCCCTTTGGGCCGGTGGTTAGATTGGAATTACTGGTTGGGTAGAGGAAAGGTGGGGTAGAGAGATGAAACCAACTGCAAGGATCTACATATGACCTGTCTAGAGGATGGGCATTGGGGGTGTGGGTTGAGGGAGGTGTCGAGCAGGGTAAGATATGATAGAACAATAATAATTTATAAAGTATTGAGGGTTGATGGGGGAGGGAGAGCAGGGGAAGTGGGGAGGGGCTGGAGGAGCCGATACCAGGGGCTTGGGGGAAAGGGCAGATGTTTGGAGAATAATGATGGCAGTAGATGTGCGAGTATGCTTGCCACAGTATGTTTATTTATGTATTGGAAAAATGATGTACAACCCCCTAATAAAATGATTTTTAATTTTAAAAAAGATAAATATATACTTTTTAATCTTTTAAAAAAAGAAAATTGTCTTTGACTATATAATTAGCTAGGATGACATCATATTGGAATACGGTGAGTCCTAATTCAATATAGCTGATGACCTTATAAAAAGAAACATGGAAATCCAGAGACAGAAGGAAGACATCATGTAAAGATAAAGGTAAAAACAGGATGCCAAAAAAAAAAAAAAAAACCAGGAGTCATGCTACCACAAACCAAAAGTGTCCAGGAAAGAGACAAGGAAGCATCTTTTACCTTGAGGATTTAGAGAGAATATGCCTTGTTAAGACTGAATTCATATGTAAGCGCTCCCAGAAGTGTGAAAAAATAAATTTATGCTGTTGAAGTCACCAAAATCATAATATTTTGTTAAAATGCCCTATGAAATTAATATATATGCAACTATGACCATACCGATATTTTTAATTCTCTGACTCTCTCCAAGTCCTCACCAGCAAAAACCACCAACAACAAATAATTCCTGTCAAACATGCCCCTATGGTCCTGTGCAGAGCCATGGTGACATAGTTGTTGTACTTGGGCTGATAGCTGCAAGGGCAGTTTCTCCCAGTCAAGTCATGGGAGGAAAACGGGGCTTTCTACTCCTGTAAACACTTCTAGTCAGGGGAACTCACAGGGTCGTTCCCCCTGGTCTATAGAGTCCCTATCAGGCAGAACCAACTCAGCAGTTAGGAGGATTTGCTTGTTTTTGTTGTTTTTGATGGACTTGTTTGCAAAACTTTCTAGGCTTTGTCCCCAAGAGTAAGACAGCTAGCTTATACATCCTTCAATTTAACTGGCTGTTAGAAATTCATTCACTCACTCATGGAAATTGAATTAATAATAAATCATAGCAAACCACTGGGGGTTTCCAACTCACTGGGGGCTTCACTTTTTATTCGAGTGGAAAGCCTAGCCTTTCTCCCATTTAACTCACAGTTTCAAACTAGTGACCATATGTTCACAACCCTACTCTTCACCATTACACAACCAAGGTTAATTTTTTGCTTAAGATTACAGACCTACTAGTAATACAAAAGGGTATATACAACCTCCCTTTTCCAAGAAAAAAAAGGACACCATTTATGGCTGTTAAGAGTGAAAAAAAATTGGGATGAGCCCCGGTGTCATAGTGGTTGTGCGCAGGACTGTGGCCCATTGGGATGTAGGTTCAAATCCAGCAGCAGCTCTGCAGGAGCAAGGCTAGGCCTCCTATTCCCACCACCAGAGAGCAGTGATGTCCCCCAAAACAAACAAACAAAGAATGATAAAAAATAACACTTTCTTCTTGCTTTAATTACATTTCCCGAAGTAATGACACTGGAAATTTCTTTACATAATTGATGTAGGATCATATTCAGCAGAAGAAATTAACTAGATTCTGTGTACAGTCAGTGTAATCCACATCCCTAATGAGCCCTCCCTCAAATATTCCAAAACTGTTCTTCTGGGAAGATGATGACAGAGTAACACATACCAGAGGTACTCTGCAGAAATCAGCCTAGGAGAGTTATTAAGAGGGAAATTCAACACTGCCTGATCACAGGAGGAGCATCATAAAGTTAAGTACACACAGGTCCACAAGGTTTTGAGGGGCTGGGAGCTTTTGGCTTACCACAGTCAAAACCAGCTAGGGTTTGACCCTAGCCCCAGAACTGTCTGAGCTAGAGCCAGGATCAATTGGAGATGGCACAGGGGCTTTGTCTCAGTAGAGCCACAGCTTGCTGCCAGTTTAGGGCAGGGATTAAACCCTTGCAGTTCCCACAGTCAGGGGGTGGGGCTCAGATATATTATTACTTTTAGTCTCCCTCTCTCCTTTCTATCCCACCACAGTTTCAGGGGGTTTAGTACTTTGGTGTTTTTCCTGTTGGTCTCTTCCATTTTCTCTCACACTACATTGTGGAATCCAGACCACCGCCCTTAGCCTAGGTCATTTATGCCTGCTCCACCCAGCTGGGAGGGCCCCACCCTGTGCTGTGTAGCCTGAGACTGGAGAAGTCTACCCACCCTCCACCAGGGGATATCCCACCCAACTTTTTCCCAGGGGATTCCTGGTTGTATCAGTGGGGGAGGTCTTATCTGTACTGCATGGTCCCACATGACTGAGGGAACTTCCACACGCCTGTGTTAGTGCCTCACACACATTAAGGGCACTCAGCCAAAAGTTCCACGCAGCTGCGGAAACCACTGCCCCACCTCTGCAGCAATCTACCGGATCATGGCAATTCTGCCCACTATTCACAGTGTTCTACACAAAAGCAGACAACCCACCAGCCTTCTGTGGCACTCCCCTTGCAGCAGGCAAACCTGTATGCCCTCTGTGGCACCCCAAGCTGCCATAGGCCACTCCATCACAGCTTATTGTGAACACACAGTACAGCACCATCCATGTGGATCCACAACAATCCAAGCAGGGTCCCCATAGGACCATTCCAACTTGCCTTCCAAATAACAGAATACTGGTTGACTAGGGAAATACTAAAGTCACAGGAGGACAAAGTGGTAGGCCAATTCCACAATAAAATTACCCACAGGAAGTTCAAAGATGCATCCCTACGCATCTCCTAAAGAGAACCAGTGCTCTTTGACTCCCTGGTAAATGGCACCTGGTTCCTCTAAAACAACACAACACCAACAGCAATCAGCCCCAAAAACCTCAATGAAAAAGCAGGAGAACCAAACGGCAATGGCAGAAGATGTCCTGAACCTAGTGACATGTCTAGAAGAAACAGACATTGATATGCCACAGAAAGAAATATTTCAGAATGCTCCTTGGAGACATACAGGATATGAGAGAAACAATACAGAACAAAGATGAAATAATAGAAGAGATAAAGTTCATACACCAAAAAGAAATATAAGCGGTTAAGGATAAGCTAACAAAAACCAACAGCAAATTAACGGACTACACGAATTGACTGGAGGAAGCAGAAAATCACAGTAGTCACCTACAGAATAGCTAAGTGAACTTTAACGAATGCAAACAAAAATCTAATAAAATCATCAGAGAAACTGAAGAAAACCTAAGAGCTTTGTCTGATCCTATGAAGAGGAACAACATCAGAATCATTGAATTACAGGAGGAAGACACAACAAAGAAGCCATCTGCAACAATAGTCAGAGAATTCTTGGAGGAAAACTTCCCTAGCTTAAGGAATGAAAGCCAGGCAACCATTCAGGAGACTGAAAGAACACTGGCTAGACTGAATCCCAAGAATACCAAGGTAAATAATAGTTCAACTAGGAAAAGGAGAAAATAATGAGAGCTGCTAGGGAAAAACAAGCAATCACATATAAAGAATCCCAAAGAAGAATATGCCCAGACCTATCAGCAGACACTATGAAAAAGATGAGAGTGGAGTAATATAGTCCAAATATTTAAGCAAAATAATGCAAACCCAAGAATACTCTATGCAGCCAAATTATCTATCAAGATAGTTGGAGAAATAAGAGTTTTCCCAGAGAAGGAAAAACTCAAAGAATACATTAGAAGAAACCCAGCCCTACAAAAGACTAAGTATGGGCAGAAAAACAACACCCACTAAGCATAAATAAGAGACAATCACTTGAAACAACCTCACCCAAAGGGCAACAAAGAGAAAGCAACCCTGAAGATAGCATTGGCTGAAGGGTTGAAAGAAATCAAGAATGATCAAGCCTCACACACAGATGCACAACACATTGAAAAGGTAGGGAAACATCCAACACAAAAGGTATAAGATGACATCACATATTCCTCAGACGGAGATACTAACTGTAAATATCAATGGACTCAACTCAGGCATTAAAAGACTGAGGCTAGCAAACTGGCTTAGAAAACACAATCCATAAATCTGCTGACTACAGGAGACACATCTCAAGACTATAGACAAAAATTGACTGAGAATCACAGGCTGGAGAAAGCAATACCAAACAAATGGCAATTCAAAAAAAAAAAAGTCAACAATCCTAATCACAGATAAAATTGACCTCAAAAATGCAAACTATAAAAAGAGATAAGGAGGGACATTATAAAATGCTCAAGGGAATGGTATGCAAAGAACCAATAAGCATTGTAAACATATATCCCCACTGAGTATGTCAACCAAACACTCCAAACGATGAAAAAAGAAATCCTCAACAATTATAGTGGGTGGCTGCAATACCCCATTCTCAGAGAAAGATCACAAGGAAAGAAACTCAAAAGGAGGCTAGAGACTAAACACTACAATTAGAAAATTTGACTTGACAGATATAGACAGAGATTTTCATCCAAATACAAAAATAATTCACATTATTTTCAAGTCGACATGGAACATAATCAAAAATAGACCACATGCTGTGGCATAACAAGAATCTACATAAATTTAAGCACACTGATATCATACAGATTCCTCTCTCTGACCATTGTGCCATAAGGCTGGAAATCAACAAGAGAAAGATGAAGAAAACAAGAGCAAGGGATTGGAGGATGAGTAACTGTTGTAAAGGGAGTGGGTATTGGTCCAGATCAGAGATGAAAGTAAGAAATTTCTAGAAGCCAATGAGAATGAAAACACAACATACCAAACTTATGGGACATAGCAAAGGCAGTTATCAGAAGCAGTTTCATAGCAATACCTGAATACCAGAAAAAGGAAGAGGTTCTCATAACTTCCACAAAATATACAAAAATTAGAGCAAAGTCAGCAGGACAATCCTACTAATAGCAAAAGAAAATAAACAATAAAAATGAAGACTAAGAGTTTCCCATAAGAAAACTATGGGAAAATTAATGCTGCTTAAAATTGGTTATATGAAAGAATAAACAGAATCATCAAAACGCTGGCACACTTATCCAAAGAAAGGAGGGAACAAACTTCAATAACCAGAATGAGGGATGAAAGAGGGGACATTAAAATTGACCCTAATGAAATAAAAAACATTACTACAAAGTACTATGAAGGGCAGTACTCCAATGAATTCAACAACTTCGAAGACATGGACAAATTCTTGGAAATACAGTCCCTCCCTAGACTATCGCCAATGGACATCAAGACTCTCAACAGACCCATAGAAATAGGAGAAATAGAAAAGGTTATCAAGGGATTACCAACAAAAAGTCCCCTGGACCAGATGGTTTCACAAGCATTCAGGGAAGAACTGATACCAATTCTAGCAAACTCTTCCAAAACCTAAGAAAAGATGGCAAACTCCTGAACACCTTCTATGAAGTTAGTATAAAACTGATACTGAAACTGGGCAAGGATCCCACAAAAATGGAGAAATACAGATGAATACCCCGAGTGAATACTGATGAAAAAATCCTTAATAAAATAATGGCAAATAGAATACAAAAGTATTCCTGATCATAAAACAAATAATTCACCATGACCAAGTGGGATTCATAAACGGGATGCAGGGATAGTATGACAAATGAAGGACCATTAGTATCATTCACATTGACATGAAAAACTATAAGAACAGCATGATGATATTGATAATTGCAGAAAAAGCATTTGACAACATCCAACACCAATTCCTGTTTAAGACACTCGAAAAGATAGGAATCGAAGGAAAATTGCTCAAGACAATACACATTATATATAAAAAACCAACAACCAATGTAATAGTCAATGGAGAAAGAAAAGATTAACACAAGCCCACTTAAAAAGAGGACAAGACAAGGATGACCCTTATCCCACGCCTATCTAATATCATACTGGAGGTTTTAGCTAACAGCATAAGGTAAAGAAAGGAAAGCAAAGGCATTTGCCTGGCAAAGGAAGAGGTGAAACTATCATTATTTGAAGATGATATGATTTTATATATGGAAAATCCCAAAAGCTCCACACATACTGGAAGCAATGGAGGAGCATGGCAGAGTGGCAGGATAAAAGATCAACAATCAGATGTCTATCGCACTGCTATACACATCAGATAAGACTGCAGGAAATTAAAAAGCTAGCAACCCTTCACAAGAGCCAAATATAAATTCAAATATCTGGTGATATCCCAAATTAAAAGAGCAAAAGATCTATATGAGGAAAACTAGAGACCTATCGATGGAAGAATATTCCATGCTCATGGATTGGAAGACTCAATAAAGTAAAGATGTTAGTAATTCCTAACTATATAAGTTATATAAGTTTGATGCAATTCCAATACAATTACCTTCATCTTTCTTCAAAGAAATGGGGAAAAAATGCTTACCAACTTAATATGGAGAGGGAAGATGCCCAGAATTATCAAGAACTCCTCAAGGACACAGTGGGAGGGCTTTCTTTATCTGACTTTAGCACATATTATACAGCGAGAGTGGTCAAAAAACTCATTTTATTGGTAGAATGATAGATACTCAGACCAATGGAAAAGAACTGAAAACCCAGAAATAAAATCATCAGCATACAAATGACTGACCTCTGATAAGGCCTTAAAAATATCAAGTGGGAAGTAGATGCCCTCTTTAATAAGTGGTGCTGTAAAAAAAATGGATATCTACCTGTAAAAAAATAATTCAACACCCTTATCTCACCCCGTGCACAAGAATAAACTCAAGGTGAATCATAGACTTCCAAAACTATTAGGGCCATTAATGAGGGAATTGGGACCAACCTAAGAACTTTGGCACAGAAAATACAAAGGCTATCAGAAATGAGGAAGGACACATATAAAGAGGAGACACAAATTGACAAGTGGGATATACTGAAGATAAAACACTTGTGTAGATAGAAAGAATTTGTCAACAGAGTAATAAAAAAGCCCATGAAATGGGAAAACATCTTTAGCTATGACATATGGGCCTTATTATTAAAATCTACATTACCCTGATAGCTTTCAAAAACAAAACTGCCCACCGAGGAGGTGGGCAAAAGAGCTGAACAGAAGTTTCACAGAGGCAAATATCCAAGTGGCCAATAAGCATATGAGAAAATATTCCTGATCATTAGCCACAAGAGAAATGCAAATTACAAAAAAAATGAGATGCCACCTAAGGTCCTCAAAGACATCCCAATTCAAAAAAGCAGGAAGTAACAGGTGCTGGATGGGCTGTGGGAAGACAGGAACTCTCTCTCATCCACTGCTGATGAACCTGTTGGTCTGTGCAGCCATTATGTAAATTGATTTGGCAATATTTAAAACTGATGGAAATTGAGCAACCATATGACCCAGCAATCTCCCTACTAGAAGAGGCAAGAAACAAACCATGGACAGAAATCTCTGCTCCACTATTCATCCCAGCACAGTTCACAATTGCAAGGAGTGGGAAACAACCCAAATTTCCATCAACTGATGAATAGATTAAGAAACTGTGGTATATACATGTAATGGAGTACTACGCATTACTGAAATGCAGGGATGAAAGCATGAAGCATATCGCCACATGAGAAGAACTGGAGAGAATCATGCTAAGTGAAGTAAGTCAAGCACAAAAGGATAAGTACAACATGAGCCTGCTGAGGTAAGCTTTAAAAAATGCAAAAGGGGCCTAGGGGGGGAAAAAAACTACTGTATGTAGAAATTCCTGGGATGAGACCCAGGTAGTATGGCAGAGGCCAGACCAAATCCAGGGCTACACATGGTACTCAACTGAGCAGTTGCAGGGGTGGGGGGTGGAGGGGAGGAAGATAGTGATATGTAGCAGGGAAATGGGGCACTAACTCACCCAAGAGGATCATATTGTTTATATCTCCATAGGGAAAGAGGGACCAAACTTTAACCTGGTGTTTCAAGATGTGAATGCAGCATGAGGGCATGGAGTCGGGAGCCAGTGGAGGGATCTTAGGGTCCAGCTCCAATCTCAACTACATGAACAGCCATCTCTCCCCCTAGGGGACTTTAATTAGGAGGACAGCATGGAGGCTGCAGCTAGGGTAGAGGGACATGTCTGATCAGAGCACATGAGAGCAAATGAAGTGGAAGGAAGAGAGAGTGGAGTGCATCCTGGCCCACCGAATGTTGAGGATGAAATGCCCATGGAGAACAGCCAATGCACAGAGAAGACCATATGGCTGGCCCCACTATGAAACAGGGCATCCCTCACTGATTCAAGTCCCTATAAGGACAACACTGTTGAAGCAGTGTCAGGATTGCACCCAGTATGACCCCACCACTCTGAGACAAAACACTAAGGGAGTGCAGCAGAGCAGCAGGGGGAGCAGAGCTTGGAGTTCCCAAGGGAGTGCCAAGGATCTACTTTGGGATCAGGGTGTGGAACCCTATCGGACTCAACCAGGGACACTCCTGGAGGTCAACAATCAGACCTTGAACTATTTACAGGCTTTTCTTTTGTCATTATTATTTTTCACTTATTTATATATTTTTTCTGGATGTGGATTTTGTTGTTGTTGTCATCGTCATTGTTTTGTTACCTTTTGTTCCTTCATCTTGCAATGTCTTGTTTTTTATGTATATATTATTATCTCTGCAAGTCTATCTATATAAGAAGGGTTGGATGATCATTCTGGGGGAGAAAATATGGGACTGACAATTCCGGGGTTCGTGGGAGATGGGGAAGTGAGGGAAAGGAGGTGGTATTAACCAACCCAGGGATAAGGGAACAGCAATAGATTCAAAATCAGCAGCAAGGTAGGTGTGGGAGGCCTGATAGAGATAGGTCAAGAGTAATAATGTAACAGAGAAAAATTACTGAAATCCAAATGAAGGCTGAGCATGATTGTAGGACAAGAGGAAAGTAAAAGGAAATAGAGGAAAGAAATGGGAGACAAAGGTCATTTATAGAGGTTTAAATACAGGCATGAACATAAGTAAATATATTTATACATGATGGTGGGGAAATAGATATATGTGAATATACGTATATGGGTTAATATTAAGGCAGCAGATGGACATTGGACCTCCACTCAAGTACTTCTTCAATGCAAGAACACTTTGCTGTATTACATTGGCATTCCACTATGCTCACCTTCCCAATATGATCACTTAAAGACATAGGTTTGCATAAGCAACTGTGATGAAGAAATCTTATGGCACCTGGCTATCAAAGATACAGCATAGATGGTCTTAAAAGTCTTGAAAGTAAACAAGCGACCATCTAGGTCGGAAACAACAAAGCCCATACAAAGAAGCATACCAGCCTGTGTGACCACAAGGTGTCAAAGGGATCCGTTACAGGCATCAAACAACAAAAAATCTTATCATATCCTGATGTGATCACTGAAGACAAATTTGTGCATATGCAAAAGTGGTGAAGAGAGCTGATAGTGTCCAGCTATCAAAATATGTAGCATCTGGGATCTTATAGGATTGAAGGTATACAAGCATCCATCTAGCTCAGAAGCAACAAAACCCACTCGGAAGAAGCACACCATCCTGTGTGACCACACGGTGCCAAAGAAATCAGGTATCAGGCTTCAAAGAACTAAAAATTATTCAAAAGTGACCTCAGACTGCCCGTGTCCTGGTCATCAGCAATGCAGGGAGAGCGATTGTGGAAAACCATTTCCATGTTTGGAGGGTCTGTAACTATCCCTCTCAAATGCTTGTGCTTTCACACATAAATACATACATACATACATACATACATACACACACACATATATATATATACACATAAATGAGGGGAAGTACAGATTGGGGACCTAAAGCCCAACTCTAGGTGAAGAGACACCCCTCACAGAAGGGTCACAGGAAGGAGGGGATCCAGTCAGGGTACAGTGTAGCAATAATGAAATATGCAACTTTCCTCTAGTTTTTCAATGCTTCCTCCCTCCTACTATCATGATCCTAATTCTATCTCAGAAATCTAATTAGACCAGTGGTACAGATAGGAATCGTAAACATGGGCAATCCAGTACAGGTGATCCCTTCAGGATCAGTTGTGAGTGGCAATACCGGGAGGGTGGAGGGAAGGTGGAGTAGAAAGGCCAACCAATTATAAAGATATACATATAACCTCCTCCCAGGGGTATGGACAACAGGGAAGTGGGTGAAGGCATACATCAGACAATGAATGACATGCATGCCAAATAATAATTTATAAATTATCAAGCATTCATGAATGAGAAGGGGGTTGGGGAAGGGAAGGAAAATTGAGGAGCTAGTATACCCAGGGCATAAACAGAAAGAAAATTTTTGGAAAATGATGTTGGCAACAAATGTACAAATGTGCTTTGCATACAATGGATATATGTATGGATAGTGGTAAGAGTTTTATGAACCCTCAAGAAAATAATTTAAAAAATTATTTCAAAACTGTGATGAGATTAACTTGCTGGCTACTTTAAATAAGATCCCATCATGAAGTTGACCACACAGTGCTAGATCATATCATGGGGAAATCCTGGTCTTAAGCTAAAGAAACACTCGAGTTAATATAAAATTTAACCATTAAACCACTAAAACAATGATGGAGAACTTGAAAAAATCTGTCAACTTCTGCTGGCTGAAAGTGAAAATTATGCAATCAAGATGCATTAATGATTACTTGTGATTGAAGTGAAAAAGTTAGAAACAAAGAGAAAGGATTGATAGTTGGAAAATATATGTCTTTGTTGTTAGAAATGAAGCTGAAAGTTGTATAATACATCATCGCATAGACCAACAACATATTCAACACAAACACATTTGTGCAACAACACAAACATAATAGGTCATTGCATAGACGAACAACTTATTCAATACAAAAACTCGGTGACTGTGTACATGGCTCTTGCCAGATGGAATACACAGGAATTAAATTGATGACATCTGTGAGAAAAGACCACAAATAAACTCAATATTATCAACCAAAAGAAACCAGTAGTTGGCTCTGGAAGAGACCATCAATTGCTCACATGCAATTTTGAGTTGAAGCTGAAGAAAATTAAAGCAAGTCCATGAGAGCCAAAAAATAACCTTTGAATATATCCAACCTTTGAATATATCCAACCTTTGAATATATCCAACCTGGATTTAGAAAACATGCCTCGAGTAGATTTGATGCAGTGAGCACTAACAACCAAATATCAAATAAGTTGTGGAATGCTATCAAAAAGATAATATATTAAGAAAGTAAACTGTCTTTTGAAAGACAGAAGAGAAAAATTAAAAAAAAAGTGGGGAGGAGCACATAGATGCAAGAAGAAACTCTGAAACTTACTCTCAGATGTAGAAAAGCTAACATGACTATAGGAAAGGAATTGCTGAACAGAAAATTTCAAAAGGCAACTGAAGAGGACAAGGTAAAGTATTATGATTTGTGAAAATGACAAGATTTAGAAACCAAAAGGAAAAAACCGCCGTTGGGATTTTTCAAAGTTAAGCAATTAAGAAAAAATATTCAAGTTGAAGGATTCTATAGGGAAAACATTGAATGTTACAGTGTGCTAATCCAGGTAAACTAGAAGAACACATTCATAAACATATATGTATAAAAAAAGAGGTTTATATACAAGAAGAGTTGAATATTGAGAAAACATCCCAGTCTAGCCCATATCAAGTCTGATATTAACCCATATGTATGATACCAATCTATGAAGTCCTCTTCAGGCTCATAAAACACCTACAGTGCTGCTGGTAAAAAGTCTTTGAATCTAGTGGTGGTGTAATCATCTCATTGCTGGCAAAGGTGTCCATCCAGGTGGCTTCTCCAGCTAAGGGCACTAGGGGAGTTCCATGTGTGTTGTCAGTAGAGTGTTGTTCACAAAGTGAGAGAAGGAACACTCTCCAAGAAGGAACACTGGAGTTCTCAGAATACTCAGAAGGCCATCCCCCCCCCCCCCACAGAGCCTCAATGGCTATGATCCAATTGACAGACTAGACTCCACCCCTTCTCTCATAATCTTCTCAAATTGACACCAAATTATTTAATTACCACATGCAGGAAGTATGAACGCAAGACGGAAGGAATACACAGTCATTATACCAAAGCTTGACCCTTTCTGGAAGTAGCATCTGATCAATAGCTGATCATTATGAGAGAAGTCTAACCTGTACTGAAGGCACGTGTAAAAAAAAGGCTGTAAAACCTAACAAAATTCCAACTGAAATTTTCCAAATCTGAGGCAATACTTGACTATGCCAAAAAAGGTGGAAGCAATTTATCTGGTCAATGAATTGGTGTTCTCAGAGGAAATCAGGTATAGCACAAAAACTGGAAACTTTCTGGATTCATCTCTCTTAAAGCATAAAATCTTCACACTGACCTCCCATCTCAGACAAAGATAAGTGACCACAAGAAGAGGGTTAGGCACTTGCTCACTCAGATCAGACAGCTGCTGCTCCTTCAGCTCCAGGAAGGAACTTGCCACCTTGACCACCCAATACCCAGCGCTCACTGCTCACTGCTGACGGCAGAAGAGGGAGCCGTCGGACATTGCCCTTCTCTCCAGGCAAGGGCATCCTGGCTGTAGATGAGACTGGCAGAGGCGTTGCCAAGCGGCTGCTGTCATTGGGACTGATGACACCGAAGAGAATTGCTACTTCTCCCACCAGCTGCCGCTGACGCCAGACGACGAGTGAACCCCCCCACCCCTGTGACACACACAATTATCGGGGGTGTCAGCCTCTTCCATGAAACTCTCTACCAGAAGACGGAAGATGGGCGCTCCTTCCCCCAAGTGATGAAATACAAGGGCAGGATCTGGGCATCAAGGTCGACCAGGGTGTTGTGCGTCTGGCAGGAACCAACAGCGAGCCCACCCCCACCCTCTTAGATCTGGATGGGCTGTCTGAGCACTGTGCCCAATACTAGAAAGAGGGCGCTTACTGTGCCAAGTGGCGCTGTATGTTGAAGATCGGCAAACAGACCCCTTCAGCCCACGCCATCATGGAAAACGCCAATGTGCTAGCCTTTTATGCCAGCGTCTGCCAGCAGAATGGCTTTGGGCCATTGCGGAACCCGAGTTCCTCCCCAACGGTGATGGTGACCATGACCGTGACCTCACGCGCAGCCAGTAAGTCAGTCCCTGAAAAGGTCCCGGCTGCCATCTCCAAGGCCCTGAGCAACCTCCACGTCTACCTAGAAGGCACCTTGCCAAAGCCCAACATGGTCCCCCCAGCCATACTGCACATAGACATTTTCCCACGAGGAGACTGCTCTGGCCACTGCCAACCCTGCTGTGACTGGAGTCACCTTCTTGTCCCGAGGCCACAGCGAAGAGGTGATGCCCATCAACCTCCACGCCATGAACAAGTGATCCTGCTGAAGCCATGGGCCCCGACCTTCTCCCACGGGCGTGCTCAGCAGGCGTCTGCCCTCAAGGCCAGGGGTGGCAAGAAGGAGACCCTGAAGGCCGCTTGGCCACCAGCCTCACCTACCAGGGCAAGTCCACTCCCAGCAGTCAGGCTGGGGCTGCGACCAGTGAGTCCCTCTTCATATCAAACCATGCCCACTAACTGGAGGCTCTGTGAGGCTGCCCCCCAATGTTCTAGGCCTCCATCCCCTCCTGAGCCCACCTTAATGGAAGGGTGCATCATAGGTTCCAGGTCACTCTTCCCTCTCCCTCTTGCCATCCTTGACCATGGTGAGCAGTGTTGTCTGTGTATGCTAACTCCTCCATGCCCCCTTCCAGCTCAATGCCAACAATCAACTATTTAAGGGGGAAGGAAAAAAAAGAGGGCTAGAAGTAGATACAATGTATGTTGATTAAAAAAACAGAAAACATTCTTGGCTCAAAATCTCATCTAAAGGTATTCAGTTTATGGAGGAGAAGAAAACTCACACCCAACCACTCTACACTGACCCTAGGCAAAGTTGCATCTACATGAAAGAAAGGATGGGAATTACACTTCAGTTTAGGATCTTAGAGTGATTTTTTTTTTAAAGCAGAGACCTGCTGTACTTGAGTAGAAACGGGATCTTGATGTGTTGTACAGAACCCCAAAGACACAAGGCAGACTTCAACTACTATAAAGGGCAGGTTCAAGAACCAGGTTCAAGAATGACCCCTTCAGACTGGAGAACACAAAATCTGTTTAAGAATAAAACTAGAGGGCTGAGCCACAGTGGCGTAGTGGTTGAGTGCGGGACTGTGGCCCACTGGTTTGGCAGTTTAAATCCAGCAGCAGCTTTCCAGGAGCAAGGCTGGGACTCCCATCCCACCAGAGGGCAGTGATGCCCCCCCAGAAAAAGAACAAAACTAGAAAAGAAAAAGAGGTGCCCCCCACCACCACCATCACCAAGTCAATTGGAAGCAAGTAAATCCTGAAAGTAATATGCTATTTGATACCATTTAATGACCCCTCTTGCCCAAATGGAGCTGTCTTATAGAATTTTCTTGGTTATAATGTTTGCAGAAGCAGATAACCAGGTCTTCCTCCTGCAGAGCCTTTGGGTGAATTCAAACTGCCACACTTTCAGCGAGGAACAACGTACTAAACCACTGAGTCTTAAAGGCTCTCACTCTCTCTATTGTGAGCCATGAAGATTACCACTCAGGGCAGTAGAAGAGCACTGAGATCTCTTATCTGTGAGTCAAGGGATGGAAGTATATTTAGGATCAGATCAAATACTGCTGGAAAAATGGACTTAAGAAGAGCTCATTGGATTTGGAAACATGGCAGCCATAAATTATCTTCAAAAGGAGAGTTTCAGAGGGGCATAGAGAAATCTAAAACAAGTATGATGAAAGAATGCAACCCTGACAGACACCTTATCTGGTTTTAAATCTTTTGATATCCCCTTGCCTGGTCAAACATTTGCCTCTTGACTTCTGTACAAGTTCTACATGAACACAATTAATGAAATCTCCATTCTTTGCAATGCTATTCATAGTTTGTTATTATCCATACAGCTTAATGGAGATATGGGTATAGAAACTGACATTATTCAATAGTGGTTAAAACTCGGAGAATGGGTAAGTAGAAGAACATTAGATGGGAAAATAACAATTTGTGGCAGAAATTATAGTGTTGGTGCTGTTGGAGAATATGTGGAAGAACCCAAAATAGGCTGAGATGTAAGACATTAATCAACAAAGCTGAATACAAAAAATGAAAATGGGATATAGCCTGTTTTAAGAAGGTTTATGTGGTCTACACTGTTCAATGAAGGAAGGTCCAATGAAACCAATAGGAAGTTGAAGTACTGCTTGACTTTTTATAATTGGTGCATTTATATTAAACTTAAGATCAGGATTTAAGAAATATTCATTGGTTGCAAAAGAGACTAGTGGTTTGTGGATAAAATAGAAATAATCAAGGAAAGACCATGCATATAAACATTTTGAAAATTTTGGAAATGTAGTGTTAATTCTACTTTTTTATAAATCCTTCTTCATTCCATAAATGCCGATCATGCTAATAAATGTCAATTATCTTTAACTCAAGGGTTATAAAAATTCCCACCTCCTACTAAGAACAATGAAGTAAAAACAATGTCAACATTACTAGTAACAATAACAACAGTGGTGGTAATAGTATTTAATATGTAACTTCCACAGCCAATCTTTAAGGTCCACCTGGTTTGGTTAGTGTGTGTGTGTGTGTGTGTGATGAGGGGTGATGGATATCCTTATATGGAAAGTAGTGAAATTATGGGCTTAAAGTCATAAAGCTACCAGTATATACATAATTGTTGTGTGTACTTTGACATCCAACTGCATGTAACTCAGTCATTGCCTCTCAGCTTTAAATGAGATCATCCTCAAGTCTCAGGGTCTTTCCCTTCCCAGACCTGCCTCTGGCTATAATTTTTAACATCTACTAATTTTTGTTTTAGATTTTTTTTTATGAGAAAGAAACTTAAATGAGAAGCTATGAGAAGAAACTCAAATCCTCTTCTGTAAATTGTACAAAAAAAAAAAAAACATTCCAGAGGTGTTAAGAACCCTACTCAACAGAAACTTTCAGTGGATGGAGATCAGGAATAACATCACAGCGAAAAAGAAAAGAAACTTTTCAATATGATATTCTTTATTTAAAAGGCTTCTGGACAATTTTGAGTCCACTAAATGTTGGTAGACCTTTTTCTTGGCTCATCCCTACTCTCTCAAGAAAAAAAATTCTTACATATCTTTTTTATTGAGTAATTTCACTCTATTATTTTTGTATGTCCTCCACTCCCATATCTCTGGTACCTTTCTTTCTAACCCTCATGTGACTTATTGAAGTCATTTATTTATTTTTCTCTAAATAAATGATGGTTCTTTCCTGGGAGAATATTTATCTTAGTGAGTAAAAATATTTTTTTCACATTCAGTAATACACATAGAAGATTTAGGTCATGTATCTTTTTCTCAACAATTAAATCCATTTTTTGTTTTCTTTTGTTGACTATATTTAAGACTTAATATCACAAATATGACCTTAAAATAGCTAACATAAAATTGGAATGCTGCTAGAACTCATAGTTAATAATTTAATTATTTCTCTAATTAAATATATATGCTTGATAACATTTTCTTATTATTTAGTACAAACATAAATCTTGTAAGAATGAATGAATCTGTAATTTGAGTAAAAGTAAACTTAATATGAGTCAGGATATGGGAAAAAAACAAACCTACTGCCACGAAGTCAATTTCAGGTCAGAGTGACCCTATAGGGTATTGGAAGCTGTCAATCTATGGGATCAGGTAGCCTCACCTTACTCCTTTGGAGTGGCAATGGGTTTGAACTGCCCACTTTGTGGTTAGCAGTCCAACACCTACCTGATACTGCCACCAGGACTCCTGTGTACCATAGCAAAGACAACATTAAAACAAAACCTTACAAAGTAGGTATTCGTATAAGCAAACAATGGTGTTCTCTCATGTTGAGTCCAGTTGAACCTGCATGAGGGCACAGACTATATGAGGAACCACTTGTTCCTCAGGGCCCAGGGGAGTTACTGGCTCAAAAAAGTACATATATGTATATATATGTGTGTGTGTGATGAATGAACAATATCTATTTTTAAAGCCAAATTTTGAATATGAGATGCATTTGAACATAGCAATGCCCATTATTTTTCAAGAATTTTAGGTTAAATGTAGATGACAAGGGAGATCAGAACAGATTTTTTAACAGTTTTGAGGAATAAGAATTTCATGTTATGATAGCTACTTCATGAATTATGCCCAAAAAATGTGTATTGTAGTCCTAACCAACCCCCAAGCCTATGAACAAGGAGTGCTAGTGGCTCAGAAGCTAGGTAGTCCAATGCAATCCAAGAGATTGGTAGTCTGAACACACAGCTACATCTCAGGAGGAAGATATGGCAATATGCTTCAATGAAGACTCCATCCTTGGGAATCCTGGGGAACAATTGCACTCTGTCCTATAGGGTCTCCATTAGTGTGCGTAGACTCCAAGTTACACAAAATCAATGCCTATGTATGTAATCCCTTTAAAAAATATTTTTGCTTTGTTTGTGAGACTTTTTGGTGGATGGTGTGTCCTCAACCTAATCCCTACTGAGGGATATAAAGGGCAGATCAGTTACAGAGACAACCAAGCAACAGTGCAGAAAGGTAGGTGCTACTTGAAAATCACAGAAGCTGGAAAATACAAGTATATTTCCATAGGACTGACAGAAAGGGTAGAACCTTCCCTTGAGCCAGAGGTTTAAATCGAGATTTATAGTTTTCTACCTCATGAGAAAATAGCCTTCTGTTCTTTAAAGCTATCTGCTTGTGGTGTTTGTGCTATAGCAGCACTAAGAAACTAAGAAAATTATATTTACTTGGAAAGCACAGTATTTACTTTTGGACATATTGAGAATTGATATACAGGATTTAAATATGATTGAATTTCTGAGAGGAAGGATCTACCAGCAGCCTTTCTTCTCTGACTTCAAGTTCCCTCCTTCCCTCCTGTTTGATACAAAGATGGCTATAATTACATAGCGACTACTCAAATGTTCCGGGGTGACCTCCCATGGCAAGAGTTCTAACTTAACTATATTTTCAGAGTTCTTTTTTAAAACCATGTCAGGTAACTAATCACAAATTCTGGGGATTAGGACATATATTGCTTATGATCCATTTAGCAAGTTATCACAATCACATAAATAAAGAAGAAATAATTTATTGGCAAACCATCCTTACTCACGCACACACTCACACACCTCTCTGATGTTGCCACTTCTTATCTTCTTTCAGGTACTTACATATTATGGCATGTTGTTGTTGCATTTAAGTGTCCATTGAATCAATTAGATGCTGTTGAATTGGTTCTAACTCAAAACAATTCTATGCACAACAGAACAAAACACTGCTCAGTTCTGTGTCACACTCACAGTTGTTTATCTGTTTAGCCGATTGTTCAAGCCACTTTGTCAATCCATCTCACTAAGGCTGTGTTAGCCTGGGTAATCTAGGGAAACAAATATAAAAGGTTAAGTGTACATTAAGAAAACATCCCAACATAGTACTACCCGAGCCCATAAGTCAAACGTTAGCCCCTATGTCCCACACCAATCTACAAAATCCTTAATCTCACAAAACTCACGCAGTGATGCCAACTGCAGGAGGAAAGTCAAGTCAGTGAGCATGTAAGTCTTACAGTGCTGGCAGGAATCTCCATATGGCTGCTCCAGCACCCAAGGCTGCATCGGGATAGGTTCATGTGATTTTTCCTTAGGGATGTCTTGCAGGAAATGAGCTTTGCCAGCTGAAGCAATGAACTGGCTAAGGCAGCTGCACTCCTGTCCGATCACCAGAAAGCAAGAGACCTGAGAACTAGAAAGGTGAGGATCACCAAGCCATTTATCTCCCCGCCCTTCAATTAATCCCACATGTGTTTATCGCCAGGTTGGCACAATAAACCTTAACTACCTCAACACCTATTTGGAGTAGCACAAATGCAGCAACAACATGACATAATATGTAAGTACCTGAAACAAAATAAGGAGTGGCGATATCAGAGAGGTGTGTGAGTGTGTGTGCATGAGTAAGGATGGTTTTCTCTTTTTCACCGGACTTCTACTTCACACTAAGCATGACGTACATTTCCAGGGACTGGTATATTTCTGTATGTCCAAAATATGTGAGATGTAGTCTCTACTTTTGGAATCATATCCTTCTCACTGCCAATACAGAGACAAGTTAGCCAACACTGTCTCCTAGAAGCAGCCATGGTCTTTAGAGCGTCTCATTGATGTGATCACTTTCCACAAGAACATTTATTACTGTGTTGAAAAAAAAAGTGTCCTTAACACTCAGATAGTAAGTACATCTCTATAGCAGGCTCGCTTTTCTGAGTCTTTTTATTTCTTCACTCACTATCTTCCAGAGAACCTGTGACATTTCTATTTCATTGTGTAGGTCACTTTGTCCACATGTCTAAGAATGTAATAGTCTTTGAGTATTATTTTGTTGAGGACTTTAAAAGAGTGTTATATCTGTTTTGAAAGAGAGTGTTTCCTATCCAAACATTTTTCTGTGAACTCATCCACAGAATTCAACCTCACACAGAGTTTTCACAATAAATATTGGCTTGATCTTGCTGATCCTTCAGAATATAGTCCTTTCTGTTTCATAACAAGATTTGTGCTACCCCAAGTAGGTGTATTGTACTTGACAGAATGGTGTGAGATATGACAACATAATAATAATTTATAAATTATCAGGGCTTCAGGGAGGAGAGGAAGCATGGGAAAGAGGAAAATGAGGAGGAGATAACAGGGCTCAAGTAGAAAGCAAGTGCTTTCAGAATAAGGAGAGAAACTAATGTACAAGGGTGCTTGATACATGAATGTATGTGTGGATTGTAATAAGACTTGTATGAACCCCCAATAAAATGAAAAAAAAGGTTAAAAAATAAGGAAAAATCAGTAGACCCAGGAGATTTAGAACAGGGGCTCTCAATCTTCCTAATGCCGTGATCCTTTTAATACAATTCCTAGTGTTGTGGTGACCCCCAACCATAAAATTACTTTTGTTGCTTCCTCATAACTCTAATTTTGCTCCTGTTTTGAATTGGATGACCCCTGTGAAAGGATCATTTGACCTCCAAAAGGTTCACACCCCACAGATTGAGAACTGCTGGTTTAAAGGAACATGGCGATTCAAGATTTTCAAATGTGTTGACTCAGACACTTCTTGGTTCTCATGATTGTGTACTTTTTCATTATTTGCTGCAGTGTGGCAGTCTTTCCAGGGCTGAGAACTCCACATTCTCTTGAGTTTTGCAGCCCTTATAACTGAGGTACAGGCATGACTCTCAACATGTTCTGTGTTCTAAATATAGAAGATAACACTAGTGAATTTATCATTATACCAGTTGACCAAAAGCCCTGGGAATTGTTACCTTTAACTTGCACATTCCTTAATATCTGAACTTCCAAATATCTTTCTCTATTTCAATCCTCCCTTCTTACCTCAATATTTATTGGTTCTTCAGCCTGATCATTATTAAATTTTAAGTTTATTATCCCTTCCCACTTTCAATTTCTTACTAATCCAATCTAGACTCACTCTAACTGTTCTTTTAAAAATATTCACATATCTGATAGCCCTACCAACTTCAAGATGACAATTGTTCTAGTCTTTGGGAAAACAATAGCTCTTATTTTATTGTATCCCTTTTTGCTGGACCACTACATATTGCTGGGCCACTACATATTGCTGGACCATTGCACATTGCTAGGAAAATGTAACATAAGAACTGAATATGGGGCTGAACCCTGGTGCCATAGTGGTTGTGCGTGGGACTGTGGGCCACTAGGATGGAGGTTCAATTCCAGCAGCGGCTTCACAGGAGCAAAGACTGTGCCTCCTACTCCCACCACCAGAGGGAAGTGATGCCCCCCCCCCAAAAAAAACAAAAACAACAACAACAAAAAGAACTGAATATGACTTTTCAAATTTTTAATCTTCACTTTTAATAGTATTTGGTTTTTTAACACATGGTCTTTCTCATAAATATGTCAAAATTCTCTTTTTCAATTGAGTAATTTACTTTAAACATATGATCAAATTCTCATTATGACTTGATCATTAAGCTCTCTTCTTTGACAAAAAATAATAAATAAAACTCAAGTCCATCTAATATGTTCTCCTTCAGTTTATGTCCTACATGTAATATGCAACATTGTCACTTTTAACTAAAAAAAATTGTTTCTATTTTGTTTGTTGTGATCATATGTCTGCACATACCCGCACACACATGCCGACAGCTTCATGTACTATTTTATTTATTATTTCTCTAGTAATGATACTGGTCATTGTAACAGCAACAACAATAAGGACTCTATCTCCTGAGTTTTCCCCCTGTGCCACTTCCTAGGTTAAGGATTTTTGTATAATCATAAGAATTAATCTTCGGGCTGAGCCCCAGTGGCATAAGTAGAGGAGTGCAGAACTGCAGCCCACGGGCTTGGTGGTTCAAATCCAGCGGTGGCTCTCAGGAGCAGCACAGGGTAGCACCCATGACCTCCAGAGGCAGTGATGCCCACAAAACAAACAAACAAACAAACAAAAAAAAGAATTAATCTTCACAGTAACTCTAAGTTTCCCCAGTTTGCTGCATGATAACCTGAGGCTTAGCAGTTTCCAGCTATCCCCCTTAAGGTGAACACTGACAAACACTGCTTCTTACCTATACTTGGTGAATTCTTATCCTTGCACTCCTTCTCAAACTCAAAATAAATTCAAGTGATTTTACACTACAAATAAAAATTGAGGTTTGATTTTTTTTTACAACCACCATTCTGTATTCAGCCCATATTTATGAGAACACTTCTAGAAAAATACAGTTCCCAGGGACAACATGGTTCAGTGTGAGAATTCTTGCCTTCCTTCAGGAAGACACGGGTTCAGTTTCTGACCAGTGCACCTTGTGCCCAACCACCACTTGTCTGTGTGTGGTGACTTGCATTTGGATGTGATTCTGAAGAAGCTTTAGCATAGTCTCCACACTACGATGGACTAGGAAGAATGCACTAGCAATCTACTTTTACAGTCAAGCAATGAACATGATTGATCCCAGTGGATCACAATAGTGCGATCCACAAGCACTCATGGGAAGGTGCAGGATTGGAAAATATTTCCTTCCCTGGCACCTGGGGTTGGCCAATCAGAGAGCAGGCAACAGTAAGAGCATGCTCAATTGGCCTCCACTTTCTCAGGGGCAATTTGTTCATCGATCCTGATGAAGCAGTGAATTACTGTAACTCACACCAAATAATTGGGGAATTTTTATGTGCACATTGGTCGATTTTTGTCATCCCGTTGGGTATAAAATGAAGCATCTCTGAGCAGGAAATTTATACCTCTTGACTAACAAGAAAGGAGAATCAGGAGGAGAGCGTGTCCTTTGGAACTCACGGTTCCTGTACATAGAGCTGCTCAATCCAGGTGAGAGCAAAGACACATGAAAGTGGCAGTGACATGGCCAACGAGCATGTCTTAGCCTCACCTGACAATAACTAGCCTTGGGCGGATGCTGACTTTGATTCTCCTTTCTCTTTGTGAAGTCGGAAGAGTCCAGATGTGTGCCATTCTTACAAATTTTCATAGACTTCCTGATTCTCTCATGAGTCTAATCAAATGGTCATCAGCCACTCTCATTAAAATTAATAGCCTGACAGTCCCTAGTCTCCTTGCTCTTTCTGCAATATTTGATTCTCCACTCATTCTATAATTACCTTCTTTTCTACCCTTGTGAACACCGTTCTTGGGCGTTCCTCTTACCTCTTAATGTCCTCACTACCCAGTGTTGATGATTATTCTCTCTTTTTTAAAAATGTTAGCCGCTTTTTCCTTTTCCTTTATTATCCCTCTCACATACACCTCAATACAAATACTTAAAGATATGATAACTTCTCTGAAGAAGCTTATTAGCCAGTTCACTGAGCATTCATATATGCAAGGTTCCAAACACATTTACAGAACCTGAAGTGACCAGACATAAACTATTATGCAAAACATTATGGTACATTAAGTGTGTGAGGAAGCACAGAAGATAAGATTCAATTGTTAAGGTAATTCATTAAAGTAGATTTCTCAGAGGAGCTAGGTGTTGAAGAAGTTGAGAAAAATGAGTTTTCTCTCATGTACTTAGCTTGAAAATAGTAATAATTCATTTCTCTACATTCTCAAACAGAATCAAAGAAAATAATTTGTCATGTTCATTTAATAATAAATTTTATGTGCCAAATGACCCATTAGTTATTATAATTTAGTTACATATAAAATTCTGAAAACAATAACTGGTTAAGTTACAACCTGTCGTCTTTACCATCAATTTGCACATTAGTCACATCATGAACAATTAAAGAAAATTTGCTTAGTCCTCATCAAGTGCCAGAATGGGTAGATTTGAAGATGGTTGAATATTCTTTTTTTAAATGATTTAATAGAGTGCATAAAGCCATTTATGCATCCTACATATCTAAGACCCCTTTCTCATCTGAGACCCATAATAACAATGTTATAACCTTGCAAAGTTGGTGTCATACAACAATGAACAAAATCCCACTGTAGACTTAATAACAAAGCCGACAGTTTATTTGGTTGAACTGTGAGTCTTCACTTTCACATTGTGTGATAGAAACAATTATATATATGTATAAAATTTATGAGACCATTTTAATGAAAAACTCTGATCCAAAGAAGGGGCTTACTTTGGGTTATTTCCCCTCCTTCCCTTCATTTCCATCTCAAATTGGGAATAGTTCCCTTTGTTTGTTTTATCTATACATTTAAGCAGCAGATAAAATGGAACATACATTTTTTTAAACAGAATTTTGAAATAAGACTGTTTCCAATTTGTTGACATTATGAAGTTGTAGCAATATGCATTGCACCTCACTCTAGCATATTGTGTTTGACATTTCCAAGAAAACCTAAATACACATATCTTCTATCGAAGTCATTGTGTGCTATCACTAGAAAACTTATGATAAAAATAATTACAAAGATATTGCCAATCTATCACTCTGATAGCTCTGCACACTCTTCTGCTGCTTCTTTCTTTTCTGTTCTACCCACAGAAATACTACAGGACTCTTTTTACTATGGAAATTTACACACAGAAATAAGCAAGGGGTGTCCATTTGTCAATTTGGCAGAGTTGGGGTTGTGAGTTAAATGCTGCGAGAGCCCATTTAATCCAAAGCCCCATCTCTAATTATGGAGATATCCTCATCTCAATTAGAAGACAAAGTTATTTTGGCGCAAGGTTAAGACTGGTAGCCACTGATGAGACTTCAGGCAGGTCAAGGTTAATTTAATGATAAAATAGAGTGCTATTTAGGAGTATAAAAATGAATGTACTTTTTTTTAACTTGTTAAAAATGACTATAAAGGATAAATCACAGAAACAAAAATGTTCATTTTTCTAGGAAAAGAGAAAGAAATGGATCAATACTGCTTAAGGAGCATAAGAAAGCTACAGCTTATAAATCCAAGTCTATTTGGGATTCATTCCAAAGGTGAAGGAATCAGCAAATGTTAGGAAAAACCTGTATCAGTTTTCTTTCCTGTCTCCTGTACAGTGGGGTGGGATCTCCAATGGCACACAAAGAAGTCGCTGTGCCTCTGTATAGGAACCCACTGCCTTTGAGTCCAGGCAGAACCCTAACAATCCTACATATACCTGAGACGGAATCTTTATGGGGCGAGACAGTCTCTTCTTCTGCAGAAAGGCTGGGGAGTTTGAACCATTGGTCTGGCTGTTAGTACATACACTGTAATTTTTTTTTAACTCACTGCCATCTTTCCTCTATTCTTTAATGCTCCACCACCCCACCCCACCCCCACTGTCAATAAAAACTCATAGCAACCAGGGTAGAAGGGCCCAAGCAGGGTTTTAGACAGTAAGTCTTCTCGGAGAAGAACACTCCAGACTGTTTCCTACTGAGCTGCCAATAGCTCCAATCTTCTGGATCTCATCCCAACGAGTACTCACTACATTTGAAAAAGAGCTTTAAAAACCTGATGTGATAGCGATTGTACAATACTGCTTGATGTGATTGAACAATGGAATGTTATGATATTTGTAAGAGCTTCCAGTAAAATCATTAATTAAAAGAAAAAAACCTTAAAGATATTCTAGTTGCTTTTCTTTTTCAAGGACACTAATCACTGTCCCTGTCGAGTCATTGCAGCATGGCCACCCTGCCACAGCTGTGTTGTTAGAGGGCAGAGAGCAGAGGGGCTAGGTTTAGGCTCAGGGCTCTGATGGCTGCTCACCCCACAGTTCTATTGCATGACCTGTGCCACCTGGGGAATGGGAAGGGTGTGGGGGAGGGGGGAGGAAACCCTGCTAACTCATTTTGCAAAGTGAAAACACCCTGGCAGCTGTATGATAGCACATACCCTTGGGCCCAGCATGCATATCAGCTGGTTAATTTAATGCATAAAGACAGGTGATGGGGCCACAGTCACTGACTGACTGCCACCATTCTGCCAAGACTCAGACCACCGTACAGAGAGCAGGAGCCCCTATTCTATGCCAGAAGCACATCCCACTGTGACAGGCACAGAAACGGCAAGGAGGCGGAGGGGGGCGGGGGCATGTGACAGCCTCAGTGGGACACAGGCAGAGATTGGCAGATGTGGACTGAAGATGGCCCTGTATCTGTTCCCAGAGCTGAGGGGGCTGCTGGGAGGATGGTGTGGTCTGGCAGAAGCTAAGTAGAGAGGAAATCCTTTAGAAAGAATCAAGCGAATTGAAGGTAAAAAAAATTTTTTTTTTAACTGTGCTAGTTTTTTCATTTTCTTTTCTTTTTTTGGCTCGTAGTATCTCAGTTTTCAGTTCTCTCTAAATAATATGTCTTCCTCACCAATTTCTAAATATTTAAAGTTAAAAATGCTTTGCATTTAAGATGCTTTGGCAAAGACTGTAATGAGAATTTTAAATCTGAGCAAATTCTCTTGAAATCTAAAAGAGGCCATCCAAGAGAACATTCACCAGATGGAAGCAGTGATTGATCTAAAGCCTAAAGTCTTGCTTTCACTCTCATTTCCCAGCATAAAGAAATGTTGCAGAATTTTAAAGACTTAAAGACTTAAACTAAAACAGAAACTTGAAATAGAGGCAGTATATTGTGCATATGTTTATGGAATGAAAAGTGGGAAATATTGAGCCATATCTCAATCAGAAAGCAGAAGCAGAGACCACCCAAAATTGGGAGATGGCCAGAATACACAAATCTGTCTGGGAAGACATTCAACCAGGATACTTCTTAGAAGTGAGCATGACTAGGCTTTGTTTTACATACATTCAACATGTTAGCAGGAGGGTCTCGTGTCTGGAGAAGGACATCGTCCTCAGTAAAGCAGAGGGTTGATGACAAAGGGGAAAACCCTCAGTGAAATGGATTGACAGCAGCTGCAACAATAGGTTCAAGAAAGGTCATGATGGTGAGGTTGGTGCAGGAATGACCTTTATTATGTCATACCATAGGCTCAATATACATTAGAACTAGGTTTTCAATATACATTGGAAGTAGATTTATTATTTTCTCTGATGTCTTGAGAAATACAACATTACAACTCCCAGTTCCTTTACACCAAAGTGAGATTTAATAATGAGTCATCCCCAGTTGGAAACAAGCAAACTTGTATCCTAATTTCCCCCCCGTCCTATCTAGGCCAGCTGAGAAGAAAGAATGCTGGAGACCTAGAGGAAGCCGAATGCCAAGCACCAAGAGTCAGAGTCCCTGATTTGCCTGATGGATGTCAGATTTTAGTGTGGATTATAAACAAACTTTCTCTGTAGAAAGTGACAAAATGTGGGCAGTTGTTCATTGTTGCAGTTAGCTTGATTTCTTCACACCATGTCTTCTTAAAGACTTTGCACCAATTTGGGGGAGTCAAATGAATAAAGAGGAAATTGTGGGTTACAGTCTATACTTGTTTGCAACAGTTTTACAAGTAAGTTGATTTTTAACAAAGCTTAAAGTTTTTTTGTTTCTTTTTTAAGTAGCTAGGGCAAGCACTGATGATTCTCATCATGGTGTCTATTTTTTTTAAATCATTTTATTTAGGGCTCATACAACTCATCACAATCCATCCATTGCATGCAAAGCACATTTGTACATTTGTTGCCATCATAATTCTCAAAACATTTTCTTTCTATGTAAGCCCATGATATTAGCTCCTCAGTTTTTCTCCTCCCTCCCTGCACTCCACACCCTGATGAACCCTTCATAATATATGTTATTATTTCATCATATGTCTCCTTTCACCCACTTCCCTTTTGTCTGTACTCCAGGGAGGAGGTTATATATAGACCCTTATAATCAGTTCCCCCTTTCTTCCCCACCTTCCTACCACCCTCCAGGTATCACCATTCTCACCACGGTCCTGAAGGGGGACCACCTGTCCCAGATTCCACGTTTCCAGTTCCTAGCTCTACCAGTGTACATCTTCTGATCTAGCCAGATTAGTGAGGTAGAATTGGTATCATGATAGTGGGAGAGGGAGAGGGGAGGGAAGGAAGAATTTAAGAACTAAGGAAAAGTTGCATGTTTCATGGTTGCTACACTGTATCCTCACTGACTCAACTCCGCTTCACCTACAGATGGGCTTTTGGTCCTCAGTCTGTACTCCCCCTCATTTATAGTGATATAATTTTCAGTTCAATTATCTGATCCCTTCGATATCTCATGGTCACACAGGTTGGTGTGCTTCTTCCACGTGGGCTTTGTTGCCTCTGAGTTAGAAAGCCATGTGTTTACTGTCAAGCATTTAAGACCCCAAATGTTATATATTTTGATAGCTGGACACCATCAGTTTTCTTCATCACATTTGCTTATGCACACCTTTGTCTTCAATGATCCTATCAGGAAGGTGACACGCAATGATCTGATTTTTTGTTCTTTGATGCCTGACACTTGATCACTTTGATACACGATGCCTATTTTAAAGGAAAGAGATCGTTTTCAGAATGGAGATCCCATGGCATAAACCATATTCGGGTTGAGCCTCAGCGGCATAAGTGGTTGAGTGCGGGACTGCAGCCTGTGGGGCTTGGTGGCTCTCAGGAGCAGGGCTGGGTAGTGCCCATGACCACTAGAGGGCAGTGATGCTCCCCCCCAAAAAAAGAAAAACCATATTCACCACCAATTAACCAGTGTTCAGACAGATGGACTCTTGGGTTCATTTTGAAAATACTTGCCAGGGAGATAATTTTAGATGTTCTTTGTGAATCTTGTGTTTTGTATCCTAGGTATCTTTTCAGTTACAACAGTAAACATCAATAGATAAAAATTTACAACGTCACCCTCAGAAAGTTCAAATGGAAAAACACATACACATGTGAGAGAAGAATAGTTGGAAAATCGCTTATTAAATGTTGCAAACACAAGGCGTTTGTTGGACATTAGTGATATAAAGTGCTGAAAACATGGTTCCTGCCTCTGGACAATCATGTTTTCTAAAAATAGTAACAACAGTAACTCCTAAACCACATGTTCTTCTTTACTTTGAGTTGAGTCTCCTTTCCTTGGCATAGATCCTCTCTCCATGGAAGAGAAGTGGGCTTTTACCACAACACATCCAATATGACAGAAGTGATGAATATAATTTGCAAAGTCTTACATTTTTCAGACATTTGTTCTGGGAGTCTAGGAGAAGCATGGGGCCCTATAAGTGCCCATGAACTTAAGGCCTGAAGACCACCATGATGTGAGAAACCCAATGAGTCCTCATTGAGAGACAGCAGGGATGAGTGGTTTATGGAAAGAGAAAAAAAAAAAGGAGATCGAGTCAACTTGCACATATGCCTGCACTTTGAGTTTAGCTCCATCTACTGTCTGAGGAAATCACAGGAGGGAATCCAAGCCAGCCAAGCCTTTCCCACATTTTTTGAGCCTCAAAATAGTGCAAGATAATAACATGTTTTTTCTTATTTTAATTCACTAAATTTTGATGTGTTTTAAAACAATTCATCACTGAACACTGTCCTTGAGAAGCTCATTGTTTATCAGGAAATATAAAATGCATAACTATTCATAAATTACTTACTTTATCCAGTGATTTATCAAGTAAGGAAAGGGAGGATTGAAAGTTCTTTAAACTGGGAATTGTTTATCAGTATGCACTTCTCTTTGAACTCTGAAGACATGGAGTTGGAGAGATCAAAGTGGTTGTCAATTCTGGATTGATATTGGGGCAGACTCTTTCTGTAAAATAGAAGTTAGTGCTACCTAGTCGGATCTGGAGTTCAGAGAAAGAGGCCTGCCAGAGAGAAAGAGAAGAGCAGACTAGGAAATCCAGCTAGACAAGAGGATGTACACTGGTACAGATAGGATCAAGAAACATGGGGAAGTCAGGACAGGTGATCCCTCCAGGACCAGTGGTGAGAATGGTGATACTGGGGGGTGGGAGGAGGTGGAGGGAAAGTGGAGTAGAAAGAGGGAACCAAATATAAGAATCTACATAAATCTCCTTCACAACAGTGAAGTGAGAGAAGGGAGACATCAGACAGTGCCTGGTATGACAAAATTATAATAATTTATAATTATCAAGGGTTCCTGAGGGAGGAGGAGGGAGGGAGGGGAAAATGAGCTAATATTAAGGGCTTAAGGAGAAAGAAAATGTTTTGAGAATGATGATGGCAAAAAATGTACAAATGTGCTTAGCATATAATGGATGGATGGATGAATTGTGATAACAGTTGTATGAATTCCCAATAAAATTATTTTTAAAAAAGAAAGAAAAAGAGCAGACTAAGATTTGAATATGATCTGCCAAAGTAGAAAAACCTCTCTGATCCTGGGTTAACCATTGTTAGTAATTTGCAAAAAGGTGGCTTGATGTTTGTCTTTTCTTCCAGTCACCCATCCCCAACACTTTCTCCCTGCTCATTCTGAGCTCCCCCTTCTTTCGTGCTGGCTGAAGGACTTGCTGTGACTGTGATGAGGCTGGGGTACATCCCTTCCCACTGGTTCTTGCTTTTCTTTCCAGTCTCCAACAGCTCTTTCGTTATGGTCTTAGGTGTTTCTCCACAGGATTCCCTGAACTCACTGTGCAGTTCTTAAATGCTAATGCGAATTTGGCTTTGAACACTTCCAAATGTAAAGAGTGTAAATAAATACATCTAATATAAGCACTTACTTTCAAAAGACTTTAAAACTTTCCAATGGCCAGTTATAAATATAATGGTCATAAAAAAAAGCCATTATTTAGAGACTTAAAAATTCAAAAGGGAGTGCAAGGCAGAATGTGAAAGATAAAAAGAGATAGAAACCCTAGTCAAGAAACTCTCAGCGTACCAAGTGTCCTTGTCTGACCCTAAGCATTCAGTTATTAGAAGCAGATTCTTCAGTAAACTCACCCTAGACCCAAGTGCTGACCTTTGTTCCTGATAGATTCGAACTCACCCTAGAGAATGGATAAAAATGCCCCTGTGGGTTCCTGAGACTTTTCTCCTTTTCTCCCAAGGATCTGATGAATCTTTGTCTTTTGTTTTTGCTTTATTATAAGTAAATCATTTTATTGGGGTTCTTACAGCTTTTATAGCAATCCATATATCAATTATATCAAGCGTATTTGCACATGTTGCCTTTGTCATTTTCAAAAAATTTTCTGTGTGAGCCATTGATATCAGCTCCACTTTTTCTCTCCCTCTCACCCTCACGGACCCAGTAAGCTACAATTATAATTTTTTTTCATATCTCACACTACCTAATGTCACCCTTCATCAAGATTATTGTTGTTCATCTCCCTGTTGAGTGGGGGGAGGAGTATCATTGTAGTCATTTCCCTGTTTCTTCCCCTTCTCCCCCCACCTTCCCCCTACCTTTGTGGTATTGCTACTCCCATTGTTACTCTCGAGGAGTCTATCTGTCCTGTATTCCATGTGCCAAAGCTTTCAGCTGTACCTGTGTACATGCTCCTGTCTAGATGGATTTGTGAGGTAGAACTTGGGCCATGGAGGGGGTGGGCATTAAAGAACTTGAATTGTGTGTCCTGTCCTTGCGGCGCTGCACTTTGGCTGGCCCATTCCTGCCTTGTGACCCTCCTGTGAGAGAAAGCAGCTGACCTGGGGGTTAGCAGCCCAAGGTATAATCATTGCACCACCTGGGCTCCTGGTAATGAGGAAGATAGACCAGTTCAACTCTTAATGCCTTTGTGACCTTTTTATTCCTAACTCTAGGGCAAATATAAATCATGTGGGGAAAGCTCTAACTACAAAGTTAGCTTTCATTAGCCTGGTTATTATTTTCTGATATTTTGTTGTCAATCTTAATGTGTAACTTGAACAGTCCTATTCCACCATTTCTCCTGAAGATAGTTACTTTAAATTGAGGGGTTTTTTTTTTGAGATGGGATTAGATTTCCAAATTTATTGTGAGATAAGCCTTTTTTTTCCTGTTGTATTAGAGCTTAACTTCTGAGTGCCTTGGATTGTGAAAGGGGATGAACAGCAAGGACAGCTCAAAATCCATTTGTAGAGTGTCCACGTACTTTAAGCCTCCAGTGAACGCTTTCAGGGATGTTGATAATGACACCCTCAGGCAGACTGCCTTGGAGAGTGGGCTGCCTGTCTCTACCCCTCTCTGGTCAGCCCACGGACAGGCAGTCTCTCTCTTCATACTTGCCCAGATGTGTCTTTGATGGAGATCTCTGTGCTGGGGATGTTACATAATCATAAATCATAAATTATTTTGACCTGACTACCTTGGAATGGAAGGTCCTGAACCATTTTTGTATGCCCTTCTAGCTATCAATATACATATTCCTATCACGATCCTGTCCCCCCTATAAATGTAATGTATCGATCTGCCACCAATCATGTTTTGATGATCATTTCATTTACCCACCCAGGCCCATTTGAAAACTTGGTATAAACAAACCCTTGGTGGTCTTTCAACACCTGTTAGGGGTCTCTCTCTTCTTGGTGAAGTGTCTGCATAAGTCAAGGAGCACTCCTTGCTCAGAAGAGTAAAAGCTGCAAAGGAATGTGAAAAGTCCCTGGCCTTCATTAACACTTCTGTAACCTGCCTGCCTGCTAGCTTCTGTAACCCACTTGCTAGCTGCTGGCCTGGCCAATCCCCAACAATCCTGTGTGGGCAATGCCTTCCTCAAAACTCCAAGGGCAGAGCTCAGTTTCTTGATAAGAAATGACTAATTGATCCACGTACCACATAACTCACACAATAAAGTTCTTCCTTTTGTTTCAACCCACTTGACATTGGCACCTCCTTCAGAATGACCCCATACCTCGTGTCTTTCTGTTGTTACAGTGTCATTTAAGATTTAATAAATGTTCTCTTTATATTTGAGATTGTGGTCTCTTTTATACCCTAAATCACGACTAGATCCCTTATTCGATCTCTGCAGTGGTATAACTGGGTGGAATGTGGATTATGTATGAGGGATGCATTCTTCTTTCAGAAGATGACTCAATTCCAAACATGTGCTAAGAGGGGAGCTGAGCCTTGCCCAATAAACTGGTATATTTCTATGTCTTAGCTTCAAGCCATCTAGCAACTCTGAGCCACAGACAAGCCTGGAGAGGAAATAGGATTGAGTTAAGGATGATGAGCTGTGGAGATATTACTTTCTAGCTGAAAGGCAAACACTCTGTGTTTTCAGTTAAGCTAGGTGACATCCATCTTATCACATCTTCTATGACTGTTTAAGGGCACAGAAGGACAGAACCATTCCGACTTCAACTCATCCTCAAAAACTAACATTAGTCTGAAATGTAAACCATGAAATTCACAATTAAAAATCCATTTTTTTAAAATACCAACAATCTCAAATACTACTGGACAATAGAGACCATGTTGTTTGTTGATCAAATCATAAATTGATATTAAAATATATGATAACAGTTGAAATGAAAAAAAAAAGATCTTGAACAATTGTTCTTGAAAAAACTGTAAAATAGTTTTAGGATTTCCACAAAGCACACACTGAAATCAATAGCACTGCTCACCACGATATAGCACATCTTTTCATGCAATGTCTAGCATATAGAATTTTATAACACAGTACAAAATAATCTATAGTACATTCAGCATAACCTGATAAAATTTAAAAATTCAGCTTCTGGATGAAATATTTTAACATGCAAAATAGTGCTGCTTCTGATTTACAATTTTTTTGTTTTTGAGAATAAATGAGAACAGAATGGTCACAAAACATTATTTACATCTCTGGTGCAAATAGGATATAGCTTCTGGTAACTGACTGGGTCCATCACTTCCTCTGACAGAGTCCCTCCCTGCCCTTGAGTGGACTCTGACTCTCAGCCACCCAAGCAGACAGAGCAAAACACCCTTTTGGCTTTTGGAAGCTGTAAATCTGCATGGGAGCAGATAAGCTCATTTTTCTCCAATAGTAGGGGCCCACTGTTAGCTGCCCAACGTGGAATCCATAATTTACCAGGGCTTCCTGTTCTTCATAGCCTGGGCATGCTAATTTGGTGGTAGTTCCTTTGTAGGTTGGTGACCTCCGACTTCATGTTGATCCTGGTCTTAATGCATGACGCTTTTGAGTCCTCTAGCATTTCCCTGCAACTTTTCTAGCAAAACCACTCCTAACCACTCCTAACGCCTCCTCCTTCTTCCTTCCCTATTTCACGGCAACCTGTGAATAATGAGTGAGTCTTCAGTGGGTGATTGCTTTGTGAAGAGAAATGAATAATTTACCTCATAATCATGGCCATCTATCAGATTATGCATTTTTCCCTAATAAGTGATTTTGCTATGTTTGCTTAAAACTTATGCTGAATTTTTCATGAGTTGGATGAGTGCATTCCGGAATCTGTTTATAATGTCAACTAACATTTATGAAATGAAACCTTGGGAGATGAGAACAGGTAAACTGGTTGTTTAAAAAGATAGGTTACTTCTCAGAATGGGGGCCCTCTATACCTGAATTATGAAAAGGTCTCTGGAGATTTCTGAGCGATTCACTGTTTTAACTTCTTTCATTCCAGCACATGATTCCATCTCCATCAGGCTGTGCCGCATCTTGTGGGTCACTTGCACACTTCCTGGAAAATCAATTTATAGGTAATTCTTTGAAAGCTGGGAAGAATAGGAACGATGTCCTTGCATTCACGTATTTGAAATGAACAACATCTGCAGGTCTGAGCCTTGAATTCTCCTATTTAAAAGCATAGTGCTGAATCTTAGGGAATAAGCCAACTCTCTATTTCCAAATATCAAATGCAAAATAGAATGTTTTACTAAGTGAATGATTGCTGCTGAGAAAGGGAAGAAAATGCAATCTGGAATGGGGACTTCGAAGCAATTATCTTGTAAAACAGGATCAGCCATTTATATATTTCTATAAATCTTTAATAGTGTAAAAATAGTATTTGCACAGCAACTGATACTGTTAGCAGTACTTTTAAACAATTGCCACGTTTTTAAATTACTGAAATTCAGAATTTTAATTTATTTAAAGTACATATTCACTCAAAGATGTCTTTACCACGTACACACTCAGTAGGAGGGCCCCACAGTTTGCACTTGACTGCTGATTGAGAGCTCAGGGGTGCGATTCCACCACGTGGCACAAGAAGGAAAAACCCACAATCCACCGTGTTAAAGATTTGCAGCCATGGAACCTCATACGAAGGTTTGTTTGTCTCAGACTCATGGGAGCCACCAAGAATCAGAATCAGCTTGGTGGCAATTGTTTAGGTTTTTTAAATTTTTTAGAAAATTAGATCACTAGGCCTTTCTTCTGTTATAACACCTGGCAATTTGCCAACCTTTTACTAGTGAGTAGCAACCATCCAGGATTTACTCTGTAAAATAGGAGTCATTGAAAAACCTTACTGAACCAAGTTCTCCTCTCACACATGGCATCACCGATTTGGTGGCAGAAAGAAAGGCACTAAATGGAGATCAATGCCATTAACTCTTTAATTCATTCATTAAATAAAAATTATACTGCGTAAGTGTATTTTGCTTTGATGTATAATGACCTTTTTGGTTCCTTTCATTTTCAAGAAGTATGGTATCTAGTGGAATGCAAATCATTGTAATTGCAACTGAATGTTAGACTATAATGTGAAGATTATAACAGAAGAGGCAATATCCTATTTAATTTTGTATTGCAACTGTTTAGCAAAGGGTTTGGCATATATTTGTCATTCAACTAATTGTTCTGTTAATGTTTAATAATTCCAAATTAGTAGAAATAGATAATTTTCCCACCACTAATGGAGCAGTAAAAATAATAATTAGAATGCTAATCACAATTTGAAAACAGACTCTTGCTTTTAGTCAAAATAATTGGAGCTGAATTTAAATAGTGATAACATAGTTTGTATGATATTTTATACTGTATTGGACAATCTCATACTATCTTTATCCTTTATATAATATCAAATAACAGTTTGGCTACACTATTTTATTGTGCTTAACTTGAAGCATAGCATATACATAGGAGAGTACATAAAAAAACTATTAGCGCGATTTTTATTTTTGATTTTTACAAACGTGTACTGAGTAACCACCAAGTAACAAGATGTAAAACATCTTCAAGTTCTCACAAGATTAGCATTATCCTTCAACTCTTGTCATTGATTAATTTACCTTTCCTTCAAATTCAATCATACAGAGTCTGCCTCTAAGACAACCTTCAGTTCTACCCATTATTCTGTCAACCTAACACCTCTGAAATCCATGCATGGTGTTGGTGTATGCACCAGAATCTACACTCAGTTCTTTTATGTTTTATTGCAGCATAATATATCATTGAATAAATTTGTTGTTGTTGTTAGATGCTGTCAACTTGGTTGTAACTCGTAGTAACCCAGCATGCAACAGAAGTATACTTTGCCAGTACTATGGCATCTTCACCACTGCATTTGAGCCCATTGTTGAAGCTACTGTGTCAACCCATCCTGTTGAGGCTCTTCCTCTTTCGCACTAACTTTCTACTTTCATAAGCATGATGATTTTTTTCCAGGGACTATTCTCACCTGACAACATGTCCAAAATAGGGGAGCCAAAGTCTCACCATCCTTGGTCATTCCATGATGCTTTAGAGATTCTTCACCAGTACCATAATTCAATTGTATTAGTTCTTCAGTTTTCCTCATTCATTGTCTGCCTTTCACATGCATATGAGATGGTTTAACAAATCATGACTTGGGTCAAACTCAGCATAATCTTCAAAGTAACATCCTTGCTCTCCAACACTTTAAAGAGGTTTGTAACATGTATTTTCCCATTCCAAAAGATTTTCCGATTTGACTGCTGCTTCCATGAGAATTATGTGATCATATCTATATGTTAAGAATCAAGGTTGCAGATTGACATCGGGCATCAACTCAAATACTCCTTTAATACAAGAACACTTTGGTCTCGCAATCTAGAATTCTGGAATGCTCACCTTCCTGACACAGTTGCTGAAAACAAAATAGGTGCATAAGCAAATGTGATGAAGAAAGCTGATGGTGGCCAGCTATCAAAATATATAGCATCTGGTATCTTAAAGGCTTAAAGATAAACAAGCAATCATCTAGCTGAGAAGCAGCAAAGTCCACATTTCCATACTCATGTGATCGTGAGTTGTCAATGAAATCAGGTATCAGACATCAAAGACACCCAAACAAACAAACAAAAATCATATCAATGGGAATGAGGGGAATGGCAGAGTGGAAACTCAAATCCCATCAGTAGTCAATTGGACACCCCATGTCAGAAGGGTCATAAAGAAGAGAAGAGTCATTCAGGGTACAATATAGCACCAAAACACACACACACACACACACACACACACAACTTTCCTCTAGTCCTTTAATGCTCACCCCACCCCGCCCCCACCCCAGCCCTGACTACTATGACCCCAATTCTATCTTACAAACCTGGCTAGGCCAGAACATGCATACTTATACAGATGAGAGCTTTCAACACAGGGAATCCAGAACAGATAAACCCCTCAGGATCAATAAGGGGAGCAGCGAACTAGCAGGGAAAAGGAGGTGGGGGTAAGAGGGGGACCAATTACAACGATTGACATATGGCCCCCCTACCAGGGGAACAGACAGCAGAGAAGAGGGTGAAATGAGACAGTGGCCAGTGCAAGACATGAAAAACATTTTTTATAAATTATCAAGAAGACATGGGGGAGGGAGTGGGGAAAATAAAGAGAAAGAAAATGTTTTGGAAAACATGATGGCAACCTATGTACAAATAGATATCAGTATAGATTGTGCTAAGCACTGCAAGATACCCCAATTTAAAAAGAAACTTGATTCATTACATGGCTTGACCATAATGGCAAACACAGTTGGAACTAGGATCCTGTTCTTAGTTTACTGATTCATTTTTGCTCTTTCTATTATACATTCTAATATTTTTCCTTCTGCAGCACAGTGAATTATTGATTATGATACTCCCACCAAATGACATCTTTTCCCTGAGGGATCTAGGTTAGAAGGTGGGAAGATACAGACTGGATTAAATGATTCAGATGCCAAGGCCTCTAACCGGAGTTAAGCATGATACCATCTGGCTGAGTATTAAATGAGCCATCTCAGAACCGGCAAGTATGAGTTTATTGCCAGCAAGAAGGGAGAGTCAGGAGCAAAGGATGCCTTTCAGCCCCAGCACCTAATTTGCCTCTCTGTGTGGCCTCTGGTTCTTGGGACTTGAATGGCAGTCTACCACTGACCTGCTTCCACAGTCTTATAGATGAGCACCTCCAAAAGGACCTTTGAACTTTGGGCTTAGGGACCTGCCAGCACCCACAACTATCATTGTGTGAGCTATATTACTTATTGCAGTGAATTGCAAGATTTTGAGATGTGAAGGAATTTACTGAAAGAAGAAGTCATGAGTGCTCTGAGAGATCATGGAGTGGTATAGCATTTTGAAAGGGGAAAATACCTCCACCTTCTTGGAATGAGTCTTATATTAACATTTAAAAATAAATTATTACCACACCTTCCTTTTCTTACATACTTTCTTTCTATTAATCATCTGCATTATGAAAAATTTCAAACATGCAGAAAAAGAGAGAAAAGGATAAAGCAAATGCATATATACCTAACATATAGATTTATCATCCGTTGCCACTTTGTCATATTTAATTCATCTGCCAATTGTTCACTAAAATTGGAATAATTGGTTATATATGCTAACACTTCACTTTTAAGTGTTTCAGCATGCATTCATAAATATAGACATTTTCTACATAAAGACAAAGCTATGTTACAATTAAAATACTTAACAATATTCTTTAATTTTTAGTTCATGATCCAATTTCATCAAGTATTTTACCATTCATTACCCAACCCACTGCTACAGAGTCAATTATAATACATACTGAACCTAGATGGGATTTCTGGGGCTCTAAATCTTTACCGGAGCAGAGAGCCTCGCTATTGTCCCAGCACACAGCTAGTGAGTATGAAACGCCAACACCACCATTAGCAATTCAATGTTTACCTGCATCCCTTTAGTAGCTGTTTTGTTCCAAATAAGACTCAGTCAAGGATCACACATTTACTCAGGTACCTACGTCAATAGTTTCCTTTAGAAGGATCAACACATGGCTGGTTCCCATGAAATGGCAGCCAACGGCTTCCCAAATGCCTTTTTCCCAACCTTTTTATTTTCTCTGATATCAACTACTCCTCTTGCCACCAGTATCTCCCTCTCACTTTAGAGCTGTCTAATTCTCTCCAGTGTTTTGTAGAATCTAGGCTTACGTGGCTGTGGAGGCTGACCCGTCTGTCCCTCCTTTGTGAGTCGCACAGCTGTCTGGATGACTCACTTTGCGCACCTTCTTGTAGGCGCTGAAAAACTCCAATGAGCTGCAGACACTGCTGAATCCGATAGATGATAACTCAATCCCAGGAGGCAGAGGCCAGATGAAGACAAGCCAGAGCAGGACACCTAGCAAGAGAAGAAACTTATTTACTGGACACAGACCACCACACTCACAAGGAAACTAAGGGTGGTGACTTGGGCCACATCCTGTAGGAAGGTGGGGACCCAAGATACATCCATGTCTCCTGAAGACAGGTCCAAAGTATGGGAAATGGAGTCTCACCATCCATATCTGTAAGGAACACCCTCACCATCCTCATTCTAAGACAGATTTGTTTGTCCCATTGGCTACCAATGATACTGTTAATATTGTTTGTCAGCACCATCATTCAGACTTTTCCACCTTCTTGCTTGTTCAGAGTTCACATTTAGTGTGAGGTACTATGCGATGATCAAAACTCCAGTAGCTTGAGTGGCACAGCACATCTTAGTGCTCAAAGAGACATCTGTGTTCTTTAACAACCCAAATAGGTCACTGGCTGCAAATTTCCCCAAGGCGATATATAATGTGAACTTTTTTTTTTTTACTGCTGCTCTCATTAATGTTGATTGTGAATTCAAGCAAATTAAAATCCTAACAGCTTCAATCTTTTCTCTATCATGATATTGTCTATTCGCCGATGCGGGGGGAATTTTTTCCCCTTTACATTAAGTTGTAATCCATACAGAATGCAATAGACTTTCACTAGTAAGTGCTGCAAGTACTCTGTTTTCAGAAAACAAAGGAGTCTGCTAACAATCCTGGGGCTCGCTTCTCCATATAGCCCAGCATCTCCTGTTATCATGCTGAAAGAATACTAGAATTCTGACACGAACATTTCTGGATTTGAAACCATTGAGTACTCTGTGTTTTATATACAGGTTTCAATGAGCACAATTAAGGCATCTAGAATTCTTACTCTTAGCACCACTATCCAGTTTGTTAGGAGCCACACGACTTAGCACAGATGTGAATTTGGAAATCAGCTAAACCTGAGGGTGGGTAAGTGGGCAAGTGGAAGAATTCTAACCATAGAGTTAGGGTTTAGAATACATCACAAAATGGAGGAGTGTGTGAGCAGGGCAATATTAAGGATTCAGTGCACCAAAGGTGCTCAGAGAAAAGTATTAAAAATTCAAATAATACTGAGAGAATAAATATATTAACGAATCAGTCTTGGTCCTCGTCCTATAAGAGAATTGCTATTCCAGTCTTTTCTTCATATGTCATTTCTATTCTCAGTAGGAATTGATTAACCTTTTATTGCTACCATTAGTATTAATGGATGGAACAGCAAACGAGAGGCATCTGCATTCATCCTGAGTAGAAAATCAAATGAACTTCTCACACACCGCTTTCAGTACAAAACTGCATAAGATTTTTCTTGTTGCTCCAATTAAAATTTGAGTTTGTTTAAATATTCATGGAATACCTAGAGCAACTATATGCAATAAAAGTTTATTGTATTATTGGGTATCTATTGCCTACACAAGCGCGGGTCAATGAGAGAGCGTACATACCAACCCAGATGTCTATAAAATACCACAGAGCTGACCAACTGGTTTAAGGCTACTGTCATTTTTATTCTCACTAATGAAATTATTCAGCACCATGTATTATTGCTCAGTTACTTCTGGATTATTTTCTTCAAACACATCATCAGAAGAGACTACTTGCTGGATGAGGGCATTTTCTTTGATGAGGGAGAAAACAAGTGAAGGCAACAGATACCCTTCATGAAATGATTTGGCAGTAGTAGCTGCAAAAATGATGTAATCAACTAAAACTAGACAAGTCTAGTTGAAATTAAAATTAAAGAGCTTTTATTGAGAAGTAAGTCAATCTGTAAATTTGGAATCAAAAGAGCCAAAGGATTTTGAATTGTCTCATGTAAAAAGGCAAAAGGAATTTTTTTTTGGGGGGGACATCACTGCCCTCTGGTGGGAGGCCTAGTCTTGCTCCTGGAGAGCTGCTGCTGGATTTGAACTGCCAAGTCCGTGGGCCACAGTCCCACACTCAACCACTACGCCACAGGCTCAGCTGTGGCAAAAGAAATATTAAAATAGAAAACACAGAGTCAGTATGAAGTAACTGCTTGGTTGATTTTTAGGTACTGTTTATAAAATTGAATGCAGGTACATCTAATTGATTAAACATTATGTTTCTAAACAGCTTTAATATTACAAAGCCATCATTAGATTGGGTATACTTGGTTTCAAAACTATCATGAACTCTTCCTTGGCTGATCATAGTGATCAAATTCACCAGTTTCACTGTGGACTCATATCAACACCAGGGCAGTACCTAAGTGCTCACTGAGATTCCGGAGATTGTAAATATTGATAGTAGTAGACAACCTTGCCTTTCTTCCACTAAGTAGCTAGAGTCCTGGAACTGCCGACCATTGTACCATCTGTACTTCTTGACCATAGGGACCAAATCAAGTCACTAAACTCACTGCCATTTAATGAATTTGGACTCTTTTTGTGGGTTTGAACCACTGATCTTGAGATTCGTTTTGCAACACTTATGAGACAGTCCCAGTAGGGGACAAAGTTTACTTCGAATAAGCCTCTGATATAAGAATTGATTTAGGCCTGATCTCATGAGCAGAGTGTATTCTTAAGGAAGCAAAACCTTTAAATAAGCAAACCCACATTCTTCTCCAAAAAAAATGTTCACCAAACAATTTTCTTGGGGTAATGGAGTATTAATGAAAATGACAGTTTATACCTTGATGCATATATTACTTGTGACTGACTCAAAATGGAATTTTGGCCTCAGATCTAAGCATAATAAGTCATTTTAAGCACTATAAGTCATTTTACCCAATGGTGTTGAACATGAGGTGACCATGAACAGTACACACACAACATTCTGTTCCATTGTGCAAAGATGACCATGTGTTGGCACCCACTGGCAGGTATCTGATAGCATGATGGAAGTCTCCTAAAAAGAACAGGAAAATGAAAGGAATTTTTCCTGAGGATTTACCTTTTTCACTTGATTTGGTATCTGCTACTTTCTTTGTAAATTGTTACTGTCCAAATGTCTTTAGCATTGACTCCTTTCTGGAGGCTGACACTGTCACTCTTGTCAGCCAGAGGGAGAGAATGCTCACTTGAAGGTCTTAGAACGTAATATGACTTTAGGCAGTGCCAGTCAAATCTATGCTAGAGATTATTTCATGAGCTGCAATCAGAAAGCAATGATGTCGTTAGTAAGAGTCACTGAGTCTCCTTGGTTGTTCAGCACGTTGGCAAGAATTGTGCTATAGTTTCATTTTCCTGTATATCACAATTTACTTCTACTATGACTTCTACATCACAATTAAAATTCTAATAACTTTGTAGGCTATCAATTCCCTTGAAATTCACCAATTCAGAATGGATATCCTGTTTGAGGCTATATGACCATTTTAAACATGATTGTTTAAACTCAAAGGAACAAAACTGATTTTGTGTGAAAACTCTCTACACTCAACATTGTTCAATACACTTGCCAAAAGCAAAATGCAGACCTGGAGGCTGTAGAATTGCATCTTCCACAAAGATGAAGCCACTCAAATGCTCAGGATCAGATAGCTGTTAGAATATTTCGCTATGAGAGAACATGAAACTCAGGCTTCTTTGGCAGTCTTATGTTTTTGCTGTCCAGAGATTTAAGGGTGCATGATATGACACTGAGGATTCTAAGTAGAACAGATAGTCTGTCTCTAAGTACCAACCTAAAAAGTGGCAGTTCACTCTGCTGCATGTATTGAACTCTCAGATCAAGGATACACGATGGAGGAGCTCTCCTCTATAGCACATGAGGCCGCTGTGAGTCAGTATTACCTCTAAAACTGTCCCTTGATTTGTTTTCATTTATTATACCACTGGACACCAGAACTACCATTTACTGAGTGACCAATTTTGCCTCTCTACTAAAGCAAGTGGCTAGTGAGATGGGGTAGTAACCTTACGTATTATCTTCTGACCCCTTACCTTCCAGTTGAAGTCCTTCTGCAATGAAGCTGGCTTCCCTATGTGCTGAACCACCCGCACTCACATATATAAAGCTGGTGTCCAATATTTCAGGTGTTCATAAATGCATCCCTAAGAGGAGAGGACTGTGTGCCAGCACTGGCAGGAAACCATCGCTGTCTTTGCAAGCTGTATTGCCTCCAATTTGCTGCCTGCAAAATGACTCAAGCACACAAAGAGGATAAAGTGTTCTCCAGTCAGCAAAATCTTATCACCTCCTCCACTGCTCTTATGCTGTCACCTACCTTCCTGTTCTCATACACAAAACATGAGTTTGTGAGTTTTGCTAGGGGAAAAAATAATAATAAGGCAAATCTTCCCCAAATATGATGAATAAATCAAAAAGAATTTGGGACATTTAAGAAAAGGATCACATTTTCTTAAGAAAAACAAGTTTTATTTAATACAGTTACTATCATATTGCTCTTAAATTATATTTTTTAAGAATTTGTGTCTAATAAGAACGCTTTGTTCTCATAACCTGTAACTCTTTGGTGCTCATCTTTATGATGCAAACACTGAAGAAGAAATGGGTACATAAGCAAATGTACTGAAGAGAGTGGATGGTGTCCAGTTACTAAAGGATATAGTGCCTGGGGTCTTAAAGTCTTGAAGTTAAACAAGTATCCAAACAGCAGGAAAGCAAATAAGCCTATAGAGAAGCACACCAGCCTGTGACCATGAGGTGTTGATGGACTCAGGTATGAGGTACAAAAAGATTCAAAGCAAACAATAATATTGATGCAAATGAGGGAGTTTGGTAGAGTGGAGACACAAAGCCCATCTGTAGACAATTGGATATCCCCCCACAGAAGGGCTATAAGGAAGGGATTACTCAACCAAGGGGCAGTATAGTACTGACCAAAACACATTATTCCTCTAGTTCCTGAATGCTCCCCTCATCCCCCACTACTATGACCCAATTCAACCTTACAAATCTGGCTAGACCAAAGAGCACACATTGGTACAGATAAGAACTCTTGAAACATGGATTTCAGGATAGATAAACCCCTCATGGACAATATTATTAGGGTAGGGGGGTGGTTGGGGAGAGAGAAGGGGGAGTAAGGAGAAACCTATCACAAAGTTGGATATATAGCCCTCCCTTCCCCACCCTCCGACAGGAACAAATAACAGAAATGTGTGAAGGGAGACAATAAACAGTGTAAGATATGAAATAATAATATATAATTAATCAAAATACATTATGGATGGATGGGGAAAAAGAGCAGCTTATACCAAGGGCTCAAGTAGAAAATATTCTGGAAATGATGATGACAGCATTTGTAAAAATATGCTTGATACAATTGATGCATGGAATAAGAACTGTAAGAGCCCCCCAATAATGATAGGGAAAAATAATTTGTGTCTACCATAAGCCCATCTGTGGTATTAGTTTATGATAACTTTACTTATTGCAATTGACATCCTCAGCTCCAGGGATATGATAATCCTAAAATAACAGTTACAATGAAATGACAGATAAGAAGGCAAGAAGTAGGCACGGATTTTGTTTAAAAGGGAAAAAGCTTATTCATGAGATTTCAGAGATGTTGAAATTAAAGTTTCGTTCAAATGACAAGAGCTTCCATTTACATTTTCTCAAATTCAGTCAAAGGCAATGGAAGTATAAGAAAAGGAAATAAATTAACCTTAACTCCAACTGGTGAGAGCACATGAAGAACTGCTTGATGGGACTGGGGGGCTGTGGCCTTTTGGAAGCAGATGCCCTGATTTGTCCTGAGAGGAGCACTAGGCTTGCACCTCTAGGAGCTCCCATATGTGAAGGTGAAATTAAATTTCGTTAATCTGAGGCATTATTTCAATTTCCGGTTTGTTATAGTGAGTAGATCTCTAATGTTATCACAATGCTCTGCATTTAAACACTAAAACCAATTCTAACACTCAAATTTTTTCTTCTCTTTTTCCTTTTCATTGCAGCCTTTCTAATAAAAAATTACTGGTCCTCTCATATAAATGATCAAATCAACAAATCAATGATTTTCAGACTTTTAAAACCATCTTGATATAGGAATTTATTTTCATATATCTTTCTGATTTTAGCAGATGCTTCTTTTTATTTTTATTCTAGCCAAACCAAAATCTGTTTCTACTGTTATGAATTTTTCCAGGTAGAAAAAGTGATAGCATCCAGTAGAAATAACTAATTTATCTTTGAGTTTCATTCATCTTCTTATTCTGTTTAGCCTCTTTGTAACTGTCATAGGGAAATAATGGCTAATTAAATAATGCTAGCAGACACATGACATTTATAAGAACTTATCCACTGAGGCATTTTGAGAAAAGAGGAGACAAAGCGGAGACAAAGCAACATACTCACTCTTGAAAATACAGACTACCCTAGACTTCCAACACCTCACTAGCACTCACAGATGCCTATGGCACAATTTGATTGACATAAATTTTATTGACATAAAGATCTTGAAAAGTTCTTCAAGAAACCCAAGAATAGTCTTTCCAGTGGGGGGATCTCTATATTTTGTTGGCCTCTTGGTTGTTCTGAAGGTTCTGGCTAAGAGTTTGGCTATACATAAACTGATAGGCAATTTTCCAGGTGCAACATCTCTGAGCACAGACACACTTGAGCTGGGCATGACCCTCATTCCTGGGCATTCAATGGTATTTGCACCCTTCTATGACTATTGACACATATCTCATTATAAAATGGGCTTCAAGTGGCTTGTTTTATATTTCTAGAATTCAAAAAAGTGATATACATATGCACATGATTTTATAAATTTTAAGTCAATTTAGGAAAAAAATGACACTGAGTGGATCAGGACTCATAGCAACCCTAGGTTTTATAGAGAAGGACTTCCCCCATCAGGTTTCCAAGGCTGTAAATTTTATAAGGGTAAGTCAAAAGTAATGTTGCTAGCATTCTAGTCCATTGTTGTACACATTTTTTTCAAAAAATGTGCATAAATGTCTCTCTGTAATCAGTGGGTGACTGTAGGGAAGTTCTCTCAGTAATACACTTATCATAGCTTCATTAGAAAACTTTGAGAAAAGGATACTTTTGTACCCTAGGAGCAATTATTTTGACATCAGGGTTAACATCATTTAAAAACCACAAAAATTTCAAGTGGACATTTTCCCCAATCATTGAGGTTTTGCGACAAGTTTCCAGAATTGCAACTACACTAAGACATGTTTTAGATGGAGTAAGCATTTTAAGGAAGGTTGGAAAGACCTCAAAGATGAGTCCAGAAAGAGCAGACCATCACGTTCAACCAATGAAAAATCTGTGGCTGAAATTCAGAAACTGGGGTAGGAAGATCATAGAATTATCATTAGTGGGATAGTTACTGAAGTCCAGGCTTCAAATTGTTCTTCACTATTTTCAACCTTAAGTGAATTAGCTTGACCTCAGCAAGCTTTTAGTTCAAAGTGTTGCACCATGTGAACTCCATGAGTGGGTCCTTTTGTCAGTCTTTTAAGCAAGATTAAAGTTACTGATTTTGATGAACAGATTAGAACCAGGAACAAGTCTTCTCTTTCAAATTCCGATCTTTCTAATTGGGATCTTTCAAGATCCGATCAAATTAGTGGCTTTTGAGGGAGGTGCTGACCAATTCAATTCAAAGTAGAGAAGTCCCTCAAGAAGGTTATGGCAATCGTATTTTGGAGTTACTAAAAAGTATTCTTGATCATTTTTTCTCTGAAAGGTCACAGGATTATCAGAGGGATTATGACGAAGAATCTACATATAAGGTTTGTGGTTTGTGTTTTGTGTTCGTTTTTTTGTTTTGGGGGTATCACTGCCCTCTGGTGGTGGGAGTAGGAGGCCCAGTCTTTGCTCCTGTGGAGCTGGAATTGAACCTCCATCCCAGTGGGCTGCAGTCCCGTGCACAACCACTATGCCACTGGGGTTCAGCCCAGCATATAAGGTTTTCAGTGGCTACTTCCTCTGAAGTGGGCAGCTGACACATCTTCATTGACTATTCTTAGTCTGGAAGCTTTGCTACAACCTGTGCTTTTTGGGTGACCTACACAGCATTTGAAATACCAGAGACATCAATTCCAGCATCACAGCAACACATAAGCCACCATGGTATGATAAACTGACAGACAATATGACAGATGAAATGCAGATAAGACAACCTTAAGGTACTTTCTGATGAAGATCAAAGATTATGGATGACAATGTAAGGAAGACACAAATCCTTACAAAGGGACCAATAGATAACATCATAACAAATGGAGAACAGAGAAAAGATTGAAATTGTCAAGGATATTGTCTTGTTTGTATCCACAATCAATGCTGATGAAAGCAGCAATCAGAGATTCAGAAGACATGTTGCATTAGGCAAAGCTTCTGCATATAACTTTTTTACAGCATTGAAAATCAAAGATAATATTTTGAGATCTAAGGTTCATCTAACACAAGCCAATATATTTTCAATGACCTTATATATATGGGGGAGTTGGACAGATTATACAGAAGACCAATGAATTGATGTGTTTGAATTGTCCATGGAAAGCACCAATGTCTGCTAAAAGGACAAATATATCTGTCTTTGAAGAAGTACAGCCAGAGAGCTGTTTTGAAGCAAGAATGAGAACATTTTGCCTCAAGTATTTTGGACATGTTTTCAGGAGAGACCAGTCCCTGGAGAAAGACATCATGTTTGGTAAAGTGGAGGAGCACTGAAAGACAATAAGTCCTTTAAGGAGATGGATTGATATAGTGGCTGTTACAGGGACTCAAGTACAGGAACAATGGTGAGAACTGTGCTTAAACCTTTGTACACTGAGTATCCTGCCAAGATAACAGATCTTTAGTTTTTGGTTTGCAACCTAGCTTTCACATCTTCCACCCACCTCCACCTGCTTTGATTTTAACCCAGAAGAACTAGGAATAACTTTTTTTTTTTTGGCATCACTGCCCTGGTGGTGGGAGTAGGAGGCCCAGCCTTTGCTCCTGTGAGCAGGAATTGAACCTCCATCCCAGTGGGCCGCAGTCCTGCGCACAACCACTACGCAGAATAGCCTTTTAATATTTAAAATTCATAGTTGTCAAAACACACACACATACGTTTCAGTTTCTGCCAGAACAAAAACATGAGCCCTGTTTGCAGATTTCTATCTCCAAAATCATCCATAGAAGAATTGGAGTAAAAAATAAAACAAAACAATGTACTGTATTTGTAGGACCATAAGACTCACTCCCCCCCCCAAAAAAAAAAGGTGTGGCGGGGAAATGAGGGTATGGCACCCCAGAACATTTGTTTATGATCCCATGCACCCTCTTACTGTCCACTGCTGTTTGCATGCTGTGGATTGCTGTGTGTTCAGGGTAAGTCCTGCCTCCTGGAGTCTCAATATCACATGATCAATTGGCAAAGTGCATGCCTCCCCTCATTTGTTAATGAAAGTGATGACAGTTCTTAACACCACTGTTGAGTTTATGCTGTTAAATATTACCGTATTTTCTTTTTTTAATAAATATTTTCATATACTGGTACTATTTGGTTTGGAATATTTTTTTCTTGTTTTCCTGCTCTAAAAACTGGGTGCATCATATGTTCCAAAAAATATGGTACCTAGAAAGGGGAGGAGCACAAATCCAGGAAAATTTCTGGAGAGGTAGAAAGTGGGTTTAAATGAGAAGCGTTAGAGCCACCTGAAGTGGGGTTTCGCTTGCAGCAACAATATGAAAGTTGATTAGAATAACATCTTTTTAAGTTTAATTTTGCCTCTGTCGCTATGCTTTGGAACCTTGCCTACATTCTTACTGCTGAAATCAGTGGGGACGGTTATACCTTCAGGCAGGTGTTTGTGAGAATATCAAGACTCTGCAAAAATCCTACTTGGATGCAATGCTGATTTTAAATAATTGGCATATGCAATCTGGGCACTCTTCTACCTCTTCATATGCAAACTCCTGAAGACAAGCAAGAAAGACCACCTCCTCCCAATACTGTATCTTGCAAAGAGTCTGAAAGAAAAATCCTCCCCTGAGGAGCTATTTGCTGGGGAGACAACCAAAGCTCCATTGTGTGTGGAACTAAATCTTCTGTTTTAAGGCTCCCTTCATTGTCTTGCCCTGGTTACTTCGAGGAGTGAGGCAGAAACCTGGGTGCCTCTGCTTGCCCTTTCCACAATACATGGAAGGCAGTGTCTTCAATTTTATAGGAAGCTAATCCCAAATCAATACCCATCTACAGAGGGAGCGAACTGCATGTGGTTCTTCTATCCAAAGTCTCTAACTCCCACCACCACACAACCTTATGCTTGATGGATCGGGTAAGTAGGGGAAGATGCTGACAGGACTCGTCTTTGAGTAACTGTGAACAGGGTCTGCTGGAAGGTCATTTTGCTTCTCTGAGAAGCAAGAGGAAGAATCTCATTACCAGCAAGTGCTGGGAGTGCAACTTGTCCTCTGGACTGGGGATGCCTGTTCAGTGACCCCCTTGGATCCAAGTGAGAGCTGCACCATATCAAAGAAGTCTCAGAAGAACCAGGCACCAGAGCATGGAATGGAGGCGGGACATCCCAGCTCACAGAGCAAGTCAAGCTGTGTGCTTTTGTGCAGGAGGCTGGCATGTGAAGTGGAGGTCTTTGGACACTTACCTGGGGAAACTGGGCTTGCTGACCCACAGTACTGGAACTGAGGGCCTCACGCTGAGACTTACTGGAATATAGTGCGTCTGGGCACTTAATTCAGGCAGCTGGACTTGCTGACTCACTGAGCTTGAGTTGTGGGAAGCCTTAAGATGAAAACTTCCGGTGGAGTGTTATGGCTCATTGGACATTTATTAGCAGACCTGAAAATACTTTGTAACACATCTTGAGAAACAACAACCTGAGCAAACCTTACTGATACTATAACTTCCTTCATGAACTTTTTTTTAACTTATATCATTTTATTGGGGGCTCATATCATTCTTTTCACAATCAATACATACATCAATTGTATGCAGACCACGTTTGCACATTTGTTGCCATCATCATTCTCGAAACACCCTTCTTCTAATTAGTCCCCCAGTATCAACTCCAATATTTCCGCTCCGTCCTCCCTCCCCCTTTCCCAAGAACCCTTAAAAATTCATAAATTATCATCATTTTGTCATATTGTCCATTGCCCGATGTGTCCATTCACCCACTTCCCTGCAGGGAGGATGTTATAACTAGACCCTTGTAATTGGTTCCCACAACTCTTACCACTGGTCCTGAAAGGATCATCTGTCCTGAATTCCCCATGTTTCTAACTCCAGTGTACATCCCCTGGTCTAGCTAGGTTTGTCAGGTAGAGTTGGGATCATGAATGGGTGGGAGGAAGCATTGAAGAACTAGAGGAAAGTTGCATATTTCATTGTTACTACACTGTACCTTGACTGGCTCATCTCCTCCCTGCAATCTGTCTGCAAGGGGATGTCGCTGCACCTATTGTTGGGCTTTGGGTCCCCCATCTGTACTCTTCCTATTTATAATGATATAATTTTTAATTCTTTCATGCCTGATACCTGATCCCTTCAACAGCTCATGGTTACACAGACTGGTGTGCTTCTTCCATGTGGGCTTTGTTGCTTCTCCGCTAGATGGCTGCTTTTTTAATTTCAAGTCTTTAAGACCCCAGCGGCTATATCTTTCGATAGTAGAACACCATCAGCTTTGTTCACCGTATTTTCCTTTTTTTTTTTTTTTTTTGGGCATCACTGTCTCTGGTGGTCATGGACGCTACCCAGCTGCCACTGGATTTGAACCGCCAAGCCTGCAGGCTGCAGTTCCACACTCAACCACTTATGCCACCGGGGCTCAGCACCATATTTTCTATGCACACATTTGTCATCAGTGATCATATCAGCAAGGAGGACATGTAATGTTATGATTTTTAGTTCTTTGAAGTCTGATAAATTTTTAATCATGAATTTTGTCTCTGAGTTCTATGTAGCTCTTGCAATTGATACTAGAACCAGAGAAGTGAAATAGAGAATATGAATTTAGACAACACACATAATTGAGTCAATTTGCACGTGTACTGCCCCTACTTTGGACACATTGTCAGAAGAGACCAGTCCATGGGGAAGGTACCAGGAATGACAGTTTGGTCAATGCAGAAGGGGGAGGCTCTCAAAGTGATGGATTGATACCATGGCTGCAGCAGTGGCTCCAGTCTAGGATGATTGTGGGCATGGTGCAAGACCACTAGGTGCTTTGTTTTGTTCTGCAGGGGGTCACTATGGGTCAGAACCAACTTAAGGGCACCTAAGGTAGTAACACCGTAGGTCAGGGAATTCTCAAGACTGCCAATTCTTGCAGAAGCAAACTTTCATATCTTTTTTTCAGCAGAGCAGCTGCTGTGTTTGAACTGCCAGTCATTCAATTGGCAGCCAAGTATTTTTACTACAGCACTGCCAGAGCTCATGGCATACTGATTCTATACGTCAGATTATACTGAGTGTAAAGATCTCCATAGAAAAATGATAAATGGAATGATATTTGCCATGTTAAATAAAAATAGTCAAATGGATGTTCAAAATATCTTCGATTCTCTCATAGCAGCATCTGAAGTAAAGTTTCTTGGGCATTGGTTCATTAAGAAAATATTCCTGGGAAAAATAGTAAAATTAGCAATAAGGCTATCTCATTAGGCATGGTATTGTGGACTGTCACTTCTGTCTGATCCTTTAATGCAATGCTGTAACTGTTGCACTTCAGAGTTCTGATCTAGGCAAAGCACAAGAGTTTGTATAGCCCTACATAGGTAGAGGAGCAATTTATAGAATCTCTTAGACTGCTTGGGGTGAAAGGTTCTAGTATCAAATACCCATCCTCCAAAATCTATGCTGGCTACTGGAAAAGAAAACTCGTCAAACCTGGGTGATCATAAAGGGTCTTCATATGGCATTGACATAATGTACTATAAAACTCATCTTTTACACCAGTCATGCACACCTTCATCAGACATTATGCTTACAACATTCTGTCATGGATCCCTAAAGAGAGTGACCACATTAAACAGGGAGAGGTAAAGAACTGTTGATTTATAACAGTGAGAAGAGACACAGATATTTGGTTGTTGTTTGGTGTCCTGGCATCATCTGTGACTCTCAGCAACCCAGTTTGTGTACAATAAACCTGAGCACCACCTGGTCCTGCACCAGCCTCAGATCACCGTGATGTCTGAGCCCTTGCTGCCCTCACTGTGTCATTCCAACTCTTTGAGGAAATGACCTCAAATAGATCTTTTTTTTTCTTTTCTGTTGACCTACTTTATCAGGCTATAGGAGAAAGATAAGGCTTTCTACTCCCTGAAATCGTTAGAATCTTGGAAAGCCAAACGGGCAATTCTACCTTGTCATGTAGGGTCACTCTAAGTCAGAACTGAATCTATGGCAGCAAGTATGGTATGCTACTTTACAAAGCATGGTCTTCCATTTCCCAGGGGGGTGCCGCTGTCTCCTGCTAACGTGCTCTTTTCTAAAGAGCATTTTACTCTGGCTGTACTTCTTCCAGAACAGATTTGTCTGTTCTTCGGGAGATTCAGGGAACTTCACTATTCTTCTCCAGCACCTCAATTCAAAGAGAACTCTGAATAATATGACAGATATAAGAAGTACCTACTTTCTCTACAATAGAAATAGAGCCCCTGGAAGAGCTACTTTCTTCCTCCTGACCCCACTTCGCTCAAGACTTTGTGAGAGAGGGTACAGTCAGGACTCACTGGATGGCAGAAAAGTGGTGATGTCAGATATTGCTTAAAATTTGCATTCTAGATGTGGAATAAAGACCGTTATAAAACTTTGTCTCACTCACCTTGGAAAATGGCCAAAGAGTCGAACACTTGAGAAGCCACTTATGATGCGGCAGTCTGCAAAAGACACTCAGGAAGCAGTTTTTACTTCAATAACTCTCTTCCATCTTCTATTGACTAATTTAAATCTATGCCAGGTGGCAAAGGAAAATCATATAAAGGGACCAGTTAACTGTTCACAGATGAAACAACAAATCATGAGTTTGAAAATGAAGGGCAATTGAGTGGTAGCTGCAATATCAAGGGGCAGGGAGGTGCACATAGAAATCATAAATCAAGGTTCCTCAAACTACAGCCCATGGGCCACATGCAGCCTGCTGAGGACATTTATCTGGCTTGCCAGGTATTTTTGCCACCACTGCCCATCTTGTTTAGCAGCCGACTCATCCCAGGCCCACAGTGACTTTGTTTATAGTGTTTTGTTTTTTAATAACTATAGTCCGGCCCTCCAATAATCTGAGGGACAGTGAGCTGGCCTCCTGTTTAAAAAGTTTGAGGACTCCTGTCATAGGCATTTTCTGTTCCAAAGACTTAAAATCATCATAATGGAGAATATATTTTCAATATGAAAATCAAATCATAATAATGAACACATTGAACATATTGGATGCAAATTCATAATAGTTGAAATAAGAATTATAATATTCAAAAAACAAACAAGATGAGTGCTGTGAGTGGAATCAGGCTGCCAGTGACCCTATGTGTGCTAAGAATAGAACTGTTTTCACAGGGTTCCTGTGGCTGATCTTTCAGCAGTAGATCACCAGACCTTTCTTCTGCGGAAAAATGAATGACCAATCTCGTGATCTGCAGCCAAGAATCTAACTATTGACTCAATCCAGGAACTCTAATGATTATAATAAAATACACAAGCAATAGCAGGATGGGTGAAGCTGAAGAACTTGTCCTTTAATTAATCAGAGGTTTTGAAAATATAAAAATTTGTATTAAAAGTTGATATAATGTTGATACACATATAGAAATAGATTTACTACTATCCAGCTAATAAACATTGCAGTAGGCAAAAATTAAAAAGAATCAGAGATTATTTTTAGAAAATAGAATAACAGAACTAAAGATAGATTAAGAATGTTAGATGAAAGGGACACAGAATGAATAAGTAGAAGATATAAACAAACTACCACACACCTATACACCCTAGAATTAAATATAGTGCTCTGAAAACAGGGACAGAAAAAAGCATACCATCTTCAAAGGAAGAAGAAATCAGATGAACTGTAAAATCTTTCATAGCAGTGGAATGTATATATAAAAAATAATGGAGTAGTAAACATACACAAACACATAATTTACATGCTGTATGCTAGTTCTAATTTGGGCATTGGGTTGCTAATCTCAAGGTCAGTAGTTCAAAACCACCAGCCTCTCCGTGGGAGAAAGATGAGGCATTTTTCTTCCATAAAGAATTACAGGTGGGCTGAGCGCCGGTGGCATAGTGGTTGTGCGCGGGACTGCGGCCCACTGGGATGGAGGTTCAATTCCAGCTCCACGGAGCAAAGGCTGGGCCTCCTACTCCCACCACCTGAGGGCAGTGATGCCCCTCCCCCCCAAAAAAAGAATTACAGGCTTGGACACTTGCATAGGCAGTTCTACCCTGTCATAGTGAGTCAGAATCAACTGGAAGGAAGTGATCCTGGAGTCTTTTCTCCCTCAATGACAGCCATTGAATTTGAAGGGAAAACAAAAGTTTATATTTAGATACCATCTATATATTTTAGTTATTTTTAAACCCTTAAGCCACCCTTCAAAACAGAAATGTGAAAATCAATAGAAAGCCAGAAAATTAATAAATTGAGCATTGAATTTAAGGAATTCAAGATGATAAAAATAGAAAAAATGCAAACAGAACATAAGAAATAATGTATTTTAAATATTTTTTATTAAACTGAAACAAGGAACAATGAAGATCATTTCAAAAGTTGGATCTTTGAATAGAATAATTTTCTAATCAAATATCTAGTAAAGTCTCATAAAAATAAAAAGAAGGAAGATACAGATAAGTAGCACTCTGAAAGTGAAAAAGACATAGCTTTGTAAACAAGACAATATTTTAAAAAGAAAAGAAAGATGCTACTGAATTTATGCCAAATAACCAAGTAAATACTTAAATTAAATAAGAAGACCTATAGAAAATACACTTCTTAGACATAGACCAGAAATAAGAGAGAGCCTGGATAGCGTTCAAAGTTTAAAAGCAATTTTTTAAATCAGTTAAAATTTTGCTTCCAAAAAGGAAAACAACTAGTTTTATAAGCAAATTCATCACACATTCAGGAAATGATTCTGTCAGTTTTACCTGTACTCTTTCAAATAACAGATAAAATAAACCCTTGTTCATACATTTCCCACTTGTTTAATAAACACTGTGTAACTTTCACACAGATTAGAATAAAACATATTACAAGAAAGAAAAAGTACAGATCAATATTTCACCTAAAGACCAAATCACAAATATATCATTTTCAAACAAGTTCAGGTATATATTAAAAGGGCATGATGTTGTGACCGACCGAATAAGACTAGTGCACAAATTCAAGAATGACATAATGTACTTAATGAGATTAAGTCACCATTCTTTTGTTTTCCTTGTGTAGATGGTCTGCTAAAAGATAAGATCCATATCTTCACCAAAGCTCTCAGTGTGTGTGTGTGTGTGTGTGTGAGAGAGAGAGAGAGAGAGAGAATCTTTCCTGATTGTTGATAAAACAAGAAGACTGGCTGATTTTCAGACATGCATGATTTCTCGATCCTGTATTTGGCTTGCGTTTGCCTGACTTTTGGATGGGGGTGCAACTGTACCAATCACCACTTGAGACATTTCCTTAAAGCTTCATGAGTTTCTGTAGAACACTGAAGGGAAATGCAGAACCCAGGGACATGGGGAATATACCTAAGGGAAAAGGGCTGGGGTGATGGAGTGGTCTAACATGTTGCTAAAGTTGATGTGTTAGTTTGGGTAGACTAGAGGAAAAAGTTTCATAGGTACACATATGGATATAAGGAAAAGGCTTATATACAAGAGGAACAGGACATTGAGCCTAGTCCAGTTCAAAATCATAAGTCCGATATTAACCCATATGCCCAAAATCAGTCTATAAAAGGTCCTTCCGACTCACAAAGTCACAGGTCAGTGGGTGCAGAATCCTGGCGCTGGCAGGGGTCTCTACATGGCGGTCTCCTCGCTTCCAGGGCTCAGGGTCCATCAACAGCAGAAACAACTCACCGCTGGCAAAGGTTTCCATGTAGCCACCCCAACTTCAGAGGTCTGGCTCCATCAGGGCAAAATTGTGTGGTCTCTCCGCCGGCTCCTCCAGCTTCTCAGACGCTGCCATCTTGTCCTGTCCATGATTCATTGTCTCTGAGATTAACTCCCAACAACTGGGGAAGATAGCTTCTCATCTTCACGAGGGAATTATCTTGAGATTTCCCAGAAGTCTCAGGAGAAAGCCATGCCCATATAGAGGCCTCATTCGCTACTCAATGGCTATCTCCCGATTAACAGGATAGACACCACCCCTACATCTCAATCATAAAATTAACATAAGTACATGACTGCCACAGTTGGGCAGTTGGGACACTTTTAATCCCAAACTCCTTGGGACTAGTCTGGATTAATTCTCAAAAGTAAACTGTCATCACAGGTTCCTACGCTGTACCTCTTATGAGAGTGGATTGCCAGTCCTTACTGTCTCTGAGCTGCTGGCCAGAAGATTGGCATCCCATTGAGAAATTGGCAAAAGTCTTACTTCAGAGCAAAATTATTCCTATTAATCAATAATACAAAAATATGCAGTCTAAGTGGAAAAGATGAACCACTTCAATAAAACTTTTCAAACATGAATATCAAATAGCCAGCAATCCTATAGAAAGGTATCCAAACTTAGCAGATACCAGAGAAATACAAATTAGAACCACAGTGAATCATTCTAGCCTCCAACTCAATGCCATCAAGCCTATGTCAATTCAGTGAGCAGGATAAAATAAGCACACTCCATGCCTGTCTCACAAAGTAATTATCACTCCCAAACCTGGGCAGAATGCATGTTTAATGACTCAGAGCATAAAGAACAGAAGGAAATTAGGGATGATAATCAGAATTCAAGTATCAGAGAACTGTGAGTTTACTATGCTTTCCTCCCTTCTATAGTTCCTGACTTGAACCCCAAAGCACCAGCAACCCCAAATTGGGCAGAGTGCAGACAGAGAACTCCAATAGAATCTCTCCAGTTCTAGCATGAGGAACAGAACAAGGAGTTTTCAAAGTTCAAAGCGAGAGCACTATTGTTTGCCTTCTTTCTTCTCTCCACCTCTTGCACCCCAAAGCCCAATAACCCCATTGTGGTTGATAGTAGCCAGAAAGAGAGTACAATGGAATCAAACCTTTGATGACCGAAAATCTCCTTTCCCTTTGGTAGGTTTGGCTTGGCTTGGCTTAGTCTTTATGTGCTGAGCTGCTAACCACGAGGTCAGCAGTTCAAAACCACCAGCTATTTCAAGGCAGAAAGAAAAAGCGTTCTCTTCCTGTCAAGAGTTAAGAGTCTCAGAAACTCAAGGGAGTCATTCTCCTCTGCCCTGTATGGTTACCAAGAGTCAGAGTCCGCTCAATAGCAGAGAGCTGGTTACTTTGAAGCCTCCATTGCTTTCTCTCCTCCACTCACTTTGGGTCACTTACTCACAGTGGCAATTTCCAGGACACAGCAGAGCAGTTGCCATCAGGTTGACCCTGACTCCTGGCCTTCCTGCATGAGTCATAGAACTGCTCAATATGCTTTAGAATGGCTGAGTCTCCAGAAGTAGATTGTCAATCCTTTCTTCCACACATCTCCACAAGCCACCAAGAAAATTAACCTTATGTACCATGCAGATCCACCACAATTAATATTTATAGACCAGTCTACCAGCAAAAACATAATATGCCACCTTTTAAAGCATGCATGAAAGAGCCATGCAAAATAGCTCATGTCTTAGGACCTATTCAAGGATTAGCAAGGATGTTTTCTGATTATAATAGAACTAGAAATCACTAACTGAAAGACACCTGGAAAATCCCCAATATTGGAAAACTAAGTAGCAGGCTTCTAATTAACCCAAGGATCAGTGAGAAAATCAAAAAGAAAATTAGAAAACATTAATTTTATTTCTTGAGCACAGTTGTAGCTACCGGTACGTAGAGTTTCACTTTGTGAAAATTCACCAAGCTATCAATTTTACTTAGCTCAATTCTCTGAACAGCTTACATATTTTAAAATAAATAAGATTATCCAAGGACAAGATAATGAAAGAGAGTTAAAAAAAAGGGAAGGGGGTGAAGAAAAGGGAGTTAAGACAAGAATTCGGTCTTAAAAAAAGAAAGAATGCTGTCTAGCAAAATAAATTCCTTGAGCTACCACTAAAAAATAAATAAGATATCAGATTTTAGAAAAACCTAAAACAAAATTAAATAGCATTGCTCCATGAGATCCAAAATGCAAGGTGTGTGTGTGTGCGTGTGTGCATACACATGCAAACACTGGTCAGGTGATATCAGCAAAGTACTGAACTGGACACAGAGGAAAAATAAAAAGTAGCAGAATTGTCAATAGACACTGGCTACTAAAAGTAGTGTATCCAATCAAGAAAGCTCAGTGGACTAATGTCAGAAGAAAAGAAGATAAATCTATGACAGAGCAGGGGTTGGGGGTGAAGAAAAAAATCAAAGAAGGTCAATTAATTCCCATGAACACTTCAAACCAACCAAAGCTATGTTCTGACAAGGTCCTAAAAAGAGGACAGTCTAGTCAGCCAAGAAGCAGTATTGAATGAGACAGGGACAGGAATAGTGGATAAGAAATGTGCCACATAGGAAACCGGGGCAGAGAATAGAGCTATACAAGGAGGAACAGCCTCTCCCAAAACAGAATTTTTTCCAAATCTATGTATTTATTATTATTTTTACAAAACAACCTTATTACCTTCTAACGACTCTCCAGTACACTTAATGCATTTGTCAAATCTGCAATCCCACTCTTGGGAACATTGTTCAGACTCATCTGCTTGGATGGCTGACAGCCCCTCCCTCCCTTTTTCTTCACCTCTTCTACGGAGTCAAATTGCTGACCTTTCATGTCTGTGTTCATCACAGCAACAAACAGGAGTCACACAGAGTGAGGTCAGGTGAGTAAGGTGCATGGGGAAAGAGAAGCATATTTTTTGCTCAAAACTAGAACTAGATGGCTGCGTGAGCAGGTGCATTGTCATCGTGGCAAAATCATTCCCTTGTCTGCCACAGATCAGGTCTTTATGTTGCACACTGCTAAGTGATATTTCTAGGACCTCTAACAAGAAAGCCTGGCTAACAGTTTGACCTGGTGGGACTAACTCCACATTCATCACAAGTGGACATTTTCATTCATTCGGAAAGTTGGCAGGTGTCCACAATGAGGTTCGTCATCAATCAACATTTACTTTTTTAGGGGGCATCACTACCCTCTAGTGGCAGTGGGAGGCCCAGCCTTGCTCCTGGAAAGCTGCTGCTGGATTTGAGCCGCCAGCCCTGCGGGCCACAGTCCCTCACTCAACCACTATGCCCCCGGGGCTCAGCCCCGTTTACTTTCTTTAAAATGAGAGAACCACTCAAGCACTTGAGTTTTTCCAATAGCGCTATGCTTGTAAGCTGTGTTCAACATTACAACAGTTTCCATAGCATTTTCCCTCTAACAGGAAGCAAAATTTCACAGTCACAAACTGTTCTTTTAAATCAACCATCATTAAAGAGAGAGAGAGAGAGAGAGAGAGAGAGAGAGAGAGAGAGAGAGAGAGACTCAAAAGAATCTGCTTTTACCAAAAAATTCACTGTGACCAGAGAGAACCTTCCAGGTGACATCACTTGGTGAACTAACTCAGAGCGAGTTGCTTGATGCTCAACCAGCAGGAAAAAATGCTACAACAAAAGTTCTAATGACCAACAGAGCTTTTCTCTGTGTGTCGGCACCATCTTGTAGTGCTAAATTTATACTGCTGAACAAGTCACAATAACCCCAGAAGAGGGCGTTTTAGAGCTACAAAGGTAGAAGCTTCTAGTTCACCTTCTTGTGTAAGAGAGGGGTCTCAGTCAAATCCTAAATCTTTTCAAAAATGCACCATTGAAGAAGGCTATAGAGAATTCTTTATGCAACCAAGGCCTTTACTGAAAGTTACAAAGACATTGTTTTAGAAGATGTCGGGACATATGAAAGCTGAGATTGTGACTGCCTTGAACCTGTTAACATGCATTGTTATCAATGTTTGATTAAAATATTTCTAATAATATAGTTACTTCATTATATTTAAAACTCAGAAAGGTGGAAAATTTGCTTAGTGAGTAGGAATGCATAACAGTGTCAGTAAAATATCTTCAGACATTGAAAGAAACTTTTAGAAATAACAGATGCTTGCACACTGATGGATGACAACATAAAACTATATCTATTAAATCCAGGAGCTTGCATCATTAATGTCAGTAATTATTTCAAGCAGTGACTGCCCAGAGGAAAGTGGTCTGAGCTGCTACAGAAAACAACACAGTAATAGCTTCTGGCTGTTGTGCAGATTTACAACTCTACAAAAACTCATTAGTTTGGGCATTTCCTCTCATTCTTCTAACACCTATCGTGAGTATAATGAAATTGGACTAAATAGCCAAAAGAAATAGGCACTCTCTTTACAAGTGGCATTTATAGGTAGATTCCAGTTCTGATTGAATATGAAGTCCATTGCCTTTGTTTCCTGCTGGACTCTGACTGAACTACCATTCCTGTCAAGCTGAAGCTTTCAAGCTTTCAACAAAGATGTTTCGTTCCTTTTAAAATTTTGTCAGGTGATGCCTTTAGAGGGGAGGGAAAAAAGTGGAGAGAGTGTGTGTTTTCTGGCAGTTGTACAATTATGGCCCTGTCTGGTACAACTGCAGGGATTTTGGTAATGGTCAAATCTAATCTTGTCAAAAGCAAAATTTTAAATAATTGAGATAATTATCGAAGTTCATGTGATAAAATAACATCAGCAGCAACATTTGCACCTGAGAGGTGATTCCATTTGTAATATATGATTAATATCGTGATTAAAAACTCAAGCTACAGAAATTCTTCTTATTACTTGAAGAAAGTTATTTTACTTTTTCCAAATTGTAATTTTTCTTTGATGAAGAGAAACTTATTACCAAACAAATTGAAGAAGCAAAATATTTTGACTTGGCCTCTCGCAGTCCATTCTCATCTGAATGTCATCACCTCTGCCCTTGCCTCTAGGGAACGTCAGGTCCCCACACGGTCTTCCCCAACACAGGCATCTTTCGGTCACATTTATCATTCCTCGTGAAAATTCCATCAAAACCATGACCATTGCAAGTGTGTACACAAATATTGAACCCATTATATTTTTGATATTAAAGTTAGTGGATCGGGGCTGAGCCCCGGTGGCGTAGTGGTTGTGCGCGGGACTGCGGCCCACTGGGACAGAGGTTCAATTCCAGCAGTGGGGCTGGGCCTCCTACTCCCACCTCCGGAGAGCAGTGATGCCAAATAATAATAATAATAATAATAATAAAATAAATAAAGTTAGTGGATCATGGTGCAAAATGAATTCTTTAAAATGAAAAGTAAGCATTGTGTTGACACATAAAACAAGGCTAACATTAAATTTCTAATAGACACAGAGAGAGTTGGTGCCATAGCAAACATTGTCCCAGGTACAGTCATCGGTATGGAGGGCAGAATTGCCTAGTGGGTGGGGCAGAAATCAAAGTTGAGTACCTGCTAAAATACAGAATGCTACACAGTAGAAGCCGGGACCTTGACACGAATCCATTTTAGAAGAATTCTACTCGATGCACTCAAGTTCTGAATCAATTTTCCCATAAGAAATAACTGAAAATGCATTAGTCTTTTTCTTTGAAAACTTATTTCAAAAAAATGCAGAAGAAAACTATTTTGGCTTGCGCTATTGCAGTAGACTCTCATATCCGTTCTCAACCACCAAGTGTTTTACCCTAACCTTGCCTTTTTATACAAAACATTACATAGCAATTTCAAAGTTAATGCATTCAGCATTAACTAATATAATGTAAATAAGAAACACAACAGTAACAATTTTTTAACAACTACAGTTTGGCCCATACCTTGAGATGGATGATGATCTGAATCTGTGAACATGAATGTGGGGAGGAGATATGGAGAGAGTTATTGTTTGGTATGGGAATCTGCTTCCATAAAATCAACTGGAAGCTGCTTTTCAGGGGTTTTCTCCCTTCTTTGCCTTGTCTCACTAGGACATGGATGGCTTTCTCTTAAAAAAAAAAGTCCATCTAATGTAGTCTGCTATCACATTTATATCACTCTTATCTACAAGGGTTTACTAAATTATCACCCACAATACTGATAACATGGTTAACCAGTTCCTTATCATGATGATTCTTTTAAACAAAAGTATCTTAGGACCCACATTCTTTATCTAAAAACAATACAAAAAGCCACCAAAGAAACCAAGAAAATGATAGCAAAACGCTTGGAACACAGCCACAAAAAGGTTTAAACAATGCATACTAACCAAGTGACCAAAGCAGGAACTATTTTGTTTACAAAAATCATGTATGTCAGGTTGGATTTCGATGTTTTGTTCAAGCTCTAATACAAAAATTTCTCCACAGTTCACATTGAAATCTGATTAAGTCTAGTACTGATGTGGTCAAGTACCAAAGTTCTCCTGTGCACACAAAGAGCTAGCACAGCGACAGTGAAGGACAAGGGGTGACATGGTGGCATATCACAGGGTAATTCACTCTGCCCTTGAGTAAATGTATATGCAACTCACCTGATAGGAATACAGCCAAAGTCAAATCCAACTGGGCACCAGATTGCTAGTACTTGTCAATACTATACATTGGACAGTGTTGATATGACAAAATAAAGATAATTTGTAAAATATCGAGGGTTCATGAGGGAAGGGGAGTGGGGAGGGAGGGAAATATGAGAAGCTGATAACAAGGCCTTATGTAGGAGAAGGATGTTTCGAGAAGGATGATGGCAAGAAGCGTACAAATGTGGTCTGCATATAATAGATGTATGTATTGATGGTGACAAGAGGTGCATGAACCCCCAATAAAATGATTTTTTAATTAGTAAAAAAATTTTAAAATAATATGAACGCTGATTTACTTGTTTAATACCTTTACTAATAATCAATAAAATAACATGAATAGTATTATTAATAATTATTCTTAATAGATGCTGAGTAAATAAGTAAATGCTTGCAGAAAGATTAATGTTACACACAGTGCTGGCCTCATTGCAGATAATTATCTGGAAGCTTGTTATACTGGGGTGGCCTGCATATTGCTGTGATATCCCAGGTATTTCAAATGCCAGCAGGGTCACCCCAAATGAACAGATTTCTGCAGAGCTTCCAGATTAAGATCAATGAGAATAACTTGGCTCCATGCTTTGGAAGAAGAAGCCATTGAAGACCTTATGCATAGCTTTGAAGATGATTTAATTAATGTTCTACATTTTACTTCCCTGGGTTCTAATATCCATTGTAATGGCTATACAGAAACTCACGGACAAAATTTATGATTAAAAGGTTTCTTAAGGAAGTCAACAAGGTGTAATACCAGTGAGGAATATTGGGTATAGATATTTGCCAGGGCATCTTATGAAGTTTCAGTTTTGCTAAGTAATGCCCAAAGGATCATACCATTCTGCTATGTCTCAATCCGAAGCCATTCAGCCCCAACTCCAAACCCAGCTCCCTGAATGAAGTGCCCAGAGGCCTCCCTCTCCATCAGCCTCGGTACAAAGGCACTGGGCTGCATTTCTGTGGGTCAGCAGGCCCCATGTCCTCAATTCAGTGCTCAGAAAAGCCCCACTCCACAAGCTGGCCTCCTACACAAAAGCACTGGCAAGCCCACCACTGGATTCCTTTCTCTGGCTCCTGGTCCTCCTGTAGCTCTTCTGAAGTTGTAGCTGTCGCTCGGTTGGAGGAGGTTCACTGAGCAGGTGTCTCAGACTCAGAGACCAAGCTCCACTCCTGACTCTCGCTGCTGGTAATGAGCTCCCGCCTCCTACTTCTCAGAGGGTTCCCTTTACACACAGCAGGCTGGCTCTCCAGGGAACCCTGTTCCCAGTTAGTCACAGGTGAATCCTGTCAGACTCTCCCCGCTCCTTCTTATCAGACCCTTGCAGGGAAGGGTTGTTTGCCTGCAGTTACAGACTCTGGCTACATGAACCCTATGTAGTAACTCCTTGTACCACACCCCCCAGCCATTAGGAAGCTCAGTGTCTTGAATTACAATCATAGCAGCGTTCAGCTCCGACCACACTGTAAAAAGTTAAAAAACAATCCAATAGCAAACTTTCCCCAGGTTTCCTGTATTAACCCTCACTGTCACTTCACTATTTCTCTACTCGCCAGTAATTTCTACTTGTCAGTTATAACAACTGCTACAACAGTAATTTATTATTTCTTTTCAATTGCTTCTACTCCTTAATGCTCCATACCCTACTTCAATACATCCCAGAGAGCCACACCAGCTTCACATCAATGGAGTACTGAAGCTTTTGTGTTCATCCAAGAAAATAGATCTTTTTAGGAGGTTATATCAAATATGTCAAAGTCTCAAACTATGGTATTGTCAGTATACCCATATTCATGTGGAATGTGGACAGATATAAAGACCATGGGAGAATTGATTCATTTGAATTAGAATTTTGGCTAAGAATATTGGGATGCCAACAGATTGCCAGAAGAAACAATAAATCTGTTTTGAAAGAAGTATAGCTGACGAGTTACTCAGTGCAGTATAGCACTGATAAAATATACAACTTTCCTCTCATTCTTTAAGGCTTCCTCTTCTCCACTATCATGATCCCAATTCTGCCTTACAAATCCAACTAGGCAAGAGCACGTACATGGGTACAGATAAGAGCTACAAGCACAGGGAATCCAGGACAGATAACCCCCTCAGAATCAATAATGAGAGTAGTGATACCAGAAGGGGAAAGGGGAAATGGAGGAGGAAAGGGGAAACAGATCACCATGATCTACATATAACGCCCTCCCAGGGGGCTGGACAACAGAAAAGTGGATGAAGAGAGTGTAAAGCATGAAAAATTAATAATAATCTATAAATAATCATGGGTTTGGGAGAGAGGGAGGGGGAAATGAGGCGGTGATACCAAGGGTTCAAGTAGAAAGAAAATGTATTGAAAATGATGGCAACAAATGTACAAATGTGCTTGACACAATGGATGCATATATGCATTGTGATAAGAGCTGTATGAGCCCCCAATAAAATGATTTTTAAAAAGAAGGCCAGCCAGCATAGTTACAAACAAGGATGTTCAGACTTCATCCCACGTATTTTGAACATGTGATCAGGAAAGATGAGACCTTAGAAAGGTACACTATGATTGGTGAAACAGAGGGTGAGCAAAAAAAAAAGTGACTCTATGAAATGTGTTGATACAGTAACCACAACAATGAGCTCAAACAAAGCACAATTAGAAGGTGGTGGCAGGACTGGACAGTGTTTTTGTCCTATTTTACGGAGGAAGTGTCTCTCTGAGTCAGAGGCAATTTGAGAGTACCTAACAATAGGCTCATCTCTTTGCTTTTGTATATCTTGGTTTGGTTTTTTAAATATAAGAAGGTTTATTGAAATTCTTCAAGTTAGCCAGTAGAACTCTAAATCATGTTTTAATAGTACATTGTTTGAATGAGCCATAATTTAGTCAGTGCTTTTTTATTTTAATTGATGTCAACTGATGGTTGTTTTCCAAAAAAAAAAAACTACACTGTTTTGCTTCTTTACCATCTACATATTTTTCTCATTTGAAAGTACAGATTGTACATTTCCATAATAGTTTTATTTCAAACATTCCAGATTTTAAAAATATGAATTCTTACTGATAATATTGTTTTCCAGTGACTATCAATAAAAACCAGCTTTATGGAAACATATACTATCATCTCTTTATTTTTAATTTTAATAAATCATTATATTGGGGGATGTTCCAGCTCTTATAACAATCCACACATCCATTGTGTCAAGAACATCTGTACCTATGTTGCCATCATTCTTTTCAAAACATTTCCTTCTACTTAAGCACTTGGTATCAACTCTTTTTTCCTACCTCCCCCACTCTCCCACCCTCATGAACACTTGATAAATTATAGATTATTATTATATCATATCTAACACTGTCCCCTTTCACCCATGTTTCTCTTGGTCATCACCCTGGAGTGGGGTTGTTATATGCTGATCATTGTTCACTTGTCCCATTATTATTCCCAAGGGAATAATATCTGTCCTGGATTCAATGTATCAAGAGCTTTTATCTGTACTAGTCTATATGCTCTGGTCTGCCAATTTAAGGTAGGACTGGGGTCATGATAATGGGGCTGTGGTGGATGCATTAAAGAATTAGAGGAATGTTGTATGCTTTGTTGGTGCTATACTGCATCCTGGCTGACTCTTCCCTTCCTTCTGACCCTTCTGAGAGCGGATGCCCAACTGTCCACAGATGGGCTTTGGGTCTCCACTCCGCCCTACCGCATTTGCATCAATTTGATTGTTTGGGGTCTTCTGATGCCTAATAGCGGATCCTGAAAATACCTCGTGATCACACAGGATGGTGTGCTTCTTATACGTAGTCTCAGTTGCTTCCCTGGATGACTGCTTGTTTATCTTCATGTCTTTAAGATCCCATATGCTGTATCTATTTTTAGCCAGACACCATCAACTTTCTTCACCACATTTGCTTATACACCCATTTGTCTTCAGCGATCATATCAAGAAGGTGAGAATCACAGAATGCCAGATTATTAGATCAAGGTGTTTTTGCATTGAGGGAGTACTTGAGCAAAGGCGTAATGCTCTTTATTTTCTCATCTGCATTAGTAAATTTGCCCTCAAGTATATGAAAATGAAACAACTGAAACAAATTCCCTTCCTACTATTTTATTGAGCCTCTTTAAAACTCCACTTGCTGCTCTTTTTCCTGAATTACTTTCAAATGTTGCCCTTGTGGCATTCAAAAGTTGGTCTTGCTGTGACAAGGGGTTTTGTTCAATCAGAGGAGAAAGAGAATGGGTATCAGATGAAACTACTTAGTAACATTTCATATATATAATGAATATAAGTGATTCTGATGCTCATCAGTTTCATACTGGTGTGACTATCCAAGAATAAACCTGCTTGACACTTTATTGATTAGTACTGGAGTATCACTTTTGAAGTATCAAATATTCACTTTCCACTGCAAACTAAATTTCAATTCACAGCATCTCTGTATAAGCTTTCCAAAGCTGTACATTTTAGGAGACTAGTTAGGTTTATCCTTCTCTCATGGAGAGGCTGAAGGGTGTAATCACTTGGTTCCACATGCAACATGATCACATGCTTTTTCTATTGAGATATCTGAGGAAAAGGAATAACTTAGGACTATGACATTCCCATAAATTATCTTTAAATAATGTTGGCATTCTCTCATGTGCTTAAACAATTGATGTTTCACCCCAACCACACATTGAAAAGATTATGCCCATCCACATTCTGCAATTACCTATAACTCTCAATAACTCTCAAAAGAAATCTTCTTAATGAGAATGGCAAAGGCAATTCATATTCCCATGCCTTGTATAGTTGTGGACCTTGATGTCTTATCATCTCACTTCATAAGATCCTTTGAGAAATGACTATTGAAGCTGTAGAGAAAACCACCTTAAACAACTCAGTCTCACCATGAGTTTAGCTTCTGTCACTTTGCAAAGAATCCTAGAATCAAAAGTTACCCTAGGATCGCAAGGGGTCACTTGATCAGCATCTGTGTTTGACACAGACTCATTACCTTTCAGGGGTGGAGATGACAGAGGCAGGTGTTCATTGTCCAAGACTGGAGTCAACCTAGATTATCATTTTATCTGCACCAAGCAACATGATTAAATCAGGGGAGATACTGGTTCATTTAAGCTCTAGATTTTGCCATACCTTGGAGAAGAGAAGATTAAAGTATAATCACATCTTGGTTTCCTTTTGCTAATATAACAAAACTATCACACACACACGTGTGTGCCTTTAATTTCCAGAAATTTATGTTCACACTGTGTTAAGATACTTGAAGTCAGACTTCAGGATGACACATCGATGGGAGGGCTCTCCCTCTGTCAGGTGTGGAGGAAGGACCTCCTCTCAGTGTAGATTCCTTGGCGATCTTCCCATGGGGTGCCATCTAATCTCCTCCACATCAGCACGTGTACTCCTGCATATTTGCTGCTTGCTATCTCACCACTAAGATTTAGGATACACCAAACACAGGCATGGCTGCTTCACTCTAACAAGGGAACTCATTTCTCAAAGGGATCTCACCAACAGCTTTAGAGGTTAGCTTTCCTAGGTATACTTTTGGAGGACCCTTTCAATTCATAACAAACGGAATGAAACTTACTGAAAAATGAAAAGGAAGTAGGTTGACACTAGAGAAGTGAAAGTGATTAACAAATTCACAGTGCTCCAGCTTTGGTAGGGTGAATGCAGTAGCGATTTAGCATTTTAAACTTATAGCCTAGATTCCATTACAAAGGAAAACAGTTCAAATGGTGGCCTTTCAAGGTTAAATCCTTTCATCTACTCACTACAGCTGTTTTATAACAGTCAAGAGAATTCTGTACAGTGCTTTATTTTAGCTTTGCACTCATTAAGGACTCATAAACTTAATTACATAATATTCCTTAAGAAACACAGCTTGAAATAATTACTTCATTAGAGAAATTTAGCAGTGTTCAGTCTACCTCTCATCAATAGATTCTTGTTCTCATGTTGCAAGGTTTTATTTCTTTTTATTTTGAGTGCAAATGTCTTCCCTTTTATGTCATTAGATTTGTATATTAAGTATAATTAAAGGGAACATTACAAAAATTCTTTCATGAAGTCAATTTGAGGAATGTTCCATTTTAGCATGTCACAACTGAAATGATCTAGTAATATGTATTATCAGTAAATATAATATAATGGTATATGATAAAGAATAAAGAAAACTGAATATAGAGAATTTGCTTTTCATATCATTTCATTCCCAAAAACATATATTTAATAAAATTTGTTGACTAAATAAAATTGATTGTAAACCAGAAATATTTCAAAGAAAATAATTTCAAATAAAACAAACTGGGTCTAGGATTATTTATTTGAAGATTGATAAATATCGATTGGAAGGTTAAAGGTTAATTGCTGCACTGTTACTCTCTGCTAAAAATCTTTTGATAGTAATTGACAGTATTCTCAGAATCAGAATCAAGTCTGAATTATTTGGCCTACCAAGTATTTTCCTTCAAACAAAAAAATCACCCTAGCCACAGTAATTTACTCAAAACTTCTTTATTGCTTCTAATGTGGTCTCACCATAACTCAAGTTATGCTCTCTAAAGACACTGTGGTCCTTGATGCTTTACTTTTTTCATATCTCTTTTTGAAGGAGCCATAGTGTCACAGTGGATTAAGCATTTGGCTACTCACCTCAAGGTCAATATTTCTAACCTCCCACCTGCTTGAAGAGAGTGAGATGCTGCTTTCTATTCCCATAAAGATTCACAGACTCTGAAGCCCAAGGAGCAGCTCTCCTCTGCTCTGTGCGCTTGCCAGGAGCCAAAATCCACATGACTGTGGGCGTTTCTCCCTTCTGAGTGAGGCGATTCAAATCCAGTCCATGCCATAATCACACAGCTCAACTTCTTCTGAGGCTAGCACCACATGTTCTTGACTCTGCTAAAGATTTTCCAAATGCAAACTTGTATCTTGCCTTTTCTGCTACACAAAGATTATGACTTGAGTATATTATATACTCCTATGAAATTACAGGGATGAGTGATGGTTTATACTTGATATCTAAACAAGGTAAAGTCGTAGCCCCTTTATAACAGACCCTGTAATTTGAAACGTGAATAAGAGACTCATGACAACAGCAAAAAGACGTACTTGCCCTCTGTGTGATTCCGACTGATGATGCCCTCCCTCAAGTTTTCAGAGAGGAGTCACTCCTTAGGATTTTTCAAGCCTATGAGCTTCTACCAGCAGAGAGCCAGGCCTGTCTTCCAAGGGTCTTCAAAGACAGCAACCTTTTGATTCGTAATGGAATACTGAACTACTGTAACACCTACACATATGCAATGTTCCTGTATGCAGTATTGATGAGTTTAAATATGTATCTCTGCTGACAATATTAATTAAAAGAAATAAATAGCAGTACAATCATAATTAGATAGTAGCAGTATAGTAACAGGGAGCTTCCAGAGGTTCAGGCCAGAATCAGGAAAGGATGTGGAACAAGGGATATCATTGCTGATGGCAGATGGATTTTGGCGAATAGCAGAGAATACCAGAAAGATGTTTGTGTTTGATTGACTCACCAAGGTATTTGTGTGGATTGACAAATTCTGTATAACCTTGGGAAGAATGGAAATTCCACAATAAGCAATCTATTGTGCTTATGTGGAACATGTACATGGTTCAAGAGGTAGTCGTGTGGGAAAAAAATAAGGGACTACTACATGGTTTAGAATCAGGAAAGGTGTGTGTCTCCATACATAAAATCCCTCCCCTTACTTAATCAATCTGTCTGTATGCTAAGCTAATCATCAGAGAAACTGGATTACATGAAGAAGAGTCCAGTATCCAGATTGGAGGAGGGTTTTTCACCACGTGAGGTAGGCCTTGTTTGCTGGAAGTGAGGAGGACTTGAATCATGTCCTGATGAAGAGCAAGTGTTGCAGCCTCCAGTATGGATGACAACTCAATGTAAATAAAATCAAGATTTTCACAACTGGATCTAGATAGCATTATGATAAGTGGAGACATATTTGTAGTCATCAAGGGTCTTGTCTTGCTTGGATTCCAATCAGTGTCCATGGAAACAACAGTCAGGGGAACAAATGAGTTAGGAGAGTCTGCTGCACAAGACCAACTAAAGTATAGAAAGACAAGGACCTAACTTTGAGGACTAAGGTGTCAGACCCAAGTACTTTCAGTTGCCTCACATGCATGAGAAAGTTGGGCTGTGAATAAGGAAAAAATGGTGAAGAATTGATGTATTTGGATTTTGGTGCTGGCAAAGAAGTTCCCAGACTACCAAAAGGACAAATAGATAAGCCAGAGTGCTCCTGGGAGGTGAGGATGGGGAGACTTTGCCTTACACACTTTGGAAATGCGGTCATGAGAGCCCAGTCCTCTGGGAAGGACATCTTGCTTGGCAATGTGGAGGGACAGTAAAGAGGAGGAATACTTTTGAGCAGATGGGAGTGACATCGTGATGGCAACAATGGCCTCAAGTTTAGGACCAATTACAGAGGATAGCGTGGGACAGGGGCCATTAGTTTTGTTGTGCTGAGTCAGAAACCCACTTGATGGCATCTCGAAACATTTTATCTCCAGCTTAAAAATGGGTGTATTTATTTTGGAGGGAGTTTGGTTTTCTGTAATTCTGGCCTTCAAGGCTGAGCCCTGATGCAGCTGTCTTCTCCAGGTTGAACAGGAAGCCTTAGTTGTGTGGATCTGGAGGCCAATAACCAGAAAATCAAGAAGCTGGCAAGAACACCTTTAAATAGAGGTCTCTGGAGGATGTGATTAAGCTCCTATGGAATTATGACATAAGCCCAAGAATAAAATCTTGGCAGTAAAAAGCAATCAGGGTTTTAGAAGAAACCATATCATCGAGAGTTAAACTATCCTGATTATTGACTTAGGGGGCCAAAAAAACGATGCAAAAACATTTTGCCTCTAGCACTACTGGGTAGGTCCTCCACAATTGAGTTAAGTGTTTACAGCCTTGACAAAATCAGCAACTTTATCTGACTTATCTATGCTGTATAGGAATGTGTGTGCGGTCTTCCTTTTTAGACTAACTAAAATATTTTCACTTTCACTTTGGATTCAGTTATTTTTCTGTAAACAGTAATTTAACATTGCATAGTATAAAATAGGTGAGAATAATTTTTCAATGAGAAAAGTGTTTAAGAATTGAAATTAAAAGAAATATATATATGTTAAAATGATCATGTAGATTTACATTCAAAGAACTATTATAAAAATTCAGCTTGAAAAAAATTCAGTTTGCTGATGTTATTGCTGCCCTACAGGCTACATTAAAGGCCTTGGCCATCATCTGAAACAAGGCTTACTTGATAGGATATAAGCATCTGCTACTCTGCTGGTACCTTCAAAACTTCTTGCTAGAAGGCAAAAATATCCACAAAGGATACAATTAAAACTTATTTACTGCATTTATCTTTTTGCCAGAAAGTCTTGTCATCATATTCACTTAGATTCTTTTAGTGAAACTTATTAATATACTATGAAGAGCATGACTATCTAAGCACATCAAAACTTATTCAGAAAGTAAGAACAAAAAAGGGAGGAAATCCAGAGATGCTTACAGAACATGTCGTGCTAGAGACAATAGCAAATAGCTATGGAATTTCAGTCACTTCCTGAAAGATTTCTATTTTTCATCAGATGACAGTTCTGTGTGGTGACAGAGAGGGTTTGCTACTCATGCTTATTCAGAGATTCAGGCTCTAGGCTAGAGGAACAAGAACAGAGAAAAAAGAGGGCATAGAGAAAGGGCACTTGCTATTGTTATCTTGGCCTGCTCAAAATACTTTGGTGATAGTTGTTGCTGATATCAAGTCAACACTGATTCATGATGACCCCATGCAAATCAGAAATACATACATACATACATTGGTACATAAATAGCTTTGGTATATTTGAATCCATAGTTAAAGCCTTTGCATATTCACTACATTTTGACACAGAGGATTCATTTTTTCCAGCACTGTATTGGACAGAATTGTATTGTAAATGGAGACTTTTCTTGGGCTAATTTCAAGAAATATGGCTTTTTTCTTAAGCTTAGTTTGGAAGTTCAGCTGAACCTTGTCACCGTGATGATTCTGTTGGTATTTGAAATGCCTGTGGCATAGAAACCCATATCATACCAATAAACAAATCACCATAATATGGCAAAGTAACTAATGTGAAGTAATACACTGATCTGTCCAAAAAGAGAAAAGAGATTTCTAAACATTTAGCTAGTCTCTACATTACCCAACTGCTATACTGAGGAAGAACTTTTTCTTCTTTTTTTACATTTTTTTGTTGACTTATTTTTTTATATTAAATCATTTTACTGGGGGCTCATATAACTCTCACTACAATCCACACATACATCGTGTCAAGTACTTTTGTACATTTGTTTCCCTCATTCTCAAAACACTTGCTTTCTACTTTAGCCCCTGGTATTTGCTCATTTTCCCCTCCCTTCCTACTCCCCCTCCCCAGTGAACCCTTAATAATTTATAGATTATTATTTTGTCATATCTTACACCGTCCGACATCTCCCTCCACCCACTTCTCCACTGCCCGTCATCCAGGGAGGAGGTTAAATGTAGATCCTTGTAATCTGTTACCCCTTTCTCCCCCACCCACCCTCCACCCACCCAATATCACCCTTCTCTCCAGTGGTCTTGAAGTGTTCTTCTGTCTGGTTTCCCTGTGTTTCCAGTCCCTCTGTGTATCTATGTACATCCACCAGTTCAGCCTGATTTGTATGGTAGAATTGGGACCATGATAGTGGGGGTGGGTGGCAGGGAAGGAAGCATTTAAGAACTAGAGGAAAGTTGTATGTTTCATTATTGCTACACTGCACCCTGACTAGCTAGCCAGTCTCCTCCCCAAGACCGTTCTGTGAAGGGATATCCAGTTGCCTACAGATGGACTTTGGGTCCCCACTCTGCACTCCTTCATATTCACAATGATATGGATTTTTTTGTTCTTTTTCAAATAAATTATTTTATGAAAGCAGGCAAAATATTAAATCGATTACTTTATTCTGATGAAGAGAACCTTTAGGGAGCATAAGAGCTATCACAGAGATAATTTGACCTGAGAAGTAATTGGTTTGTGTTGTTTGAATATTTACAATAATTACAATGGATTACAAACTGTAATCCATTATAGTTGACATTGTAATAGAATGGACTATATTTCAAAGAAGCTCTAAAATGGGCAAAGTTTAGTACTTTATGAACAAAGTTAAATAAAAATGTACTCAATTTTTTAAAAACTGACACATTTTAATAATAGTAGATCAATGCTTAGATTCTAGATATTATAAAAATTTAACAGCCAACATTTTAATAACAGTCTCCCCCAATGTATCTCAAATGCACTCTATTAACAAACATGACAGTCCAATTACTACCATGGAACTCTCTGTTTCATGGTGGCCTGGTGCCAGCAGGAGAATATGTGGCAGGAAAATTGCCAATGATATTAACTGATTCTAAAAGCTGAAATATTGCTAGTGCTGAAAATCTAGGGTTTATGGGAGGCTAACTCCTCTGGCCTCATTTAAACACACCCGATTAGTAAATACATTGGCACTTGCCTAAGTAATAATTCTTTCTATCTATATGCAAAAAACATTGATGTAATTAAGTCAATATTGCAACAAAGAACATGTTAGTAAAATTTTATGTCATATAAAAGGAAACATTTGTTTTATCTATCACTGGAGAATGTAAAACAATTCAAAAATACATTGCTAATCCATTATGTATTGATCTGGTATACCTCACTAAATCTAGAATATAAAAAATGTAACCTTCCAAAACAGTAAGGAAGTAGAGATTAATTGGATAAAATATGAAAATATATTCTTCCTTAGTATGTTCAGACCAGTCATATATACTTCTTGTTATTTTATTTTATAGCTATTAAAGAAAATAACAAATAAAATATGTTAACCCTAAATCTGTTTGAGGTCAATATTTTTTCCTCTATATTGAATCATTGTCATGAACATATATCTGCTATTTTTCTCATATTAAAAAATATAAAATTTATCTTGACCCTACTTTCCAAATTAGCTATGGTCTCATTTATTTCTCTTTATAGCAAAAATACTTGTTTGAATTTGCTATTTCCAGTGTCTCTCTTACTACTTTTATTCCTGCTTTTCTATTAGATTTTGGAAACTATAAGCAAACAAAGCTATTTGAAGGGTGGGATGGTCACTCATGGCATCTATTTATTAAATCCAATAGTCAATTTCAAGTTTATTCCTCAAGTTTAATTTTCATGGAGATATGAAACAGTTTAAATAAGCCATGGTGATTCTCCCTACCCCCTCAATATATTTAGTGTATATATATATATATATATAGTAGATGTTGTTGTAAGTGCCATCTAGTTGGTAAATACTAATAGTGATCTCAGTTGCAACAGAGAAAAACAGCAGCCAGTCCTCAAACAACAATTGTTTGATGTCAACCCATCTTTTCAAGAGTCTTCCTCTTTTTCACTATGCTTCTACAATGATGTCTTTTTCCAGGAAATGGTTTCTTCAGCTTCAACCTGAACTTCCATATGAGCAATTAATGGTCTGTTCCATAATCCACTCCTGGCCTCGAGTTTCAAGGCTAACAATGAGCTTCTCCATTGTCTCTCCCACAGATGTAGTCCATTTGATCTTTCTGCATCCCAAAGGGAGAAATCTAGTAGCATATTTGCCTTTTGTGTTGTTAAAATAAAAGGATTTAGGATGAATTCTTTGGTCTTACAAATTCTACCACTCCCAACTTCATTTCTATCCCCAAGGTGATATTTTCCATCTAGTTTCTTCCTCTTTGTTTTCAGTTTTTGCATTCCAATTGCCAGTAACTTATCAATGCATCTTGATTGCATGTTTGATCAACTTCTGACTGGGACATTGGTGGAATTCTTCAATTTTTTTCATCACAGTTTTAGTGCCTGGTGCATAAATTAGAATAAAAGTTAAATTGACAGGATTTCCTTGTGTTGGGTAGATACTATCCTTTTGCAGACAGAATTATACTCAAAGCTAGATCTGGAAAGGTCTTTTTTTTTAATTGGGGGCTCTTACAGCTACTACAACATTCAGTACATCATTTGTATCAAGCACATTTGCACACATATTTCCACATACATTTCCCAATATTTTCCACTTGAGCCCTTGATACAAGCTCCTTTTAAAATAAAAACCCTCCCCTTTCCCTTCCCCCCCTTTTAAAAAAAATTAATCATTTTATTGGGGGGGCCCTACAACTCCCATCACAATCCCTAACAACATCAGTTGTATGCAGGCCACTTTTACACACCCATCGCCATCATCACTCTCAAAACATTCTCCCTCCCTCCAGGCCCCCATTATCTGCTCCCTATATTACCCTTCCTCCCCCCCTTCCCCTTGAACCCTTAGTAATTTACAAATTATTTTTTAATCCTGTACACTGTCCAATGTGTCCCAACACTCACTTCCCTGTTGTCCATGCCCCAAAGAGGAGGCTACGTGTAGATCCCTGAAGTTGGCTCTCCCTCTCCATTCCTCCATCCCTCCACCCTCCTGGTTATTATCACTCCCATCACTAATCTTGATGGATCATCTATCCTAAGTTTCCCATGTTTCCAACTTCACTGTACATCTCCTGGTCTAGCTGGATTTATGTGGTAGAATTGGGATCATGATAGTGGGTGGGAGGCAGCATGGGAACTAGAGGAAAGTTGCATATTTCACAGCTCCTTCCCTGTATCCTAACTGACTCATCTCCTTTTGATGATGAAAACAAAACTCTTCCTGTTGAATCTGCATCTAGTAAACCATAGGACAGCCTGATTCAATATGTTCAGCACCAGTCTGTCTCTGTTCATTAATATATAGAATCTCAATCTCTGTGTATTTCATTTCATTTTTGATAACTTGACACTTTTCTAGTTTAATGTTTCATACATTCATTCCAAATCTGAATTATTAATGTGTTTACAGTTGTTTTTTCCTCATTTTGAGTTGTGGCTCTTTAGCAAATGAAGGTCCAGAAGGCTTGACTCCCAAACACTTTATTCCACTTACCTCATTATGGTGACTCTACTTTGAGAAGGCAGCTCTTCCGCAGCCACGGTGTGAGTACCTTCCAACATGAGGAGGTCATCTTCTCGTACTCTCTCGGACAGTCCATCTGCTATGCATGAGGTTCTCATTGTCTCATTCCTCTGAAGTGGACAGTCTACTTCATTTCTGCCATCCGTTCTTATGTATTCAGTATATATTTTAAACACACACACAATTAGACTACTCGATTGTATTCCATGGTTTAATTCTTCCTTTACTAAGTCCTTATTTAAAAAATTTTCCCCAAACTACATGCTTTATGAATTGCATTGTATTAATTAATTTTAATTTAGAGAAAATATTTCAAGATCAAGAAAAGTCAAGGGGGGTCCAAAATGATTGATTCCATTATTATCTACCTGTAATATCACTTCTCAGTCTTTTGGCTAAGATCAAGTATAGTATCTATCATGAAAACATCTATTGTCTTATTTTAAAAGTTTTATTGACATACAACCTACATATCAAATAATTAATAGAAAGAATAGTTGTGCAACCAAAATAAATTTTAGAACATTTTCTTCTTCCTCATACTCATTATTGTTATTTCCCCATTTTCCCAACTCCCCTCCCCCCGCACCAAGATCCTAGATAATTGTTAGCAACATAGTTTTTAACTCTATGGATACAGCTCTTGTGGATTCTATATAGAGAAAATTAGACAAAGCAAAAACAAGAAGCAAACAACAAGCACAAAAACATAAAAAAAACTTTCTTTTCAACTGAAAAGAAATAAGAAAATATAAAAAACTGGAACCTAAGGTAAATTAAAAGGGAGTTACATTTTAATTAAAAGGTGTTACATTTTAACCTAACTACTCATACCATTATCTACTTTACAGTTCTCTCTGCCTGGTAGCAAGGCTAATCACATCCTTCGACTATTATCAGGAGGGATTCATGGAAAATTTAATCCATGTGAGAACTTTACAGATAGATTTTGCGCTTCCACTGTCATTCATAGTCTTCTGCAAACCAAGAATTCACAATGTAAGCGCTGATACTGTTCCCAGCTCCAGATTTGAATTTCATTATTTCCAGCCCTTGGGTGACACAGACTGGAGTGCTTCTCCCACGGGGACTTGATTGAAGCTTCACTTAGATGACTCTTCACTTAGATGTCTGCTTGTTTTATGAATCAGCTCATTCGCAGTCTACTTTGTTGGTTCCTCCTCTTTTCTCTCATCTCTTAAATTGGGTATGCCATAGCTGGGTGAGTGCTGACATCACAATCCATACTCCTCCCATGACCTCCTGGAGTATCATGACTATAAGTAACATTTATCTAGCAACCACTTTCTACATTATTTCCCTAGATCGTGTGTTTTTCCTGAACACATTCACCTCACCAACTCTTCAAAATCTTCACCAGGAGCGTTAATAGACATCTTAAAGTCAATATGGCCACAATTGAACTGATTTTTCTACATCTTTCCTTATGCAGTTTATAACAGGTCTACAGCAGTTCTGTACTTTAGGTGTGCATATAATACTATAATTTGAAGTTACCACTGGCTACTACTTTCATTACATACAACATCCAATCAATTAGAAAACCATGTTGGTTTTCCTTGAAAGGTATATACAGAATCTGACTTTCTCAACTCTACTGCTGCCTCAAGGGTCCAAGCCACAACCCTCTTTCTACTGGATTCCTATAGTTATTTTGGAATGGATATTTGACTTTGATAATTTCCTGTAATTATCAAACCAGCAACTAGTCTAATCTTTTGGAAGCACTAATCAGATCATTTCATTCTTCTGCTGAAAATCCAATTACACACAGTAATGCTAATCATCTTATCATAGTCATCTTCCAATAACACATATCTAGTACTGCTCTCTTCTCCTTTTTGCCCGTCTTCCTTGCTCTTCTACAAGCTGCTGGCCATCTCCAATCTTATCACAGAAATGGCCACACTTTTTACCCCAAATCCTTCTGATTCCTTAGATGTTGTAAGTCTCCTTTACATTTTATTAGCCTATAATTTTTCAGTCATATTATAAATTAATAATAGTTTTCAATTATTGTCTATATTCTCATGCTTAGGTATGTCCTACAAAGATTTTTATAAATTTATTTTCTAGTAGGCTTTTTTAGAGCACATTTAGGTATACAGAAAAATTATTCATACATTAGTGGACTTCTCATACACAACCCTACCTACACCCCATCTATACTACCCTATATTCCTACATTCCATCTGTGAGCCAATATTGATAATTAAATAAAATTTCATTACTTACAATAAGGATCACAATGTGTGTTACACATTAAAGGTCTTACATGCAAAATGTAATAGTCCTACCAATGCAAACTCCCTAGTTTTGTTACTATAAAAATACTCTGTTACATCTACTTATTTTCACTACCTTCCCTACGTGTTGATCAGAACTCAGGGAGCTTTCATGCTGCTATGATGCTGAAAGCCATACCAACTGAATTTCAAATACCAGCCAGTTTCCGTGATGAACTGGTATCAGCAGGCCTTCCAACTAAGAATGGAGTAGGAAGAAGGGGCAGGTGTCCACTTTGAAGGATCAGCCACTGAAACTCTTATGAATTGCAGGGGAACATCATCTAGTATATTGTAAACAAAAAAAATGCATGTTTTAAGTTGGACTCACCTACTACACACTACCAGTAAGTCAATTCTAGCTCACAGCAATTACGTAGGTCAGATTAAAAGAGCCCCTTTTGTTTCTGAGATTTTTAAACCTTTTTTGGTTGTTTATTGGGCATCACTGCCCTCTTGTGGGAGGAGGAGGCCCAGCCTTGCTCCTGGAGAGCTGCTGCTGGATTTGAATTGCCAACTCAGTGGGTCACAAGTCCCGCACACAACCACTATGCCACTAGGGCTCAGCCCAAGATTTTAAATCCTTACAGGAGCTGGCTACCTCATCTTTTTCCTTTGAAAAAATCGGTCAGTGTTAATTGTGAACTTTGTGGTTATTCATAAACCACTAGTCCACCAGGGATCTCTCTCTGAATGGAAACATTAAAAATACTACAGGAAAAGAGCTGCTGCCTCAAAGGAGAGTCAACTTCAATGAAGAGAGCGAACCAGGGTTCTCAGGATGCTTGCTGAAAGGGCATGGCTCGAGATGAGAACATGCAGACGTCCATCCACTAACAATCAGAAGGTGAAAAGTGCCAAGTATTACTCCAGGAATCTTGGAATCTGACTTGGAAGATGACTCCTTAACAGCATGCAATATGCAGATGATGCAACTAAACTCGCTGAAAGAGAAAAGGAGTTGAAGCGCTTGTTGAAGGAGATGAAAGTGTACACGGCCCTCAATATGGGTTACAACTCCATGTGAAAGGACCAGTATACAACCAGAACAGTATACAACATCATGATAGAGGAAGAACTGAGATCATCAAGGGTTTTTCTTAGTTCTGTAATCAATGCTAAAAGACAATTAAAAATGCATTACATACAATATTGAACAAATTTGCTGCATGTGAGCTCTTTAAAAAAGCAAAGAAAGATAACACTTTGAGGATGTAGGTGTGCATCACTCAAGCCATGGTGTTTTTATTCGCTTCATATGTACGTGAAAACTGAACAGTGAATAAGAATGATTGGAGAAAAATGTGATGCATTTGAATTATAGTATTAGCAAAGAATATTGAAGCACCCTGAACTACCAGAAGAATTCATGATCTGTCTTGGAAGAAGTACAGTCAGAATGCTTCTTTGAAATTAAGATGATGTGCCAGTCTCTAGAAAAAGACAATCATGCTTAGTCAAGTAGTCTGTTAGTGAAAAGAAGCCTTCATTGGTTGCAAGACACAGCGGTGGCAACAATAGTTTCACACACGGTGATTGTGAGGATGCTGAAGGTCCAGGAAGTGTTTCATTCCGTCGTCTATTGGCTGGCTATGAGTTCAAACCAAGTCAATGGCGCCTAATAACAATGGCAGAGATGTATACTTAAAATGAAAAAATAAAGTAAAATCAACCTAAAGAACAAAATAGGATTGGATGTGTTAAGAATGATTATTTTAAAAATAAAAACAATTCGTAAAAGTAGCTACACAGGCGGCCATTTAAATTTTCCTTTTGCTACATAAATCGCTAGCTCATTGTCCAAAAGACACATTTCTCGGATAAAAATGACAGAAAGGCTCTGGCTCTCACGAGGAAAGTGCAGGGAGGGGCGTGGTTTCGTGCTGTGGCTCGCGGAGTCAGGGCTGGCGTTCATTTATGGGCACATCACCCAGCATCTGCACTACCGCCCAGTCTCCCAGGAAAATGTGCAACCCAGTTCCTTCTCCACTCTGCAGACTGTGCACGAGCTTTGTAAAAAGAACAAAGGGCTGTCAGTTTGGGTTTGTACACGATAACATCCTTGGAGAATGAAAGAAACACAGCCAGAGCTTTTCTGTGGAACAGCTTTTCAAACCTGTTTCACAGTAGGCCACGCTGGCCACATCATCAGGAGCTCACATATACCACACGTCAAAGGAACTTGCTCAATTTTCTTTTTCTCCTATATTTTTCAGTGTCCTCCCAGAACACCATTATGAAGAAGCTATTATCGGCCTAACAACGTGCACTTTCATCTCCGAAGGTCATTGTTACAAGCCCTCAATATCACACCATTGAGAACTGCGCCAGTACTTTCAGCATGCGAAAGGAAAATGAGCTTGTACAACAGCCACAAAAACAGTTTTAAAAACTTTTTATTGAGAATTGAGCATGTTTTACAGAGCAGATCAATTTTCCATTCGAAAAACAACTCCTACACAATGTTTCATCTTATTGCCTACAATGCCCACAATGAAATATCACTTAGCATACTTCCTTCTGCATGCTGTGCTTCTATTCCTCCTTCCATCCTAACCCTGGTGCATTTTGTTTGGGGGTAGACGCTGCCCATTTGGTCTCAGTGGTTGAGTTATTCTCTGGTCCGCTTTCCTCCCTAGTGTTTTTGTTCCTCTTATAGATTTGTTTACTATTTGCCTGAAAATTGAGCCATGGGAAGTGACAGACTACAGGACATAGTTTGGGGAGTTTCACCAACCTCTACAAATAAGCCTGTTTTTTTTTTTTAATGGTTTTGAGTTTTATGCCATGTTCCTTTGCTCCCAGACACATACTTAGTCTCAGGGTTGTGGAGACTGGTGTTTGTGCGGTTCATGGGCTTTTTCTAAGCATCGATCTTATTTTCTTCTCTCTTTTCTCCACACAAAGAGAGAACACTATTTTAAGACCCTAGAGCATGTCTTCATGGACTAGGTTAAGTCAGCTGACTTCAATGCTACATAAGACAAGTGCCCTCAGCTTCTAAGCCCAATAACTTATTCTGACAAGGTGTTTGGTTATGTCCAAAATGTTTTCATAACTTCCCCTCCTGTATGTTTCACTATATTCAAGAATGCATTTATATTGAAGATAAATACACATGTACGTCTATTCTGGTCTGACTCCACTTTCTCTCCCATTCCTGTTCAGTCTGCATATATCCATGCATCTACCTACCTATCACTGTTATTCCAGGACTGTGTATGTAACAGTACATCATACTGCTGCGGCCTTTATATCTCTCACTCAGTGTTTTAACCTACCTCCATTTTGAAAACCAAAAAAAAAAAAAAAAAATAGGGTTGGCTTCAGAATGGTTTTAATAGTAGATTTATACTAGGATACAAGACTTGATGAAAAAATCTTGATAAAATGAATTTACTAACAATTTAATATATTTGTTATTATCTTTCATATTTACATCTGACAGCGCTGATATATGAAAAAACTCTCACATAATGTATTATTCTTACTGGAGCAAAGAATTATATTCAAATAAAATAAAACAGTGCTAATGATTAAAAGAATTTAGAAATCTTTTGTCTGTAATGTTTTCAAGTTCAATACAAATCAAATCTAACTGAGGAAAATGCATAACAAATGGCAGAAAGATGTATTTGGGGATGGAATAACCAATCTATCTTTTAAATGAGCCATGTGGAAACTACATTTGCAATGAAAAATTAAAAATTGACATGTGTCAGAAACAAGCTCCTAGAACAACAATAAGACCAGCAGACGCCACTTGCCATGAGACATATAATTTGTTCTTCACCATGTAAAGTAAGCTGTTGTGGCTTATCTTTCTTCCTTTACACAAGTCTGAACACAGAAAAAATGAAGAAACAACCCGAGCTGACTAAGCAAACACCAAAGGAGCACAATGCTTCACTCCAAACTCACTGGAACACATGTTTAAGCATCAGGAAGAAAAGGAGAGGTGTGTTAGGAACAGCTCTTAACACCATACAAATAACCAGAGTTAGACTCCAACTCCACCTTTCAAAGCACCATGCTTTGAAAGCAAAATCCACTTTGTAGAAACGGTTATATCAAAGCCCTCTCAGGGTTGATTTTTACATTGTGTGCATGCACCAAGCAAGTATTTTTATTGAAACTGATAGAAATTTATCAAATACCCTTGTTTCCTTCAAAAATAGGTGAAAAAAATGAAGTCATGTCCCCGTGACCTATGCGGTCTGCACTTTAATGTTCCACATGTCTCTCAGCAGCACTGGCCGGTAGTTTTGCTCCAAATTTTCCATGTATTCAAAATAATCACTCACTCGGAACCCATGCAGTGCTTCTTCCTGTCAAAAAATATAAAAGGGAAGTCCACTTGCTTAAACTCCAAGGTAATGGATTTGAAATGATGGAAGCCCTTTCCCTCTCAGCCCCTCCCAGTTCTAGATGGAGCTATTATGTTGCTATTATGTTGCTATTGAATGTGTCGTGTATTTATTTTTCTCATGGACAGTGTGAGTATATAGTGATGGGAATCAATGTTCCCATGACACAAGGTTGTCTAATTATTTTCAAAGCCAAAGTACTTTACAGCTACAAAAAAAGCAAGATAAACCCATAGAAAATGAAGCCTTCCAAATTTGATGATATAAAACAGTTTCCCTTACAGAATGACTGCACACATTTTTAATTAGTAAATATCCTAGAGTGAATCCAATAAAAGAACACTACAATAATACTGAAACTTTTGTTACCGCTCATAAAATCTCCTACAGTCTGCAGTTCATAAAGTTGGTACTATTCAAAACTATACTAATTTGGAATGGAATGGTCAACGTTCCAAAGGCAAAGAGTCCTGGCAGTGCAGGGGTTAAGTTCTTGGCGGTGAACTGAAAGATCAGTGAGTGCTTCAAGCCCATCAGTCTCTTCTAGGGAGAAAGATGTGCATTCTGTTTCCCCAACGATTCCAGGCTTAGAAATTCAAGGAGGCACCTTGCCGCTGACCCGTGCAGAGGGTCAGTATGGGTTGGAATCAACTTGGCAGCTGTGGGTTTGGTCCCAAATGAGGGACTGGAACATAAAAACACTCAAAACAACAAACAAACAAAACACCTCACTGCCATCCAGTCTGTGCTGACTCACTGTGACCCTATGAGACAGAGTAGAAGTGCTGCTGAGAGTTTCCAAGACTCTACCTGTGTGAGGAGAAAGCTGGTCTCGCTCCCGCAGAGCAGCTGGTGGATTTGAACTGCCGACCTTGTGAATTGCAGCCCAAACGCATAACAACTATGGCACCAGGGCTTCTTCTAAAAACACTAGGGGCAGTCTTTAGAATTTTAGAAACGTCTACAGAATTTTATGACTATTGCCTTCACACCTCCAATAATATGTATACAGTACATAGCTTCAAGGATAAAGGAAGAAAGTCATCCTTGACTCAATATAATAGGGACTTATGTTTGGAATTCGAATTCTATGAGTGAAATTGAAACAAACAAAAACCAATGAGACAAGTCATGCCTTTCAGGAGTTAACAGTTTAAAGGCAAGAGTTACTAACATAAAAACACAAAAGAAAACTGAAAGGCCAAAACACAATACATATCATGTAACATAGTTTGTTAGAGACAACTAGTTTACAGGTACAAAGCAATAATGTAGAAAGCTATGAAAAAAAATAATAGGAATAGATGTTTTTATAACATCTGAGAAGTGAAGAAGTGGGAAGAATGCTGTTACATTCTGTTATATAGGGATATAAAAGGGATACTATATTATAACATATTCTGATATATATATATATATGCCATCTATCACAAAATAAAATGTGCATGAATTTTAGAAAACCAGTTTGCTCTTTAAATGTTCATCCAAATCACAATGGAAGACAAAACAAAAAAAGCACACGTCAGGCGTTGTTGGTCATTATGGATTAGTTCCCAGCTTGCAAATGGGATGTGAGTGCTTATATTATTTTGCCATCCATTCCCTACAATCTGGGTAATTTGTGGCGTGAGTTGGCACAGGTCTTGGTTTCTTCCAGTTGCCATGGAGTTAATCAGACATCTGCCAACCCCCTGTGTTTCAGAACAGAACTGTGCTTCATAGGGTTTTCAATGGTCAATTTTCCAGAAGCAGACTGCCTTTCTTTTGAGATGCTTCACAGTGTACTGGGGCTTCAATCCTCACTGTGTCTCTCTATTTTGCTGAGTTCATAAGATACTTCTCAAAAAAGATTGGGTTCAGTAACAGCCTATTACAGAATGACCTATGTACACATGAAAAGTCCCACCCAGGAACTTCATGGTTTCTTGAGTGCTGCTATAACAAATCTAGCACAAGTGAGTGACTTTACAGAACAGAGATCTATTGTCTTGAGAGGTAAGAAGTGCAAATCAGGGCATCAGTTCTAACGGAGGGTGCCAAGACCTAGCTGTAGGCATTCTTGGCATTCTTTATCTTACCCATAGATCCTCGCTTGTTTCTCTCTAGCTTCTTTAGTTGATAAGATACTTCATAAGAAAGATTGGGCTAGGAACGACCCTATTACAGAGAGATCTATGGACACATCAAAATCTTATTTTCCAAAGGGTTCTCATTCATACATTGGAATGGATGAGAACTTTATCATATGTTTTGGAGAATTCAACCCATGGCATTAGAAAATTACTAATATAGGTGTAGAAGGCTGGCCTATAGCTGAGGAAAGTAAGGACATTACTAAATTAATATGTAAAACATGATAGCAGTAAGGCTAAAGTTTATGCCTTCCAACAGAAAACTTGAGCTTTACTCTTAATTTAAAAATAATTGTGACATTATTTCATCCTTTCAATTGTTCAATCACTCAATCATGCACTTATTTTGTATAAAGTACTGGGGTATACACTGAAGATATACAGATGAATAAGACAATGTCTTTTCTCTAAAATGTTTATATTTGGGGTTTATATCATGCCCATAGTTTTATGTGTAACTAAATTAATCAAAGAAAATGTGTTATTCATATGAATAGAAGAAATGACAGTGTACTGTTCTAACCAGAGAATAAAGATCCAGTGCCGGAAGAATGACATATTTATGATTTATAGAGATATATTTATTATTCATTAAATCTGAATTAATTATACCCAGAAATGAATCATTAAAACTATTGTTCAAATGCTGTTCTTTTCCATTGTAATTCAGTCACTCACACCATGACTATAGTAGGTGTGAGATCTTTTTTAGATCTAACTATACTGCACTCTATAAAATTATACATTGTAAAAACATCTCATTTTTTGTTTTGTTTGAGAAAAAAAATATTTTAAAATTATGACTGGAGTGGTTTAATTCCTGGTAAGGAAATGTGTTTTGAACATCATGCCTTTCTAACTTCTTTCTTTTTCTTTCTTTCTTGCAGTTAATGTCTTTAACCTGTGTGGTCTCAATAATTTACTCTTATTAATTTGATCTTTCAAATGTGAATCATAAAACATCACCAAGCTGTCACTGTAATTCACAATGCTTGTGGGCTTAATACCTAGTGGTGTGGTAGATACTCAGTTTCCCCTTCTTTGTGGGTAGAAGTTGAGTTTCAAATATATATCTTCTGATTTCTTGCTCTATTTCTTCATCCAATAAGTTTTCTTGAACTTCTGTTATGTCTATCATGTTATGATAAAGAAGTCTGTGGGGCTATAGATCTATTAAATTCTTGCCTTTCCAGATCTTATATTAGAGGAACAGGAACATTGAAAATGCAGAACACTGAAAAGGCAATCAGAAGAGCTACAGATTGATTACTTTTGTCTAAGAGATTTATTTATTTACCCACTTGCCCTCTACCAATATACAAAGACAAAAATATTAAAACACAATAAAATGACCTCTATGTGTTTATGAGTATGGCAGTCATGTGCTTGTTATTTTTATGATTGAAATGTACGGGTGGAGTCTAGCCTGTTCATCTGGAGAGAGTCATTGAGTAGCCAATGAGGCCTCTGTGTGGGCATGGCTCTCCCCTGAGACTTCTGGGAAAACTCACGATGTTTCCCTCATGAAGATGAGACGTTATCTTCCCCAGTTGTTGGAAGTTAGTCTCAGAGATGATGAATCATGGACAAGACAAGATGGCAGCGTCCGAGAAGCTGGGGGAGCCAGCGGAGAGATGACATGGCTTTGCCCTGATGAAGCCAGACCTCTGAAGCTGGGGCGGCCACATGGAGACCCCTGCCAGTGATGAGTTGCTTCTGGTGTTGATGGACCCTGAGCCCTGGAAGTGAAGAGCCATGTGGAAACCACTGCCAGCACCGGGATTCTGTACCCACTGACCTGTGACATTGTGAGTCAGGAGGAGACTTTATAGACTGATTTTGGGGCATATGGGTTAATATAGGACTTATGATTTTGAACTGGACTGGGCTCAATGTCCTGTTCCTCATGTATATAAACCTTTTCCCTATATCTATTTGCACGTCTATGGAATTTGTTCCTCTAGTCTACCCAGACTAACATAATGAGTGTAGTGTTTGATTGCTTCTAAATATTAAACAAAATTATAACATATAAAAAACATGTTTGTATGATTGGTGTCTCTCATGGGTTTTTTGGGGGGTCCTATAAAGGAGCCAATGAAAACACATTGATGGATTCAAGAAAAGCATATCTTTTCCTGTCACATTCTCGTTATCATAACTACTATCAAGTGTTAATTATACAGTTGGATAAGCATTTATTATTATATGAACAGAGAGAGGCAGTAATAACACTGTAGTTAATGACCTGGGTACTAGATTGACTTAAATACAGTTCACAGTCTGACTTTGACAGTTATCAGCTGTGTGACTTGCTTAAAACTGCCAATTGCCATTATGAATAGATTTCTGATCTGGATAGCGGGTATGAACAACAGGCATTGCCTCACAGGCAATGTGCTAATTAAGGTACTTTCAACAACTAGTAAAACTGTGAATTAACAAATATCAATGTGGATTATTTTTCACACAGGCAGACTGAGTATAGGCAGTTGCAAGTTTCATTGCGCAGCACAACACTGTCCCCAAGATACTGAGGTGGTTCTGCCTTTTCACTATGCCATGAGGAGGGTGCTGTGATTCCACTGCTTCGTGCCTGGCACAGCTGCAAAGCACGTGGTTCAGGTGCAACCATAGAAAGGTGCTCTCCTGCAGAACTTCCACCAGGCCTTCCTCTGTTTTACACTTTAGGGAGGCCATTTCATTTGAAGATCCACTGAGTTTGGGATCATGCCATGAGAAGAGTCAACGAAAATTAATTCAATGAGACAATGGGAGAGTATAGAATATACCCCTAGCATCGTGGCATTTATTATCTAAAGTGTCTCTCCCTCAGACTACAAAGGTCTCATAACTCTTCTCACTCTTGTCCCCTCCCCTGGCCTAGTCACACTGGTCTTCATGCTGCTTTCATTTTTTTCTTTTTTTTTTTTTTCATGCTGCTTTCTAAGCAGCTTTCACTCTTTCTTCCTTCTGGGCTTTTGCACTTGTCCCTCTCCCTATTCAGAAAAATTTTGCCCCAGATTCTTAGCATGATTTTTCCTTTATTACATTCTGAGCTTTCATTAGTGTGGCCTCCTTTAGTCTCTTCATCTAAATAGCAACTCTGGTTCATTTTCTATCCCCTTATCATAATTTCTTCTCTTATAATACGACCACCAAGTATCTTAAATATTTTGTACATGATTACTCATTTATGATCTACTTTGATGTGGACTGAGACATTGTCTGTTGTGTGTCTATAGCAGTGCTTGAGTTGGTGCTACTTCGTACAGATTTTATACTAAACTTTGACAGCTCAGGTCCCTGTCATGGAAATTCTGGTTCTGTAGGTCTCGGGAGTACCTAGTGCTCTTGAGGCTCTGGGAAGCTTAGATGGAGTATGTAGTTCTCAATAGAAAAAGTTTTGTAAAGATTTTTAAACAGAATACTGTACATGAATCTTAAAAGATTTTTTTTTGTGGGCATCACTGCCCTCTGGTGGTTGTGGGTGCTACCCAGTGCTGCTCCTGAGAGACGCCGCTGGATTTAAAGTGCCAAGCCCACGGGCTGCAGTCCTACACTCAACCACTTACGCCACCGAGGCTCAGCCCAAATCTTAAAATATTTTGATTCAGCAAAAACTCATTAAACGCACTGCCATCGAGTCAGTGCTGACCCAAACAGCCATGAAGGACAGAGTCATTTTGCCCCTGCAAGCTTCAGAGGCTGGCGTTCTCTTCGGCAATGAAATGCTTACAATATCATAATCCAGTAATCGCTACTTGCAATGATTGTAGACTATTGGTTGTTGGCTAGGCTGAAAAATGAATTGGCTTTCAGCAGATACAATACAGTCTGAAAGTTAGGTCAAACATCAGGTATTACTGTGATATGAGAAACTAGAAAGTCTTAGGAGGTGAGAAAAATTGAAGCAAAAGCTTTTAGTCTAGTTTTCCTTTTCAGTATTCTCTCTTTTAACTAGAACTCAAGAACAAAAAAGGATCAGGGCAAAGATATAGAAATCAAATTACTGCTAAATGACTTTCAAGTAGTTGCTATCTGCAGGTACTGACCTAGAAATGTGTTATAGAAATCAAGATATCATTTAATTATTCATCCACCCTATGTGATACATATTATTTCACTCAATTGTATAAATGAGGAAGCTGAGACACTGAAAATTTGAGAAGCATGTCCGATCCTAATAATGAGAGACATAAGTAGATACGTAATTCAAGGAGAATCAAGTGATAAGAACACACACACACACACACACACACATATTTGCATACCAGTTTGCAAAAGTCCTCAGAGGAAGAATTGCTTTTACTATTATGCATACTTTTTATTATAAAAGCAAATATTCATTTTTTTCCTGAGACTGATCCCCAATTCCTTTCTGTCAACAAGCTCTGACACCAGCTGCTCCTTGAGCAACAGAAACAAAATTCCTCTTGACAATTTCCTGATTGAGTGGAAATTATTCTTTTTTATTATAAATTGATTCTATCATAATATACTACCCCTAGTTGAAACATTTTAATGAATATTTCGAGACTTTATAACCTGATGTTCACTGAAAGGCAATCTTTTCTTTTGCTTGGCATTTCACTGATATGTGTTCTCGGGTTGAATTTATATACTAAAATTAAGATTATTGCCAGATCATTAGAATGCTAGCGAGAAATCTAAGTCTTCTTTACAGCAACTACTATTACACATTTCTTTACAGCAACTACTATTAAACTAGCTTCCAATAAACTTACCTGTGTATGTGTTACAGTTAAGTCATCTACAAAAAGAAGAAACTTTATTTAGACTTTCTAGTTCTCTAAGATCTTTGGGAATTTTCAAGTTGTTTGACGATATATATCCTTTAGAATTATGAACCTTACAGATTTTCTAAACCATCATCTGTCAAAGATAAAAATATTTGAAAGCCTTGGTCCAAGGACTCAGTGTACTTTCAGAAGTTGCCTTCTAGCTCAGAATTAATCGATTAATCACCACAGTGTAGAGAAGCATAATGCATGTAACTGCTGTTATGTGGCCTATACTTCAATTGTTTCTGTATTTTAAAAGACTCGGGAAAAGTTTTTCCTAATACCAGCTCATCATCATGGTGTTTATGTATAAACCTAATAATTTAATCAAAAGAGGAAAAATAAACACTGTGCTTTGTTGTTTTTTTCTCCCCAGTAAACCTGGGGGCTACCTATAATGTTCATCACCTAATCATCTTTTTAATACTTTGATTTAGAATCCTGAAGGATTTTTCAGGGGACTTTTAAAAAACAGATTGGCTTATGTAAAGTTATAGTCATAACTATATGATAAGTATTTTCAATTTTCTTTTAAAAAGACTAGATGCATTTATATTCTCACCATAATTTCTGAGCTCCAGTTACCACACTTATCCTTAGTCATCTTGAGTATTACCATCTGGCACTAACTGATGGAAAAGACATAGCATGTCTGTGTAGTTTAATTTTCATGTTTTTCATTAAGTATGTAATTGGAAAGTTTTTCATATTCATTTGTCACTTTTTTTTTGCTTTTTAAGAACCAGCCCTTATGTTTTATGCATCTTTCTATCAGGTTCATGTGTTCTATATATTGATTTAAAAAACTTAATATATTAAGGAATCTAGCTCTTTATATGTTAGAGGTATAGGGAAAATAAATTTCTCTCCATAGACATCACTGCCTCTAACCTTCAGAAAGGTATAGTTTCAAGAATACTAAGTACAAAATATTTGCTTTCTCTCAATCATTCATTCTTCCCTCTCCACAGGAGGATTGGTTTAGAATCTCTTTTATAAGATTATGTAGAAGAAAAGTGTTTCAATCAGACTTTTGTTTTTCTTTGGAGTTGCCTGTCTGCAAATTTGCCTGTTCTTGCTGTCTGAACTTATGTGGTAAGTAAACTCTTTATAATAAGGTTGAATAAATCAATCTAATTCAAAAGACACTTCAAGTCAAAGCTTTACCAATATTAAACTATGCATTAATCTCCAAGTGATTCTAGTATCTATTCTTCAAACAGAACTGATGTGTAGTGTCTATTCCAACCCCAAAGGTATGCTGCAAAAGTTCTCTCTCACTCCAGGGGGCTTAGTATTATTAGTAACTATTTTAAGCTTTTATGCTTAAATATATTGATCAACTACTTACTAGCATTGTGTATTAATGTATAAATAGACAACTTTTAAAATTACAAGACTATAAGCATTCCTTCCATTTTCTTCTTGCATGATTATTATCTTAAATATGGAATGCTTCATGCATTTGCATGTCATCCTTACACAGGGGCATGCTAATTTTCTCTGTATCACTCTGATTTTAGTCTCTGTGCTGCTGAAGCGAGCACGTCTTGTATCATTTTGAGGTAACTTGTTTTCTCGTTCCTGTTTGAAGCTCTCTTTCTTTGGCAGATAAAAGGGAATTATATTGGTTGCTGTGAAGCATGTACCTTGGTCCTTGGGGGATTAGATGATATTAGAAAGGTTGGTTAATCCAAAAGCATACTGCCATCAAGGTGATTCTGACTGATTTCTGAGGCTGTCAATTGTTATGTGAGCAGATAGCTTCATCTTTTTCCTGTGGAGTAGCTGATAGATTAGAACCTGTGACCTTGCAGGTAAGTCTAATGTCTGCCCACGAATACAATCGGGATTCCTTAGAAAGGTTGGTTAGGCCTGGGGAGTAGAAATAACTACAAGCTGAGCAGATTGGCTTTTAGGTGATGGAGAGGGAGGGCTCTAAAAGGCAGGGAACAAGATGATGAAATAACCTATATAAGAATGTTATCATTGAGATAGACTTTTCTCTCTCTTCCTTTCTTTGTGAAAGCCTGAAATTTTGAATCCAGATATGTTAAAGATAAGTTCCAAGGTTAAACATGCAGAATTGGAATCAAATGTATATTTTAAAAACCATGTATCCCTTTCTGATTTGAAGGCCCTTATTAGAAAATAAAAAATTTTAGTAAATATTCCATAGTTGATTGATATTTAGATCTATGAAAAATAATGCACAAATATTTATATATTTTAAAGTATGAAATTATTATAGAATTTAATTGCATAGTTAATGTGGTTATGAATGAATATGTATAAATCAAATCATAATTACCATACAATAAAAGTGACTGTCAATCACAAAAGCAAAAGCAGATTTATGACCTACTTACTGACCAAAATGACTGAGGACAAATGTGTGCATAAGCAAAAGTGGTGAAGAAAGTTGATGGTGCCCGACTATCAAAAGATACAGCATCTGGGATCTTAAAGGCTTGAAAGTAAACAAGCTCAGAAAGCACACCAGCCTGTGCGACCACAAGGTGTTGAAGGGATCAGGTATCAGGCATCAAAGAACTAAAAATTTTATCATTATAAATGAGGGGGAGATCAGATTCAGGACCAATGTCCATCCATAGGTGAAGCAATATCCCCTTACAGAAGGGTCGCATGGAGGGGATGAGCCAGTCAGAATACAGTGTAGCAATGATGAAATATGCAACTTTCCTCTAGTTCTTAAATGCAATCTCCTTCTCACTATCATGACCGCGATTCTGCCTTACACTTTCAGTTAGACCAGAGCATGTGCACTCGTACAGACAGGAACAGGAAACATGGGGAATCGAGGAAAGATGATCCCTTTAGGACCAGTGGTGAGAGTGGTGATACCAAGAGGGTGGAGGAAAGGAAGATGGAGAGGAAAAGGGGGAACCGATTACAAGGATCTACATATAACCTCCTCCCTGGGGTATGGACAACAGAGAAGTGAGTGGAGGGAGACATCAGACAGTGTACGATATGACAAAGTAATAATTTATAAATAATTAAGGGTTCATGAGGGAAGAGGAGTAGGGAGGGAAGGGAAAAATGAGGAGCTGATACTTAGGACTTAAGTGGAGAGCAAATGCTTTGAGACTGATGAGGGAAACAAATGTACAAATGAGCTTGACATACAATGGGTGGATTGTGATAAGAGGTGTATGAGTCCCCAATAAAATTATTTTTAAAAAATGTTCAGTGTTTATGAAATAAAAATACTGAATATTTAAGTAAACATAAATGATAAACTTATCAACTTTATGGAAAATAACTCCAGCAAGCATAGCATAGTAAAGACTATAGATAAAATTAAACTTGATTTAATTTATCTGTGGACCTAGAAAAACCCTAGTAGATAATGTTGTTTTTGTTTGTTAAATACAAATTGTGCAGATGTGTGTTTGTTGGAGTAACAACTGTAGAAGAGTAACAAGTTTAAATTCAAGGCCATGGCTTACAGCAAAGAATCTCAGCAGAACATTGCCATTGGAAATTGTACGCAAGGATACGATTCTTTACACAGAATGCATGTCCTATTATCCAAGCTTTCAAAAGACTTACTAATGTGAGTGAGAAACTAAGGAACTATATCATTTTTAGAATATCAAATTTGTAAATAGAAATTATTAAAAGTGTGTTGATACTCTATTTTTCTTTTTTCTTTTTTTTTAATTCATTTTATTGGGGACTCATATAGCACTCATCATAATGTATACATACATACATACATACATATGTTGTGTCTGTAGTTACATCTTTTCTGGGATGGGGTGGGGTTCTTTTTTTTTTTTTTTTTTTTGATTTGTGAGAAGTAAGCCAATTTTATAGGGCAAGCAAGTTTAGGCAATTAGCATATCGTGATCTTCAAAATTAACACGTGAATGGCAGCACAGCTGCAAGTCTGGCTTCAGAGGCCAGGGCTGTTTACAGTTACAGATACTCTATTTTTCATAGATGCTTATCAAAATTTTGTAAGCTTAGAAAAATATATAGTATTTCAAAGTGTGGAAAATGATACTAAATCTTTTTAATTATAGCAAGTCTTTATATGTAAATATTTTATATTATATCTAAATGTTACAAATATTTATAGTATTTTTATAACTGAATCTTTATAACTGAAATAAGACACAGGAATTATTCTTAAGATAGATACTTTTTGGTATTGTATACTTCTTAAAATCAGAACTTTGGTGTGCGGGACTGCGGCCCACCGGGTTGGCAGTTCAAATCCAGCAGCTCTCCAGAAGCAGGCCTGGGTCTCCTACTCCCACCAGGGGGCAGTGATGCCCACAAAAAATAATCAGAACTTTGGCTCCATGTAACGTCATAGGGAGCTTATACCATTCAGTGGTTACAGAATCTTGGGCAACCTACTTCACTCTTTATCTCCGTTTCTTCTTCTCTAAAATGGAATAATATGCGTGTCTACCTCTCAGGGTTATTTTTAGGATTGAATGAGCGTTATCAACCTACAACCCCCTCCCAAGGGGTCAAATAACAGAAAAGTAGGTGAGGGGCAACAGAGAACTATGTAAGATAAGGAAAAAATAATCCATAACTTATCAATGGTTCATGAGGGAGGGTGGGTAGGGGAGTGAGGAGAAGTGAGGAACTGCTTTCAGGGTTTCAAGTGGGAAGAGAATGTTTTGAAAATGATGCTGGCATATGTGCAAACGTGTTTGACACATTGGAGGAATATATGGATTGCGATAAGAGATGTAAGAGCCCTCATTAGAAGTATCAAACAACAAGAATGAACATATCTACGACAACACCCGGTCACTAATAGCTATTCATTTAAAAATTATTTTTGAGTCATAGATGCACTTAGCAATATTGTCAAGAGTTCAGAAAACAGGAAAAAATGATCATGGCTACTTTAATACCTTAATACATCTATTAATGTTTAGGCAATATTTTCCTCTTGGTATTAAATACTTACTTTCAGGAAAACCTGCAGATCCTGTGCCTGAGTGTGCTGTAGAATTTCTTGTTGTAGATGTTTGAATATAGCTATACAGATATACACTTGATAATCAGGACCAAGGAAAATACAAGTAGCAATGTAATGGCATATTTCTAACCAATCTAGGTAATTCCAAAAGCATTGAGTTATCCATTGCAGGCAAATCTAGGAAAGAAAATCAGTTGATTTGAAAGCTTGCAAATATTTTCAAAGTTACTGTTAAAAAGCAATAATCAATAATTCATACAAGGCAGTACACAGTTCAGTAGTCAATCAAAATAGAAAGACATTCTGCAATAGAAACCAATCAAAACTGCTTCCTGTCTTTGCTGAAAGCAGGAGAAAGCATTCATAGACTTGAGACTCTGAACTTGTGGTCACTGACGAGGTCACCTTGCTCATGTCCCCGCTGCTCAATGCACACTTGAGTCACCTTGTCCTCCTCTTACTCCTAACACCAGTCTGCTCTCCACAGATAACAAATGCTAACAGACCATTTTAATTCAGAGACAGGAGTTTGTCTACCCTACCTATAATCACAGATGTATAATTATGCAGATGACAGATTGCTAAATGTTACATTAATGCAAATGGACTCCTGCTGAATCAGAAAACAATATAACTTAAACATAATTATATAACTTAGAAACTTGGAGCTATTGCAGAGAATAATTTAAAAATGAGACTTTTACCAAAAACGATTTTACCTGCCTCTTCATTTACTTTTTGATAAAACTTTTTCAGACTGTAAGAGCAATAAATGCCAATTATGAACAATAGTCTTTAAGAAAATAAATAGCAATAACACAGATCAACCTTGTTAACATTGCAAGACATTACTTTCCAGTATTTTAATTTTAATTTATATTTTATAAATTACTATTGAAGAAAGACCAACTTTCTTGAATCTCCCTTTGCTAGTTTTATGTTTGTTATAATTGGAGATATACAGGGACAGGAGGGAATGATTGTGTGGTTGGTGGTGGTGAAGTGAGGATGAGGTTAGAGAAAAGATATGATAACTCATTCACTTTGTTATAGGTGTGAAAAACACACAGGTACATTTCTTTAATTTTTTGGTCCTCTTAAATCTATTTTTGAACTTTGTTTTTAAATTTGATTCAATTTTCCACATGTTAATTCTACTCTTAACTGCTTTCAATATGACACTATGGGTTTTATTTTCATTCACACACATCATTGGTCATAAACTGTTAGATTTCAGCCATTACAGGCAGGTTTTTTATTTCATCTTCTGGCCATGCTTTCTCTGTCATTAGCATCAATGTCAACTATTTATGGTCAAATTAACCTTGAAAAGGGCTTTCTTCTGTTTTCTATGTTGTTGTTGTTGATCTATTCAGTTCTCAGGGTAATGCTCTCTGCTTCATTAGACTCCAAATTATTTTCATAGTGTTATAACTCTTTAATGAACTCTTTATTCAATAGGAATATATTCATAAAACCCCAGCATTTGTCAACAGTAGATATTAAATTCCCCTTGATACTAACTCTACTTGATACTAACATGATTCTAAAAAAACTGGACCTGAGGACTGAGTTAGAATTCAGAAGAAATATCCACCTGTTCATTGTCCACAAAATACCAATGGAGTAGTGGGGTTTTGCTGGACTAAGGAAGAAGCAACTCCAACTCGCACTTGTTGAATCGGTGGTTCTTTTGGCAGAAGGATGGCTAGCTCTTTAAGGCAGTGCTGTCAAGAGTTCTCTCTGCTCCTTGCTATGGTGCTAATGTCAATTGCCTCTGACCATGCTGTGTTAATGAAATTAGCATCCTTAGATAGATGAACAGAGTGAAATAGAGACAAATGATCCACACGCAGAAAGCAGTTTTCACTCAGGTGTCAGTTTTGAAGGGTGACTGGTGATTAGGCAAAGATGAGGGAGGGGGTAACAGCTTCTGCCCATCTTCTGTCTAGTTGACCTCAGTGCTCCACAGGTTCAACTGTGTGAAATTACTCACAGTCAACTTATCCTGACCTGCAAAAATGCAATGTGATACAGTTCAAACTAATATTTCTGAAGTCAAAATACATCTAAGTAAAAAGTTATTTGTCAATCCAACCTGATCTCTTCTGGCTGGAAAAATAAAGCCATCCTAGAATTTAAAAATTAGTTTATTATGGTAACTACTTTCTAATATAGGGCTATTGCTATTGCTTTTCAATATTATGTATATTTAATCACTATCTTAGTGTTTTCTCTCCTCAATAGGAGTAATATGAGCTTATGGGAAATTTACAATAGGAAAAATGAAAGACAATACCTGAAAGCACTCTAAAAATATAAAAACTTTTATATATGTTACTATATAACACAGATCCTTAAATTATTGTTCATTTAAATTCTGCATGCACCTTGTATACACAAGGCACTAGTATATATTTTAAGGGGGTGGGGGGAGACACCAACTTCCTGTTCTCACAGATTCTACTTTTAAAGATATGTGTGTGTGTGTGTTCTTTTCACTTGGCAGAAATGATATTTTCTTTTTGTTGTGGCTAATATATGAGCAAGATATTTCAAGAATAATTAAATTGTCATGCTAAAAGCTTAGAAGGCTATTGCACTGAAACTGTGATGTATACCATGTCACATTTTTTTTTAATCACTGAGCAAATATTTTCCTAACTACAAAGTTACTGACCTGCAAATTAACTTATCGTCAGGAATTCTAAGAGGGCAAAGTCTATAATAGATATTCAAACAGATATGTATATTTTCCTTTATGTCTTTAAGTGCCATCGAGTTGGCTCCACCCGTAGAGATCTACGCACAACAGAACTAAATACTGCACAGTCCTGTGCCATCCTCAGAACAGTTCCTATGTCTGAGTCTATTGATGCAGCCACTGTGTCAATGTAGCTCTTTAAGGGCCTTCCTCTTTTTTGCCTCTACTCCACTTTGCCAAACATGTTGTCTTCTCCACGGACTGGAGTGCGTGAGTACATAAGACAAAGTCTTGCCATCCTTCCTCTAAGGAGCACTGTGGCCTTGATTCTTCCAATACAGATCAGTGTGTTCTTTTAGCAGTCCGTAGTATGTTCAATATCCAATTCTTCTTCAGTCTTCCTTATTCAGTATTCAACTTTCACATGCAGATGATACAATAGAGAATACCAAGGACACCTGGATCAGGGACACCTTAGTCTTTGTGCAGCAGATATACATAAAGCAATTAAGTCTTTTGATCTCTTGACTACTGCTTCAATGAACAGTGACTGTGGATCTAAGAAGACATAATCCTTAATAACTTCAAACTTTCCTCCATTTATCATGATCTTGTCTACTAACCCAGTTGTGTGGATTTTGGTCTTCCTTACATAGAGCTGTAATCCCAACTGAGAGTTACAATACTAGATTTCATCAGACATTTGCTTCAATTTTTTCTCACTTGGAGCATGTAAGGTTGTGTCCTCCCCCTACCACAGGCTGTTAATAAGTCTCCCTTAAATCCTGATATTCTCCCTTCAATCCTGATATTTAAGAGACTTAAATATCACACTCTTTCTCATATTTTTCCTTAATATTACTAACAATGAAATTTCTTAGATATAAACTTAAAAGTAATAAATAAGACAATGAATTAGAGTCTTCCTTCAGATTTAAAGTGTGACTTGTTAATATTTCTCTGAAAACCACTTTATCTTATAGTTTCGCTGTACCCTAGCGTCACCTCTTTACCTTGTAGAATTTCCCACAGAGTGGATTTCTCAGACTGCATCCCTATGTACACATACTTCTGTCACTGTGTTTCCTGTATATTGACATATAATGTAGAGGCTTGATCAGATCAGGTTTGACTGTTTGTTTGGTAACCTTAATTCGCAGGTGACGGTGCACATCAAATGAAATATGTTCCCGGACCCTTCTACTCATTTTTTAATTCTATCCTTAAAAGCAATCACTTGATTAAAAAAAAAAGAGAGTAACCTGTGAGACATGGAACTTGATGAACTTGTCTAGTTTTTCTGGAACTCACGACTTGTCTGCCATTGGAAGCATATGTTCTTATTATTCTCTCATTCATTTTAGGGATTTTTTTTTTTTAGTTTGCCTTCTCTGAAAGGTTTCCAACTTACAAGGGGCTGATTTTTTCTGGATGTTTCATATAATCACATCTATATTATTTGTCTTCCCATCCTTTTAAATATATAGTCACCTACTCTCCTTCCTTTACATTTTCAAGAAGCATTGCCACAGAAAATAGAAAGTGATGAAAATAGTTTTCCTTGAGGCCTACTTTTGTGATTGGAAGAAGGGAGGAGGCAGTAAGTACGAAAACACAAGTAGATTTTATTTTGGATATATGTAGAGAATTATTCAAGTTAAGCCACTGGCTTCACAGTACAAGACTTAGGATGATGACCCTAGGGAATTACACAGAAGGGGCATCAGAGAGATGTGGAGCTTCACCAGGGAAGTGGTAAAGAATACATTATGGAAAATCTCTGAATAAATAATAAGTTGCTTAAAAAGTTAATTAGGGCATATATGTTATTTTAAGTTAATTATAAAAAAGGATCAATATCAAAATTTCTATTTTCTTTCCGATTTTATTATTCTTAAAGGGAATTCTCATCAAGAAGCATGAATTTTTAACTACATTTACTTTTTATATAATCTAGTAGAGGCCATTAATTTTACTCTAGAGATGAGTGCATTTCACTTAGCAACATGGCCACTAATCCCTCATTTATCAGCCAATTCCTTAGTGAGTAAATACACAGCTTCAAAAAATACAACTAATTAGATTAAAGTAAATGAGCATTGAAACACAGAATTAGTATCTAAATAACTAATTAATCACATGTATTATCTAGTTATCATGAGTAGTTTCATATTTTATAATCAACATAGAAATGGCAAATAATAATAAAACAATGATCTATACTTTGTAAGGCATAAAAAGCTTTAGCTCACATAAAGAACCATTAAAAAGTCAATTTTAACACTGACTAATTGGAGAAAATAACATACTTCCCAGAAGTAATGTATGCAATATTTATTTATAAAATTTGCTACTTACATGTGGTTTCAAATGGAAAAATATAAGTACAACATTTTTCTTTATAATTACTAAATTAATGGAATGGGGCCTAAGACATTGCATATTTTCCTCCATGTTTGGTGGTTCATGTTATTTGAAAAAATATAGACGAAGAAATCATACATTATGGTTGTATTAGAGAAAACATCTACTAATCAAGATTAGAATGGCAAACAGGAAATCTGAAGGTCAAAGCATAAATGCTACCATGAAGGTATGAGTACACAAGGAGGCTTCAGGAATGGATGGTAGCTGTATATTGGTAGTGAACCTCCAGAAATTCAGGCTATAATCAGAGAAGGAAAAAAGGATACCATTTGACCATTTGACAATGTCAGAAGGTAAAACTAAAAACAAAGAATACCAGAAAGATGTCGATGAGTATTTTTTTTGACTATACAAAGGTTTTCAACTATGTGGAACATAACAGATTAGAAATAACATCATAAAGAATGAATAAAGTATGGAATTAAACGTCTAATTGTGTTCATGTGGCACCTATACATAGACTAAGAGGCAGTTATTTATACAGATAAGGGGCTACTCTGGCTTGAAATCAGGAAAAGGGTGTATCAGAGTTTAATTTTACATCATATATTGAATAACAGAAAATCTAAACAATATGAAAAATAATATGACGTCAGAACTGAAGAAGGATCTATTAACAACCTCCAATTAATAACAACAAATGATACAACCTAATTGCAAGAGGACATGCAGCAATTATGGAAGACTATGAGAGAATACAATTTTCAGTTTGGATTACAATTCGGATAAGTAAAACCAGAAGGATTCTCACAACTGGACACATAAGTAACCTAATGATAAACAAAGATTGAAGTGGCAAAGGTTTACATTTTATATGTATCCAAAATCAACAACCAAAGAAACAGGCAACAACAAAATAAATTACCTACAACCCAACTTACCTATTAAGCAAAAAGACCTCTTTAAAGTACTAAAAAGCAAAACCATCATTTAAAATCTGATCACGTAAAGCACTGGCTGGAAAGAAACATAAGACAGGCCTAGGAAGAAAACAATCTGGGAATTTAAGTAGATAAAAAGTGTACATAATATAAAATTATTTTAGAAATTTAACTGTATCATGTATATTATAGAGACTGTGATTTTAAGGACACTAGGCCTTTGGAATTAAACACTCCTATTGTCTTTAGGGATTACCTGAGATGGGGCAAAGCCCGACATGTGGAAAGCTGAGAACACAAGTGGCACCTCCGCCTTGAGTAGCATTTCCACATAATGAGTGCTGCAGAAGTAGACGGGATGGATGCCAGATTCTATGGTATCAATAGGTAGGTACCTCTGCACAAAAGAGAGAGATTGAGTTAAATTACAAATACACATATGAGACGTGGCTTAGAGAAATGTTTCCTTTGCTGCTTCAAAAGCAACGTGGTGGCATAGCAATTTACTTCAAATATTATAAGCATGTGCATTTAAAAATCAGAATATCATACACTGTAGAAAGAATAGATATTGTGTTCACATGGATTAACTTTGTAGTTGTGATATCTCAATTTTTGTGGAAAAGGAGACAAGCTGTATGAAATAATAAATATTTAGGGTGAATAAATATTATATGTTTTAATACTAAATGTATCCAATAAGCTTGGAATTCCTGGTGTTAGCCATTGATTTCATTAACATTGAAAAGTTTTTGCCTTTCCAGGAGTGGTGGATGTTTGCCCTAGTCCATTTTTTTAAGATGATGTAAATACAAACTTTAAATCTAGGCTGTTTCTTATAGTAAGAAACTCCTGCAAAAGCTGTAAAAATTTGCATAATTTAGTTTCATTAAAGTTCTTAGGACTACTATTTTATATAAATATTCTAAATTGCATGCCTCAAATTTACAAATTTGCATTTCTCAGCAACTTCTTCATCAAGTGAGCTGCATTTTCAATTTAGTCCTTAAGTACAGTTTATGATAATAAATGTCCAACATTGTTTTAATATTACTTTAAGTATAGCATCTACTTATACTGTTTCATAAAATAAAACAGAATAAACAATGAAATATAACTTTGTACCATGAAAAATAGTCTACAGACTTAAAACTAAAAAAAAAAAAATAATAATCCAACTAGATCTGGAAACTATAATTATGAAACATTTAAAATCACACTTTATTTTCTTGTCTTTACTGAGACTCTTTTATTTTAAAAATTTGTATAAAAAGTTAATATTGAAAATTAAATCAGACTCAAATATAATACATAGTAGCTAAACTATTCATTGTTTTCTTTAAAATTTATTGTCAACTGGCTTTGAAGGGTACAGATTTAATTTTCATATTAAGACATCTGAGATCAGAGACTTGATTTGTCAGTGGCTTACTTGCCACTTTATCACTGCTTGCTGAATAAATACATATTTTAAGACAGTTTCTCAGGAATACCTCATAATTCAGGAAAAATGCAAACATTAATTCTAGGCATTAATGACTAAAGATACATTACAGTATTTTATAGTCAACATTAAATATTTGTGTAGGGTAAAAATAAATAAGCAAATTTTAAAACTAACTTCATTTGAAAGATGTTTAGAATAGCAGCATCAAGCAAACTTACTTATTTTAGTAGCAGAAATAATATGGAATGAAACAATATTTTTTTCATTTATTATATTGTCAAACACACAATGTAGCTCACTAATTTATAGAATTAATAAATCTCATAAATATACTAAAGAAGTCTTGGTACAGCAATGGCTAAACTCTCAGCTGCTAGGCAAAAGGTTGGTGGTTTCAATTCACTAGTCTCTCTCAATGGGAGAAAGGACCAAGATAGAGAATTAAGCCTAAGAAAACTTATGATGCTGTTCTATTTGTTCTACTTGGTTGTTATGAGTTAAAATCAACTCCACAATACATATGATAATAAGCACAAGTAAAAAGAAAACAATTGATATATATACATCTATAAAATTGTAGCTTTCAGTACAAACTCAGTTATTGACATACACACACATATATATGCACATACATCTATTAGCATAAGATATCTATGTATATGTAGTGACTATATGTTATTTTTATGCTACATTGAAAATGATATTTCTAATTCTTATTATATGTAATATCTTTAAGATATATTGTATTTATTCTGAAGTCATTATATTAAGTAATGCATTCTCAAGATTAGTCAAGAGTTCTATTAATAGAGATTATATTCTCTGGAAAGAATTACTCTATTTGATGACCACTGCAGAGACTAGCACCAAGACTTGAAAAGAATATCTGCTCCGTAAAAATTAAGTGAATGTCAACAGTAAAAGATACTAATTACTGTAAACATGTTTAAAACCTACCTATGAGACCATTCCACCTTATAATTATCTTAAGAAATAGAGTAGAACTTAGTGTTTCATTTTTTTCTTAGTGTTTTTAGATTATAAATTTTTACAGAAATAGGTAAGTTATAATTTCTCTCCTGTGGAGGAGCTGGTGAATTTGAACCAGCAAGTCTGGTAACATACAGCCCACCACTTAACCTATTGACTACTAGGATTCCTTAAAATCATGGTAAAGCCAATCAGATTACTTATTAACAAGTCTAGTAACTGACATTTCACAGCTCTAATTTACAGTAAATGGTCTTCATAAAACTAGAATAGTAAGTCAATGGATAAAATAAATAATCTTCTGAACTAACAGATGATAATATGGGTATACTTTTAGTATTTTAATGTATTAGACTAAGTCACATGATGGTATTTTTTATTATCTGAAGATGGTAATTCTATATTATCTAGAAGGTAGACTTGAGCATAACTAATGTGGGATAGGAAACATTTAATATGTCTAATTAGAATAAATTAATTTATAAACTAAAATTTTGAAAAAAAATCAGTGAAAACTTTTAATGAGAGATACATTAGAAAGTGACATAACAAAGTAAAATAATAACTTTGATTAAAAATGAAGACTGTTGGAAACTGCCTCATATCAGCTGGGATCAAATGGTCAAGGGAGGGGAAAGGAATGTTGTCTACTGAGTGTTTGTCAAGTAATCTATGATGAGGTCTCCAGGACAGGCAGACAGCTCTAACAAAGGGATGGGAGGTAGTGCTGGGCAAAACCAGTCAGGTGAAGGCAAAGGAACAAACCCGTATCAGGGAACACAAATGCATGTCTTGTTGGCCTGAAAAGAGGTAGGACTGACATCTAATTGGGGTAAAAAATGACTGAAGATGCTTTTGGGAACCCTGGCTGGGGAGGTGTCTTTGGTGGTATGCACCGAAGGTGACAGGGTTTCAGAGTGCCTCCTGGGATTGCCGCGCTGGGTGCTGTGGAATGCTGAGACACTAAATCCTGGATCTGCAAGGTGCACAGCATGCTCCAGAGGCTGCATCACTGGGATCCTATGCAGAAACTCGCCTAGTGTACAGGATTCTGCCTCAGACACACTTGTAACTTGTGGACTTAAGTCAGAAAATATCTGATGTCAGAGGGAACAGTGATTGTTGATCTGTTGGTAGGCGGACACATATGGTCTTGCTGCATCAATGTCTTACAAGCTATGTTATTATATCATATTATAATATGTATTATTCCAGCAAATGTCTAAAGGACATGCTTCAAGATCATTATTGTGATTTGCTCTGACAACCCCCACAAAAATAGCATCCAGTCACAAAAGTATTGATTCTGTATAAATAAATAATTCAGGTACTGTGATATGGAGTTAGCCTACATTGGCCCAATATTGTTCTCTCAACAGTGCTTTAAAAATATTAATACCAGGGTTAATCAAAGGCAATGCTAATTGAAGATTGTTATGCCACAGGGGGATGTTCAATAAGACCCTCTACCATAAATGAACTCAGAGGTTTTGAAAGGGAGTCAAGAGCAGGTAACAAACAAACAAATGAAAAACAAAACAAAACAAAAATAGTGTTGATTCAGGAATGGATTTGGGGCTTACACTAAAGCCTGGCTTCAACTTAAAAACAATTAGTTCTTACATCAAATAGTCCTGCTTGACACTCATCCCCAGAAGAGGAATGTAGACGATATGGGATCTACATCAAAGTGTGGTGAAGATGTTAGCTGGTGCTCAGTGATTAGAAAAAAGACTGTCTAGGGTCTTAAAGTCTTGTCTCCACACAAGCAGCCATCTAAATGAGAAGTCAACTAAAAGCACATGGAAGAAGCATAACATCAGTCACCAAAGGATTGCGAAACATACTCCAGGAGAGATTAGTATCAGAGCCTAAAGTGTGAGAATTCGGTTTGCTGATGGCTATGGCTGACAGTGGGAGGCCAAGACACATTTGTGGGAACTATATAAGAAATAAGCCTCTGGTGATCTCCCTTTTCCCATAACTGAGGGATGGGAAGAAAGCAGGTACTAAACAGAGTGCATTGGAGAGATGAGTATGAGAAGCTTAAAGGGATAAAATGACTTGAACCATTAAAACTTTGTTAGTTGATACCTGATCCAGTTTTCAATATTTTCAGTATTTTTGTTTGTTCATATTCGGGTTTATCTCAGAGGTGTGATGTTATTGTGCCTCACTCTCTTAAAGCTATGTTCCATGTTTTTTCTGGCTTTCTGTATAAGAAACTCAGGACTGATGAACCTACAGGGATAGCAAGTAGAATAAGGTTTCCAGCAAGGCTGGGGGTAGAATTGAGGTGGCAAGACAAGAGAAGTCCTCTCTGTCCTGAGTAGTGAGTGAGTTCGTGGAGTTATGAGAAGGTATAGCTCTAGGTATGAACAATTTGATCCTCTCTGGTCCAGCATATCCATTTCCAATACATAGGTATGGTCCTATTAGCTATATGCTAATTTCTTGATGCCAGATCAATAATAATTCTGGCAATCTAAACTCTGACTTCAAAATATAAAATTCATATTTGTTATCCCTGGGCTTATACCTTAGATAAAAACTATCAGTTATCTTTCATTAGCAGGTAGTGCCTATGTTTAGTTGGCATAAAATTCTAAACATTCCTTTTTTTGTGACAGAGCAGAAAAGAGGGGCTGATGTCAGAGCGTTCAAGGAGAAAGAGAGTGTTTGAAACTGATTTTGGTAGCAACCGAATACTGTGATATGATTGAACTATTGAACAATTTGATATCTGTATGAGCTTGCAATAAAATGGTTTTGGGAAAACAATATAGTAAAGAATAGAGAAAAAGAAGGCTGTTATAAAATTAAGCTTTGTAAGTAGTCTGCTAATTTTTATTCTTTCATTGCTGTTGTTGTTAATGTTAGGTGTCTGCAAGTAGGTTCCAGCCTATAGTAACCTTATGGACAATAGAATGAAACGCTGCCCAAGCTGTACCAGCCTCACAACGGTGCCAGTGTTGCAGCCAATGTGCCAATAAATCTAATGTAGGTTCTTACTCTTTTTTTGGAGCTCTTCTAATTAGCCAAGGATGAAGTCCTTCTCTGGGGACTGGTGTCTCCTGGTAAAATGTCCAAATAATATTAAGCCTTGCCATCCTTGCCTCTGAGGAGCTCTTTGACTTTACTTATTCCAACACATATTTGTTGGGGGTTTTTTTTTGGCAGTTATGGACTTGCATTATTCTTGCCAGCACCATTATTCAAATGAATTACCATAGCTGTCAGTCTTCCAGTCTTCCTTATTCAGTGTCCAAGTGTCACATACATGTAAGGCAACTGTAAAGACCATAGCTGGGAGCAGGTGCACACTGGTCCTCAAATTATCGTCTTTGTTTTTCAACACCTTAAACAGATGTGGGGCAGCAGATTTATCCAATACAATTAGTGTTTTGATCACTTAACTCCTGCTTTCATGAGCATTGATTTTGAATCCACGCAAGATGAAATCCTAAACAACTTCTATCTTTTCTGTTTATCATGATGCTACCTATTGATCCAGTTATGAGGCCTTTGGTTTGGTATACATTGAGTTAGCATCTATATAGAAGGCTGCAGTCTTGATCTTCATCCCACAATGTTTCGTGCACTTTTACAACAAGTAAGGTTGTATCATTTGGGTTTCACAGGTTGTTGATAGTGTTTTCTCTATAATCTAGATTCTGCGATTATTGTTTCAGCATACTGATTGAATCAGTATGCTGAAAGAATACAACTCTGATACAAAAGTTTTCTGATTTTAAACCACACAATATTTCATTATTCTGTTGCCTTCACTGTCTCTTGATCCATATACAAGTTCCACATGAGCACAATGACGTGTTCTGAAATCCCATTCTTCTTGAGGATATTCATAATTTGTTATGGTCCACGCTGTTAAATATCTTAGCAAAATTAGTTAAACACAAGTAAACATGTTTCTGGTATCCTCTGTCTTGAACCAAGATTCATCTGACATCAGTAATGATATCCTCTTCTGAATCCTGCCAAACCTCTGGCAGTCCCCAATCAATGTACTACTGCCAAACATTTTTGGATGCTCTTCAGCAAAATGCTACTTGTGATATGAATATTATTATTATATGTTTTGAGCCTTCTGCTGAATCACCTTTTGTTGGAATGACTACAAACATGGAAATCTTTCAGTCTGTTGGCCTGACAGCTATTGTCCAAATTTCTTGGCATCAGTGAGTGGATACAATGCTTCATTAGGTTGCTGAAACATTTTAAAGAGTAATCCATTAATTCTTGAAGTCTTGTTTTAGGCTAATACCTTCATTACCCCTGGGATAGCCTCTCTCAATATTATCTGTTCTTGGTTATAGTCTATCTCTTGAAATGTTGGATGTGACTAGTTCTTTTTGATAGTGACAATGAATTCTCTCCATCTTCTTTTAATGTTTCCTAGATTCTGCAATATTTTGCCAATAAAATACTTAAAGATTGCAATTTGAATCTTGAATTTTTTCTTTAGTTCTTTAGGTTTAAGATGTGCTGAATGCATTCTTACTCTGTCTTTAAAAGTCCTTGCACATTTCATTATTATATACTACTTTGTCTTTTCAAGCTTTCCTGTGAATTTTCTGTTTATATTTTTGACATCACTTCTTCAACTTGCCTTACCTCTTTCTGAGTAAGAGTAGGTTCCATAGTCTTTTTCTTACAACTGTTTTTATGTTTCCATTATGTCTTTTTAAATGATTTCTTCTAATATGACATTCTTGATGTCATCCCTCACCTCATCAGGTCTTCTGTGATAGTGTTCAATGTGGCAAATCTTTTCTTGAGATGTCCTGGAAATTTAGATGGAATATACTCATAGTTTTATTTTGGTTCTTGTGGAGTCTTTATGATTTTCTTCAGCTTCAACCTGAATAGGCAATATGAACCATTGATGGGCCCTGGCTTCATTTGAGCTCCTAACATTGAGTTTCTTCATCTTCTCTTGCCATAAATGTATTTAATCTATGGAAGTTCTTTGTGTACAGACAACTGGCATGTTCTTGAAAAAATGTATTTGCTATGAAGAAGTAATTGGGTTTGCAAAAGTCTATTATGAGTTCTCCAGCTTCCTTTTCATCACCAAGTCCATATTTTCCAACTATTGCTTCCAACTTGTACATTCAAATTGCTAATAATTATCAATGCACCTTGATTGTATGCTTGATCAATTTCCAACTGAAGGTATTGGTAAAATTCTTTAATGTCTTCATCACTACCTTTAGTGGCTGGTGCATAAATATCAATAGTTATATACAGGTATTTCCTTGTAGATTTTATCCCATCACAGACAGCATTTTACTTCAAGATAGATCTTGAAATATTCTTTTGGATGATAGATGTAACACCACTCCTCTTTAATCAGTCATTGCCAGCATAGTAAACCATATGATTTATTTTATTTCAACTCACTAATGTGTACCATAATGATTTCTACATGTTCCATTTCATGCTTTATGATTTCCAACTTTCCAAGATTAATAATTCATACACGCCAAGTTCCAATCACTAATAGACCCATGTTGAGTCAAACCCCACCATCAAATGAGTTCTTGAAAGCTTTAGGCCTCAGGGCTTTACTCCATCTATATCATTATGGTTGACTCTCCTTGGAGAAGGCATATTTTCAGTACCTCAGTCATCTTTTGGGTACCTACTGATGTGAGGACTTCATCTTTTGGCATTGTATCTGATAATGTTCTGCTGATATTCATAAAGTTTACAGTATCTGACAATATTTTGGTGCTATCTAAATGCTTTTCAGTGTTGGGTTCCTTTGAAATCAACAGCCTTTTCTAAATATGCTAGTCTTCTAAGTCTGGAAGTTCTGCCGAAACATATTCACTCAGAGACACCCTGAAGGTATTTGAGAGTACCAGTGACACAGTTGCCAGCAACACACATGACACCGCAGTAGACAATATCCATCATAGGTGATTAATGAGAGCCATTTGATTCTGACACTATGAAAAATCCAGTTCTACATTGCTATTAAAATTAAGTAGAAACTCCCTGTTAAAAAGATTTGGAACTCTCCATTTCAATCTGTACTGAACAAATACAGTCTACATGTGCTCAGAGAATGGGTCAGACTTTATCAGCAATACTATGTTTAATTTGTGTATGTCTGCATCCAATAGAGGAATGAAGACTTATAGAACTTTTTAAAAACTGTTATTGTTCCATTTCACATGCTAGGAACCCATGTTACAAGTAGGACTTCTCCATGGAGTTTACTAGGCTACAATATTTAGGGAGTGAGTCATCTGGTCTTTCTCCCATGGAGACATTGAGATGGTTTCAAACACCAACCATTCTGTTAGCAGAGAGGTGCCTAACCAGTGTGCCATCAGGACGCTTATAATTTAGAAAACATACTTATTTCTTTTTTTAGAAAAATAAAAGGATAAGAAAATGGAATCTTCAAACATGAATATAATTTCAAGACATAAATAAGAAAGAAAGTGCAATGCTAGTCCTTTATAAGTTTTTATTGTTTTGTTTTATTTGTTTTATGGCTGACACCTTTCAAATAGATTACAAGAATTTAAAATTCTGTGTGAATTGTTAAATGCTAATTTTCTAAACAAGGCAATGATCATTTTAAATGGCTTCAGTTTGGGGCTTTTAACTACAAAGTCAGCAGTTCACAATCGACAGTGGATCTATGGGATAAAGATTAAACTGCTTCCATAAAAACGTACAGCCTCTGAAACTCAAAGTGTTCAACACTGCCCTACAGAGTCACTGTGAATTGGAATATATTCAATGGCAATGGGGGTTTTGGTGTAGAGAGAGCTACCCTGCCTTTGCTGTTGAACAGTATTTGCATACTATTGTGTTGTTGTCATCAATCAGTGTCTTTGCGTCCATTCTAACCCATAGAGGCACCTAGGCATCACTTGTACATATCACACCCTGTGTGAAACAATGCGGGGTCCTGTATTTTCACAATTGTGCCTATGCTTGAGGCCATTGTGGCAGCCACTATGTCAATAACCTTCTCTTGGAGGGCCTTCCTCTTTTTCACTGCCCTTCTACTTTACCAAGTATCATGTCCTTCTCCAGGGACTGGTCTCTCCTGACAACATGTCCAAAGTATCACCTACACTCTAGTCTGAGCCAAATTTTTCAGCACATTTTTAATGTAGTTTTGTGGTAAAATTAGATGCCTCTGTGAATATTTGCATCAGCTTATTCTCAAGTATATGTGGTATATAAGTTTAAGTCTCACCACCCTTGTCTCTAAGGATCACTGTGTGCAAAATTTTTCAGCACATTTTTAATGCAGTTTTGTGGTAAAATTAGATGGCTCTGTGAATATTTGCGTCAGCTTATTCCCAAGTATATGTGGTATATAAGTTTAAGTCTCACCACCCTTGTCTCTAAGGATCACTGTGACTGTACTTCTACCATGCCAGATTTGTCCTTTTGGCATTCCATGCTACTTTCAATATTCTTCTCTAGCACCACTTCTCCAACCTCCTTATTCAATGTCCAACTTTCACATGTATATGAGGCAATTAAAAATACCATGACTAGGCTCAAGCACTCCTGGTCCTCAAAGTAATATCCTTACTTTTAAATACTCTAAAGAGGTATTGTACAGCAGATTTACCTAACACAACTTGTTTTTTGATTGTTTGACTGCTGCTTCCATGAGCAGATTATGGAACTAAGCAGGACAAAATTCTAATCAATGTCAGTGTTTTTGTATTTATCATGATGCTACCGTTGTGAGAACTTTGATATCTTTTATTGGTCTAGTTGTGAGGCTTTCTTTACATTGAGCCATAATATACACTGTAACCCTTGATCTTCATCAGCAAGTGCTTCACGTTCTCCTCACATTCAACCAGCAAGCTTGTGACATCTGCATATTGAGCAGGTTAATAAACCTTCCTCCAATCCCAGTGCCACTTCTTCCTCCTATAATCAGCTTCTCTGATGATTTTCACAGCATACAGATTGAGTAAGAATGCTGAGAGGATTCAACCTTGACACACACCTTTCGAAGCTATGCATAAGATTTTCAAAGGCTATTTCCTCCGAAGTGAGCAGCTGAGTCCTTCTTCATTATCTGTTCTTAGTCTGGAAGCTCCATTTGAAATGTGTTCAATTTGGATGCTGCTGCTGGCATTGAATGGAAAGATCAGTAACACTGCTTCCAGCCTCACGGCAGCACACAAGCCACCAGACAACAACAGAGACAAATAAGTGGTCGTGAATACTACTTTACTCATTTTATTATCATGAGAGCTGTTTACAAATGAATACTACTTAAATTTATATTTAAGATTAATATGTTCTACTTTTTAATCTGTGTTACTTTTTTTGCTATTATTTAATAGTATATATTCCTTCATGGAAATAATTGATTTCTTAATCTTTCTTACTCTATCATTTTTTAGTAGCTTTGATAACAATTAGCTATATTCTTGACTTGAGGAAATGGCACAAAATATGTTGCAGCATTTAGAAAGCATCTTCCCACCTCCCACCCCACTCCCACCCCCCAAAAAAACCAGAATAATAGCCAAGATAAACCAAATATCATTACTTTGGGTAGCACTTTTCCTAGGTGTTGATGGTTTCCTAGTAATTGATTGTTGATTATAGCTTGATGAGAAACTTTCAAACTTTTTGCATAATTTCTTTAAAGAACTAAAAGGAACTAGCATCTTTCAAAGGCATTGTTTTCTGATGTAAAAAAGCCTACCATCCCATGTATATTTCTGTTTAAATATTACTCGGTGCATTCATACATAGTCACTGAGTGGTTATTATGAGCCATAGTTGGGATCACATCTTGAGTAAAACAGAATATTGCGCGCTCTCTCTCAGCGCTTACATCCTGAAGTGTTTAGCCCATGAGCAAATAAACTCATGAATAGTCTTTTGGGAGGCACAGCAGTTACCTTTTGGGTTGCAAACTGCAAGGTCAGCAGTTCTACTCGGTCTTACAGGATCACGATGAGGTGGAATGAACTCAACAGCAGGAAGCTGTTTGGGAGTGTGGGGCGGAGCGGGCAAACTAGAGGCCGGTAAGGAAATGGGGAGGGAGTGGGGTGCGTGTGTGTGCAGGACTGAGAAGGGGATGGCTGAATTTTTTTGAAGTTTTCTTTTTGGAAACTGACTTTTTTTTTTGAGGTGGATCACAATAATCAGAGACTGAGCATTGGTGATGCAAAAGGTTAAGCACAAAAGTTGGTGGTTCGAGCCAACTTGGAAGAACCTGGTGACTGTCATTATCTGACAAAGAAAGAATCATCAAAACTGGTGGAGTGTAGGCATCATTGTTTATAATACTAGCCATTAAGTATGTGATTGGCCACAAAATGATAATGTTTTATCAAAATAATTTTCAATGTTATTTTTTAAATTACCCATCTACTTAAAATTTGATTTTAAGAAACAAATTCCAGTTAATAGCAGGAACACAGTTCCATTGTTTAGAGGAAAATAGATATTCTTTTGCCATTTGCTTTTCCTTGCTCATTTGGCACAATCTTATGATGGTGAAGGTAAGAGTGGGAAAGAATTATTCTATTCAGAAACTGCAATGTGTTTTGAGTTGAACTGCTAAGGGAAGGTCAACAGTTCAATTCCTCCAAGAGCTCCATATAAGAAAGACTAGACTCTACTTTGAAGATTACAGCCTCAGAAACCAACAGGGGTCGTTTCAGGGACTCTTCAACTTTCCTCCCCGTGATCCTATTCACCCGATGAATCTGCTATATGTGAATGCACTGGCAGATGCACTTCACTTCATTCTGTGTTTGATTTTTGTGTTAGTTTGGGTAGACTAGAGAAACAAATTCATAGACATGCATACGGATATAAGGATAAGGTTTATATACAAAAGGAATGGAACATTGAGAAAGCATCCCAAGCCAGTCCAGTTCAAAGTCATAAGTTCAATATTAGCCCATATGCCCAATAGAAATCTATAAAGTCTCCTTCTGACTCACGAAGTCACAGGTCAGTGGGTGCAGAGTCCTGGTGCTGACAGGGGTCTCCCCATGGCTTCTCACTTCCAGGGCTCAGGGTCCATCAACAGCATCCAGTGGTGGTAGAAGCAACGGAGCACTGGCAGGGGTCTTTATGTGGCTTCTGCAGCTTCAGAGGTCTGGTTCCATCCGGGTAAGACCATGTGGCTCCTCCTCCCGCTCCTCCAGCTCCTCAGATGCTGCCATCTTGTCTTGTCCGTAGTTCGTTGTCTCAGAGACTGACTCCCAACAACTGGGGAGATAGCTTCTCATCTCCACCAGGGAAATATCGAGAGATTTGCCAGAAGTATCAGGAGAAAGCCATGCCCACACGGAGGCCTTATTGGCTACTCAATGGCTATCTCCAGATTAACAGGCTAGACTCCACCGCTACATCTCAATCATGAAATTAACATAAGCACATGACCACCACAACTTTGAATTCATTGCTGATTACAGCATGAACAGAAACATTTTGCTGTTGTCAAATTTTACTAGTCTCCCACTTCTTAAACCCTACACCATGCTAGACAGTCACTCTGAGTCAGAGTGGACACTGGCAGCAAGTTGTTTTAAAAGCTAATTATAGCTCTTTCAATCACAAATAATAAAATTTCAATTTTAATACATTCTTGAATTTTAGATTTTTTTCACTTTTATTATCACTATCATAATTACATAGCATAAATAACATACAACATGTTTTCATCTAACTCTACATAGATACCGTCTCGTTCTTATGGCTTGTCCCTTGTCCACAAATGATATGCCATGAAAATAGCATAGCTCGGATAGTAGGAAGTTTCTTCACATTTTCGATGGATGATATATTTAACTCTATACTAACTTCTAGAAAAATTTTAAAAACATATACACATATAGTAATTTAATAAAATTCGGCAGACACACTATCCCCCTGCCAGCATGGTGACTTAGGCTCATATGGACCCAACTAAGGGCTTTCGAGACTGTGAACCTTTACAGAAGTTTCGCCCTTCCTCTTACCAGCCAGCTAGTGGGTTCGGATCACCCAACTTGTGCTTACCCAATAGAGCCCCCTGAGCTCCTTCACTCTCATCATAGCACTCAAGATCACTGCCATCGAGTCAGCTGACTCATAGTGGTCCCTTAGGGTTTCCCAGACTGGAACTGTTCACGATGGCAGCAAGCCTGTCTTTTTCCCACAGAGCTGCAGGTTCCTTCAAATTTCTGAGCGTGAGGGATCAGGAATGACAGACACGTAAGCCCCTGCCCGGCACCACCAGGGGTCCTCATCATGCACATCCAAATAACTCGAGGGGTTTCTTCACCAAGACTTTCAATTAACTCCATGGCAACTGACGGCAATAGAATCTAGCTACAATTTCTGCTTACTGGTTTCCTCAGACTGTGATTGTAACCACAAGAGTCTTTCTAACAACAAATCCCTTCATTTAACTCTCTTTTACTTGTAGATGTGAAATAATATATTTTCAACCAAAACAGAAAGCATTTGAAGTTACATCAAATCTATTCTTCCAAAGAGAATCAGTCAAATGACATTCATTATTAAATGAATATAAATTATTGTGTCTTCTACAAATAATAAGAGCTCTTATGACTTTCTTTTAAATGTCAAGCCCTCCTTTAAATTTAGACTGAAAGATCTTACAGAAAGATGTAGTCTTGGCAACCAAAGGAAAGCAGAGGGCAGAAGTCGGGAGAATCTCTGAAGAAAGTGGAATGTTTTCTCTTTGTCCCCTAACATCATCATAAATAGAGAAGACACAAACCAGTCATGGCCAGGATAACTCGCTTGAAGGCAGACTGAAAAAACCCAGTTAAGGAACTTTTACGACATTCTTTCTTTCTAAATTAAACATAGGAACACTGTAAATATTCATTTCCAGGACTACTGTCAGGAGACATAAATGGTACTTTCTTCTTTGTTTTATTTTCAATCCATTTATAAGCTATTGAAGTAAAGTTAACCTATTAGGAAAAAATTAATAATTAACTAGTAACCATTCTAGTGTAACATGTGTTTACCTGCTCACTGGAGGCTAATGGTACTAGCAACAAGAGGAAACATGACCCATTTTTTGAAAAAAGATGTGTTCAATTAATTATTACATCAGGACCATCTTTTGTCTAGTTGACATCATATCCTAAATGACCAGATTATCAAACATAATAAATGCATACACTTTTATAATTCAGTAATACCTGTAGTTTTGTATACATTTTTTTAAGTTAAACTCCATTTCTAAAAGTTAGCCATTCGAATGGAATGATAAATGCATGTACTAAGCTATCTTAAAATCTTTCTTAGATATGTCTAAGATATATTCTTAGATAAGTCATATATCCAAATGATGTTCACTAGCCAGTTTAAGATTCAATGACTGAGATGTGATATAATAAATGTGATTCTAAATAACAGACTACATAGTTTATGTACAGAATAAAAATACTCTACTATAAATGAGTATCATAAGAAATCAATAACTAATATGGGTTAAAATATTATTTTAGTGAAAAATATAATAAGATACCCCATCAATAAATTAGGAGAGCATAGATGAAGAAAGTTCAACTCATATGAATCCACTCAAAAAGGATACTAAGAGAAGACTTTACAGGCGCATGCTGCTGTTTCAGGAATCTTTCACAGTGCTTTAAGACCAAGGAAAGATGATTTTCTGCACCATCTTTTAACAGGTTGAGGAAGTTGCCATACCTGAATGAAAAGCCCACAAAACATATGAAAAGAAAGTGTCAGAACCTGAACTGCAAACTCAAGGATTTGTATTCGTCTGAGTGTAATCCTTTTGACATTTCAATGTTTTAAGTTTCTAAATTTCTTTATTTAGCATAACTATATGGGGAAGAGCACTTCATAAAACTTAACTCTCAATGTATATTCCTAATAATCATTATATATGTGGATTAGCAGTATATATAAGATAAATATAAATACTTCAAAAAAAGTTGAAATTGTGATGAGAGAAAAGATTTAAATATAATGGAGGTAGTATGAGTATGTCATTTGTTTTTCTTAAACAAAAATATGAAATGCTGGTAAGTTAGCATTATAGAATTTGAGATCTAGTAGCAATTTTAGGATTCATTTAGTTAAGCGGTTATCAATGAGGGTAGTACTTCTCCCAGAAAACACTTTGAAAATATATGGTGGTATTTTGTCTATCAGACAGACTACTGGTATTTAAAGGGTGAGGACCTGGATGGTTGAAAATAGATATGTGTCCTGCAATATTAGTGGTATGAATGAAAACCCTATTTTCAATAATCTGCCCTGAATTCCATTTTATATTAAATAATAAAGTATGTTCTCTGTATATTAATATACATTACATCTAAGTGAAGGAAATAGTACTTCCTTTGTTGTATTTGAAACTTTACCAAGACATGTTACCCATTTTGGAAAGTCACACTGGAAAATATAACCCTGGCTGTGCTATTTTGCACCAAAATGAAAACCTTATCAGTCTGCATTTGAAGCTGCCAGAGTCACAACGGTTCTGCATATAGGTCCAGAGAAACTTTCTATTGCAATTACATCCAAACATTTCATTATAAATGACTTTCCATGTAATTCCTTATGAATAAAACACTATATGGAATTTTTCAAGGATGTGACTAGTCTGTTTATATAACCTATAGACTTTATTTCCAAAGAACTGTTGGGCATTATGAAGTACTTGTTGACAAAGGAAACACAGAGTTACAAAATACTATCAAACAGTCCATGCCCAATGTAATGCACAGAGGTGATGTGGAATTAAAATCATCATTTTCACCACCATGCTATGCTATTTACAAAAGCACATAGTTTTTAACAGATTTCACATTTATATTTTGGGTTCTGAAAGTAAAACCGTAAAAGTGCCCATTTAAAAGCAAGATAGGAGAGGCTTCTAGAACTGGGTCCTTAATGAGTATATATTGACAGCATATATACTTCTAGTCTACTGTTTTCTACTTTGTCAATTCCTTTCCAAAAATGCAACTCAAATACAAAAAACTTCAAACCACCATAATTCTCACTCATTCAATTTTACTCTTGCATCTAGGCTTAAGGCATTCTGTGCCCGTCATAGATAGCTCAACAATTAGAACTAATCATATTGTAGAAAATGATATGATTGTGCTACAAATATGCTGATTTTTACAATGTTATTTTTAGAAAAAAAAAAAACACCCTGGTAGTCACAGAAGCTTAACCACACTATAATTAGCCCCTGGAATAATAATGAACTGTAGCCCATCTACCTGCAGAGGTAATTTAATCATGCATCAATTTCTTCAAAAACCAAGTTATTATTTCTTGAAAGATAAACTCTGCATATAAAGTATACAAAATAGTGGGATGTTAAATTAAGTACTGTTAACCACATATCAGGCAGATAAAGCAAATTCTAGACATGAGCGAGAAAGATATTTCCTTATCATCTACCTGACAGTCATTTTAATGCCGAGCTGCTGCACTGATGAAAGACTTTCATTCTTCACATTTGCATCAGTAGCTAGAAACAATGGAAACTGGGTTATAAGAATGTTAAAAAGGCTGCATCACGATCACATTTTAATTGAAAATCTATGAAAGCAATATTTTTGCATATTTTAATGTGAATTTTGGAAACACTGATGAATTTGTCAATTATATTTTTAAAAAATTAAAGGAAAACCTTTCACAAATAACTACGATGAAAAGACATTTCAAGGCATTTGAAATAAAATATAACTAATGGCAGTAAAGAAAAGTAAACAAACACTTTCACTAGCTGTTAGTAAAATAAATTGTGTTATTAGGAATCTATCTATAAGGCAAACCGAACTCATGGTGAATCCAAGTAAGGGCACAGACTCTCTCCCATCAAGCTTTCTAATCATAATCACTATAGGAACAGATCACTCGGCCCTTCCAACAGCCAAACTTTAGGTGGGCAACTAGTTATCAATGAATTGTTGTGTAGGCTCCTTGTTACTCCACATAGAAAAACAAATATTCACTCATTCTAATTCATAATGATCCTGTAGAATATAGTAGCACTGCCCGCTTGCATTTCCAAGACTATAGCTCTTTCAGGGAACATAGTGTCATCCTTCTCCCTTGGTGCAGCTGGTGGTTTCAAACTGCTCACCTCATGGTGAGCAGCCCAAGGAGTAACCCAATGCATTACCAGTGCTCTTTGCTAATCCAAATAATGCTCCAGAAAGACTGGGTTTTTATTGTGCAATACATGAGAATGTACACCCCAAAGGGGGAGAAAAACATTTTTTTCAAAGTTATGTTTTTATTTATCTTTACAAAACAACCTTATCACCTTCAAAGTTCTCCATCACACTTTATAAACTTAATATATTTGTCAAATCTGCAATTCCATACTTGGAAATGTTTTTTGAACTCATCTGTTTGAGACAGACAGAACCTCCTTGTGTCAGTCTCGATAGACTAGAAAAACAAATTTTTAGACATATATATATATATATATATATGAAAGAGTTTTATATAAAAGAACAATTGAATATTGAAGAACCATCCCAGCCCAGTCCAGATGAAGTCCATACGTCCAATATTAGCCCATCTATCTGATACCAATCTATAAAGTTTTCTTCAGACTCATGAAACACATGAAAGGATGCCAAGTACAATAGGATAACAGGCCTGTGGTTAGAAGTCTCTGGGATCTTGTGACATTGAAAGCATCTCAGCACTGGCAGGAGTCTCTCTGTGGCTTTTCCAGCTCCAGAAGTCTAGATGCAACAGAGTAGGTCAACGTGGCTTCTCCAGCTCCCAGAGCATGGTGCCATGTGTCTTGTCAGTAGATCATCTCCAAGGGAGTGGGCAGAGAGAATCTCTCACCTCCAAGGAGAAAATTCAGGAATTCTCAGAATTCTCATGACAAGGTCATGCCAACACATAGATCTCATTGGCTATGATTCCCATTGACAGACAGACTCCACTCCTTCACTCTTAATCCTCAAGTTGACAATCTATTACATATCTACCATACGCTCTTTTTTTTTTGTTTGCCTCTTTTATGTCATCGAATCACTGCCATTTCATAAAGAAGCTGCATAGAGCAAGATCAGTTGAGTCAGGGGTGTGGGACAAAAGAGGCATGCTGCTTTTTGGCAAAAATTGGTGCACTGAGATGACTGCCTGAGCAGGTGCATTGTCATGGTGGAAAAATCCAGTTCCCATTCAGGCGCTGTTGTTTTTTTCTCACACTTGATGCTCTCTTTTCAGAAACTTTAAATAGAAAACTTGAATAACAATATGATGTGATGAAACAAACTCCAAAAAAAAACCAAATGAGCACTGCTTTGATCTTTGATTTCACTTGAAGCATTTGTGATGGGGGGAGGAAAGAGAGGTGACCATCACATCTTCCATGGGTTTGATTGATATTTGCTTTTAGGGGTTGTAAGAATAGCACCATGTCTCTCACCAGTAATGTCCTTGGGGAAAAAAGAAGTCTGGGTCACTTCAGAGCTGTTCTTTCAAAATAAGCATGCTTCCAGATGATGATCTTTTTGCTGGTCAGTCATAGCCTGAAGCACAAATTTCACAGCAACCCTTCTTCTTCCCAAATCTTCCATTAAAATTCATTGAACGGAGCCCCAAGATAGTGCATATAAATTCCCCATCTTTTAAATGTCTGTCATCAGTCTTCGAGCACAAATGCATGGATTTTGTCCACATTTTTGCCCATTTGAGAAGTCAATGGAAGTTCAGAATGAGGTTTGTGGTCAATTGATATTTCACTTTTTGTTGAAATAAGAAAACCACTCGCACACTTGAGTTTTTCCCATAGAGCTGTCATTATAAGCTATGTTCAACATCACAACAGTTTCTGTGGCATTTTTCATGAACAAGATACAAACCTTTTACAGCTGCATGCTGGTCTCTTAAATTGGTCAATAAAAAAAAATAAGAAGAAAAAGGTTGGAGCAAAATTGCTTTCACAAAAACTACACTGTGACCAGAGAGAACCTTCTCAGGTGGGACCACTGGGTGCACTAACTCAAGAGTGAGTTACTCCAAGCTTGTCAAGCAGGAAAAAATGTGTACTATGAAACTTTGCCCAGCAGTTATGTCCTGTTTTTGTTTGATTGTTTTTTAATTAAATCATTTTATTGGTGGCTCTTACAGATATGAAACAATCTAAAAGTCCAATTATATCAAGAAAACTTGTATATATATTGCCACATCATTTTCAAAACATTATTTCACAGTTTGGGGGTACCCTCATATATACACTTAAACATGATATTTTGAACAATAGATATGTATAAGCATTTTGATAATTCCTTCCTGATCTGCATGCCTAAATCTTTAAGAAGGAATCAGAGTCTACTTATAATGCATAGTAGTGTATGAGGGAGAAATGACGGAGTTTCTTTTGCTAAACAAATTGTCTTTGTAATGGAGTGTAAAGAAGGTTGTACAATACTGAGGGTTGCAGGAGAGGTTCATATTTTGAATTTGTTCTTGTCAAAATTGGATGTCAAGCTGACAGTGAAAACTGAGTTGAAATTCAGTTTGTTGGCTGGTGAATATGCAGTTGTGTAAGCACACGCATGCACACAAAATTTTAAAAATTTTTCAAAATCACATTGTTATCTGGACTAAAAGAAATGTTTGGCAAATCCTCTATCACCATTTCCCCTATTATACCACAGTGCCACCTTATACTATCAGTATAATCTATTTACTTGTGGACTCATTTATTCTGTTTAATAAATGATCTCTGGTATAGTTATGTATTTAAGTGTGGAGCAATGTTCTAGAAGCAATGGGGAATGAAAGATAAATCACATGTCATGCCCCAGAGGAACTTATCATGTCCTGTTAGTGATAGACTGTGTTTAAACATCACTGATGAAGATAACTTTTAAAGTCCTAAGTAGTAAAGATAAAGTGCTGTGTGAATTTGGAAGTGGGGGAGAGTATTTCCAGCTAGTTAAGAAGATTGCAAATTTGACCTGAATCTTTAAAAATGCAGTTAAGAGGGAAGAACAACAGAAACGTGGGTGAAGGGAGACAGCAGACAGCATGAACTACAAAGAAACGAAAAATAATTTATCAAAGGGTCATGATGGTGGGAGAGTGGGGGAGGCAGGGAGGAAAAACGGAGCTGATAAGGGCTCAAGTAGAAAGAACATGTTCTGAAAATGATGATGGCAACATATGTACAAATGTTCATGATACGATTGATGTATGGATTGTTACAAAAGCTGTAAGAGCTATCAATAAAATGATTACCAAAAAACTACAGGTAGAGTTTGGCTCTATAGCGATAAGGAAAATCTTACAATTTCTACAAACCTAGTTTCACTTTTGGTTTGGTCAACAACACAGGCCCTGGCAGTGCTGGGTGGCTCTCAACAACTGTCAGCACTTGAGCTCCATCCGTCGGCTGCTCCGGGGAGGGCAGGTGAGGTGACCAACAGCTCTAAGGTTTAAGCAGGCGTCCTCAAACGGGCCACATGCAGCCCGCCGAGCACACTGATCTGGCTGCCCGGTGTTTTTGCTGAGCCATCTGTCCTGCTTAGCAGCCAACTCATCTGGACCCACAGTGAATTTGCTCATAGTTGTTGTTGTTGTTGCTGCTGCTGCTGATGTTGTTGTTTTAATGATAGTTTGGCCGTGCAACAATTTGAGGGCCAGTGTACTGGACCCTTGTTTAAAAGGTTTGAGGACCCCTGTTACAGCTTCAGAATCCCTATGTAGAACCACTCTACGTGGTGATTGTCTCAGTGGCAGTGGGTATGGGCTTTTAAGTCATCAAACATCAATTCCTCATCAAATATCTACTCCTCAGACTAATGATAATTACTTAAAGTCACCGATTTGCCTTTGCCTGGAAATGTACCAGTAGGACTGAAAGTCCCTGGTAGCTTTCAGAGTCCCCATCAAACTGCAACTGTTGATCCTCCTACTTACAATGGAAAGTTTCTTAACAAAAAAATAAATAAATAGTAAGACACATGGTCTGCCAATTTCTTGATATACTACCTCTGAATTGTACTTACATGAACTTGCTGTGGTTGGGTTAAGCAATATCAACTATGCTATAGCTTAGATTTCAGTGCTATTGGTAACCCTTCCTGGGTTATGAGGAGAAGACTGCCTTCTCTGTATTTCTCATCAGAAGTCCTCCTTAGCTAACAGCAGGTGAAGCAAGAGGGCAATGTTGTGCCTTCTCCATATTTCCAAGCTGAAGAGAGGATGACACTTCCACCATCACTACCACCATGTCCTTATAAATACAAGGCCCTTGAGGTACTTGAAAAAATAGCTGAATTCAATAAGCAGAGATGGAGAAACAGGGAGGTTGCTAGAATAGCACTACCCTTTCATAAAATCATCAGTCTGCCTCATTGTCTCCTCAAACAAAGAGAAAGTTTGATTCCAGTTTCTGTCACTTGGTACTAAAAGCATATACTATAAATTATTCTTTTGTTTTTGTTTTTTTGGGGGGAGGGGCATCACTGTCCTCCGGTGGTGGGAGTAGGAGGCCCAGCCTTTGCTCCTGTGGAGCTGCTGCTGGAATTGAACCTCCATCCCAGTGGGCCACAGTCCCGCACACATCCACTACGCCACCGGGGCTCCGTCCCATAAATTATTCCTTTACAGAATTATGCTTACTTTTTAAAGCAACCATGATGATCAATGCATCAGTTATCATATCATTGTAGTTTTATAAATAGCATTTTATAGAGCCATTAAGTTGAATGCAGCTTTACTAGTGCTTACATAATACAAAACCCTAAACCAAACCCACTGGAGTCTCCTTATGGAGCTCCATCAGACAGAAGGCTGCAAATCTTTATGGGAACAAAAAAACTTCACCTTTCTTCAGAGAGTGGTTGGTGTGTTTGACCTACTGACCTTAAAGGGAGCAGTCCATTGTGAGATCTACTACACTGTAGGAGCTCCTTCCCATCCCACACACTAAAACTCATGGTCATGGAGTCAGTAAATTCAGATAGGGTTTCTGAGGCTGTAATTCTTTCTGGTAGCAGATAAACTAAACAACAATGTTCACTTCCATCAAACTGACTCCGGTGCGAGAGTTTCTGAAGTTGCAAGTGTTTAAGACAGCCGATAGTTCCGTCTTTTTCCTGTGGAGCAGCAGCTGGGTTTGAACCCTGACCCTGCAGCAAGTTGGATACAGCGTACCTGACAGTGCCATCAGGGCTCTTTCAATCCAACAAAATCAGGCTAATTTCATGTGAAAATGACCTGGAAGTTCATTTTGTTTCCAAAACTGACTCTGTTCTTTGGCCATCCTATATTTTAGGGTTTTTAGTATTGTAGTTTCATTTTGCAATTCAATTTCATTTTGCAATGCAATAATTATATAATATTTGCTATGTTAAGCTGATTTTGAACTTTTGACATAGTGTGTTAGTCCGGGTAGACTACAGAAACAAATTCATAGACATGCATATGGATATAAGGGAAAGGTTTATATACAAGAGGAATGGAACATTGAGAAGCATCCCAACCCAGTCCAGTTCAAAGTCATAAGTCCAACACCAGCCCATATGTCTAATACCAGTCTATAAAGTCTCCTTCTGACTCACGAAGCACGTGCAATGATACCAGGACAATCACAGACCAGTGGGTGCAGTCTTGTATATCCTGCAGCAGTAGAAGGAGGAGAAGCATCCCGGTGCCCACGGCTCCTCATTTCCAGGACTCAGGGTATATCAGCAGTATCCAGTGAGAGTAGAAGCATCTCAGTGCTGGTAATGGTATGCCCCTAGCCTCCAAAGCATCTCAGAGCTGGCAGGTGTCTCCACTTGACTTCTCCGGGTCCCAGAGGTTTGGTTCCATCAGGGTAAGCCCATATGGCTTCTCCTCTGGCTCCTCCAGTCTCCAGGAATCAGGATTGATCACCATGCTGGGATCTTATCTTGTCAGTCATTCACCTCCAAGGAACTGAGTCTCTGGTCTCTCATCTCCATGGGGAAAATATCATGAGATTTCCCAGAATTCTCAGAGAAAGCAATGTCCAGACCAAGGCCTCATGGGCTATCTCTAGATTGACAGGCTAGACTCCACCCCTACACTCTTAGTCAAATTGGCATCAGAGTAAGTGACTGCCACACAGCATCAAAAAATAGACATGAAAAATTTTGACTCGATAAATTCCTGGAATTTATGGAAAAATTGCCTACTGTTGACTTCTAGGGTTGTGGAACAAACACAATGGCCATGGGTTACCAACTGATGTGATATGATGATAAGGACATGATAGTTTTCGACACTACTAGAGAATAACTTTAAGTAAGATTACATGGTTATGCTTCCTTAGAAATGTGCGAAGTATAAGTTCAATTATTAATCAGAGTTGATAACACTTTTCTTCTTGTTAATATCAATGGGCCTTCAGCAATACTAAGGTTATCCTTTTGAAAAAATATAATCGATCATTATCTAAACAATAGAGGAAGTGTTTGCAATGAGTGCAGAGCAGTTCTGAGAATGAGATTCTCAATGGCATGGAGATTTTTTTTTGCTTCGGCCAAAAAAGGATACACAGATGCTCACATCAATAAAGCTGCAATAAAATTAGGCAGAAAGATCAGAGAAATTTCCTAAGGAGGCTGTGTCATAGAGTCCTTCCCCAGTGATTCATCTGTGTAATTTGAGATGAACCCTTTAACTTTTCTAGGGTTAGTGTAATATACTAATTAAAAATGTATTAATCAGCTTTTTTTTTTCAGAATAAATCTTGACTTTACACATTCTGAACAGATAATGCTTCCCAACTCTGACTGCACAGCAGAGTTCTCTGAGAGAAGTCTTAGGAGTAAAAATAAACAGATTATTTTCAGATTACTGAGTCAGATTGCTGGGTGGGGCATATCCAGTGATTTGCATTTTAAACGAGTCAAAATCAAACACTGGCACCTAGCAACAACTATTATACCTTCTGTACTAAAGTTGAGACTCAAACATAAAAGAATGAAAAGTTCTGACTCCTACTGTACCATGAATGGATTTTTAAAATATTACACTGTGTGAAATTAACCCAGCTACTGCCATTGAGTTGATTCCAACACATAGTGACCCAATATAGGGTGTCCATGGTTGCAGATTTAGACAGCAGCAGATAGTCTCATCTTTCTTCCATGAAGTCGATAATGGCTTTGAACTATTGATCTTGTCCAAACCTTGCATGACAGCATTGCCAGGACTACTTAAATTAGTTCTTGACAAAAGGTCAAGTCACATATTGCATGATTTCACAAGATAAATGTGTTGGGCTGCATATTGGTAGGGTCAGGAGTTTAATACCACTGGTTCAGGGGGAAGAAGGAACCTCGAAATAGTCTTGGAAACCCACAGAGGCAGTTCTACTCACTCTGTCCTATCGGCTCGCTATTGTCATCGACTCCATAGCAATGGTTGTTTTTTGTTTTTGTTTTTTAGCAAATGCAGAGAGAGAGAGAGAGAGAGAGAGAGAGAAACAATATTTAATAGCGATGACCCAGAGCAGAAGGGGGAATGCTAGGGAAAGAGGGAAATCACTGTTTAGGTAGCCCTGAGTTTTTGTTTATGAAATAGAAAAACTGGCAATGGATAGTGTCAATGGCTGCACATGTGATATCAAGCAATGCAATTGGTTTTATGGTACACATGAAAAAGTGTCCAGTTGTAAATGTGCATTCTTTATTTTTATAACAGAGAAAGAAATGGAATTTAAATATATTTACATTTGACATTGATCTCCCACCTTACACATTTCACATTAATGAAATCACCATTTAAATGACCAAAAAGAAGTTTAAAAGATGATATATAAAATAAGCTTCAGACCACTTTTTAAAAATGATATAAAAGAGATGTGACTAGTTTTGATATAAATAAAATTCTCCAGGAGAAAGAGAAAAGACAGAAACGGAAAGAGAGAGACAGAGAAAGAAGCTAAAAATATAAAACTCCTGTTTTCTTTTGAGGTTTTTAAAATCATTTTATTTGGGGGCTCTTATAACTCTTGTTACAATCCTTATATCAATTGTATCCGATATAATACTACATATATTCCATTGTTCTTTTCTAGACATTTACTATCCATTGAGACTTTGGGGTCTGCTAATATAAAGTGTCAAACTACAGAAATGAAGTCAGGAAATAGTTTAGAGGGTACATACTAAAGGAAATGCTTTGATTTTTAAATTGTTTTTATATACGATATGAAAATTTGGCCAATAGTATGGTTTGGGGAAGAGTGATACAATGTTAAAAACAGCCATCTAGAGATGATACATATGTTTTACTTCTATGGCTGATCATCAGTCATATCTGGAAAATATGTACAAGGATGAGTGGATATATAATAAGCTAACATAGTCATGGGATCTATTTAGCGTCATAGAGATCTTAAATAGGGTTTTTGAGATCATAAATTTATATAGAAGCAAACAAATTTTTTTATGTTAGCAGGCCAACATTTAGCCCTCTATTAGTATCCTTGAATACTAATAAACTGAACTTCCTGCCTTTGAGAAAATGCTGAGCCATGGTGCCCTTGTAGAGCAGAGAGGAACTACTCCAGGGAGTTTTCCAGGCCTTAACTCTTTACAGGAGTAGAGCCCTGTCTGTACAGAGGACTGGCATGAGGTTTTCTGCAGCTCAATGTATAACCCCTCATATGCTACCAGGGCTTGGAGACTAAAAGGTGGGTACAAAATCCTGAACAAATAAGGAGATGAAGGAATGAACAGAAATCCAATGAAACAGCACCAAAGTAACTAGAAAAAATGTGGAGAATACAATAGAATAGATAGAAGACTGAAAATACAGTCTTTATAATGAAATCAAATAACAATTGGAAGATGTAATGCTCCCTTCCTGTAGCCACTGTTGAAAGCATACTAAAATAAGTTGTTGAAAGAGAGTCAACCAAAGACACTGTTACATGATACTTATGCTACTTAATAATGCTCAATGCAATCTAAGATAACCTCGCAGAGCTACCAAGTGGATTCTGCATCATATTGTCTTTATAGGTCCATGATAGGACTACTGCAGTGGGCTTTAATCACTGAAATGCTTTAAAGGAGTAGAAAGACTCATCTTTCTCCCATGTTGTGGCTGGAAATTTAAAACTGCTGACCAATGTGTAACTCACAATACTACCAGGGCCTCTCTAAGATACAATTAACAATAATATTTTATTACTAAAAATTAACGAATCATTTCAATGATAAATATAATCATTGCAAAACAAAGTGAGTTGGAAATTTTCCTTAGTATGGCCAGTGTGCTCTTGTAGTGCATTCTGTTCTATTTTTGGTTCCCAAAGCTAGCACAGACAGTAGCAGCAGAAGAAATTAAATCTCCTCTGCCTGGCACTTGGCTAATGGTGTGGAAAAAAAAAAAATCTTCAAAAGTAAAGAATTTCTTCATTGGAGGACAAATCCATGGTTGGAGAAGCAGTTACTGCTTGGCTATTTACTGACCCTCCTCTAAAGTCCTGCTATATCTGTGGGAAAGTCAGAAAACTCAGATATTCCAAAGAAGCCAGGATAACTTTCCCTGTCCTGCTTTCCCTAAAGTCAGGGTGCAAGTTTTGTTACTTCTTTTTTGTTTGTTTGTTTGTTTGTTTGTTTGTTACTTCTTCTAACATGGTTGCATTTATCCATTTTATTCAATTCTGACATAGAACTCCCTATCTTGTGAGAAACAGTATAAGAATCTCAATCGCTGTTTGGTAGATGAAATCAGTGCTGTTGAGGAAGAATCGGTTTTCACACAAGTTCTCTTTCAAAGTGTCGAGAAGCAGGGATGCTACTTTGAGCATGCAGCGGCGTCTGACCCAAGCCATGGTATTTTCAGTTGCCTCCGAAGCACGTGAGCGTTGGAAACTGAATCAGAACACCTGAAGGAGAACGGACACAGTTCCATGGCAGCGCTGGGAAAGGCATTGAAAAGCACCATGTACTGCTGACAGGACAAAGTGATCTGACTTGGAAGCAGTATATCCAGATGGCTCCTTAGAGGCAAGGCTGGAAAGACTCTGTCTTCCATCCTTTGAACATGCTGTGAGAAGAGAAGGACATGGTGCCTGCTAAAGTGGAGGATCAATGAAACAGAAGGCCCTCAAGGAGAAGGGTGGACGCAGTGGCTGCAACAATGAGCTCAAGCAGAGGAACAATTGTGAGCTGCTGCTTTGCGTAGGGTCATTAGGGGTTGAAAGGGACTTGAAGGCTCCTAACAGCATCATGCCTTTCCTTGGTAATGCCATCACCCTTGCCTGGAGGAAGAATGACCCTTGCCTCTCGTTCTGTTGCTTTCAACTCTCATTTTCCCATCCCAAGGGCCACTCCTCCTGCCCTGTTCTTACTTCCTGGACAGGTCTTCCCCGAAGGGACCAGGCCACACCAATCAGGTTTTCCTTTGGCACTTGTAACAGCACTCCTCATTTGACAATAACCCAGGACATACTGAGGAGCCCAGAGAGTAATCACAGGAGAAACAGCTTATTTTCATTGCTAGTTCATTTCTACCTCTTTGTATACTATGATGTACTCAATTCACAATTTCAGGCACAAACTCTATTTTTTCTCTCCCCTTTTCATTATATGTTTCTGTCAGTGTGAGCTGCCATTGAGTTGGTTCAAACTCGTGGTGACGGGAATTCCAATTAAACCAGTCAGCGGCTGGTTCTGGGTCTTCCTCATTAGCATTGGTATGCTTAAGTCCACAGTTGCAAACATTGTGTATTTAGAATGCCTTTTATCCTACAGGTCTCATCTTCTGGCACTATCTTGGAAAATACTGTATTAAGATCTATTCAAAATTTTCAATAAATACGTTTGGAAAGTATTTCCTTTGTTCCCAGTCTGCTTTCATATGGAAGTGCAACTGAATCCTTTCCACCAAGGTACTTGAAAACCAGTGTTGTGACTTCCAGGAGTGTAGTAGCATATAAGCTACCACAGTATCGCAGTATGAAAAACGGATAGATAGGTGAACATATATCTCCTACATACTGAGCACTGTGACTTACAACCACAATCTATATATGCAAGGTACAAAAGAGAAAAGCATATTTTTCAAATGTATCAAAAAGTATAAAATATATTGAAGCATATATACAAGTATAAAAGAACAAAATTATATTTTAATAGTCAAATAAATATGAGATGATGTAAAAATGTTTAACATTTTTCCAACCTTTTGATTAACTAGCATGATGAAGGAAAAAAAGAGGTAAAATTAACATATTCACTCCCCTGATAGGGCTACTTAATTTATCATTTCAAAGATGCAATTACAGTAGAGGAAAAAAATCTCCAACTTGTTCCAGGGAATTGAGCTGACAAAAAGTTAACATCTGTTAAGATTTGGAAAGATACCTGTATGGATTTACAAACTGCAAATGTGCAAAACTTAATCTATTTGTTCGTCCCTTCTTTCTTTAAGGGGATAAACAGCCAAACTAATTTGATTTTTCCAGATTTGCAAATTTTATAATGGATTGAAATCCTGAGGGAACTAACAACAGATGGATGATTGTGTTATTCTAATTTCAGCTACCTTAGGGTATAGAAAGCTGTCATTTTTAAAAAGACAATCAATTTCTCATTTCAAGAAACATGAAAAAACATCAACTATATCTACCCTGCATTTGTTTTGAAACATCTTTCATACCAAAACATGGCTTTTGTTTATTTAAAGTAAATTTAGAGCAATTTTATAATAGCAAATCATTATTCCACCAGCCAAAGAGATAAATGATAAAAGATGAAGATACCTAAACTCTTGGGAGGAAAACAATATCAGCAATAAGTTCAACAAACCACAATAATACATATTAATAAATCAATAGGAAGATGCTTTCTTTTCTTCTGTACTTTTACCATCCCAGTGACTTGCTGTGCAGATGCAGCCTATGAGGAATTTAAGTTAACATTTAGAGTTTCTCTGCCAAGTTAACATACTCAATAAAGTCAAAATCTGAGATCTGGCTCGGCATAATTTAGAAAGGTAACAGAGGGCTCTCTATATGTACATGGGCAAAGGAATCCATTTTATTGAGGTTTTAAACAATGCATATAACATAATTCTAATGTTTTATGTATCTTATCTGCAGAAAATATGAACAAGATTTCAAAGAATGGTTTAGAACTTAGGGAATTGTATTCTTAGGGTTAAAAAGATCTATTTACCGTGGTCATGCAAATCTCCTTGATTATTACTTCTCATTCATTCACTGTCTGTCTTACATACTTATTCATTAATTCCTGTATACTTTTCAGAAGCATCTTCATGTTCATTCATAAAGTTATAATTTTTTTCAAAAAAGTTTTGCTTCAAAATTTTCTCCCTAATTTCTCTGTTTTCTTTCGAGGCCTCTGATTCCTTATTTTTAAAAGGGATTAGAATTGAGTGATATGAACACTATGAAGTGCTTCAGCACAATACCTGATTTATAGGCAATTCTCCATAGATGTCCATTCCTAACCTAGCTTTTGTTCAATTCAATCTTGTGTTTTCTTCTCCTGCCTTTGTTTTTGTATTCTCTTAATATTCTTTTCCCTTATCAACACTTACATTAGATGTCACTATGTACAAATAAGTGATATATGTTCCTGTGTTTACTTATGTCACGTACTTTGAATGATTTTAGAAATACATTTGTGAGAATAGTGATGCTCTATATAATGGTATGCATATCTAATCAATAAACACACATCAAATGCATTAAGGATTCAAAAGAGCTTGAAATCTACTGGAATAATTTAAAGTTATCTTCTAAGATATGATAAATACCAAAAAGATAGTTGAATTAAATGCAAGAGATGCATAGGCATGAAGTTCCTCCACTTAAAAGTAATGGGAAGGTGTCATTCTAGCTGAAACCTCATGCTGGTGTTGCGCACTATCATTGGGGAGAAAGACTTGATTCTGAAGAAACAGTAGAAGAAAACGTTCAATAAGTTGGTTTTTAGTAAATGCTTGTGCAGTGATAGAGAAAAACATGCTATGTCAGATTGGAAGCATGCACATTTTCCCCCTTAGTTCTTTGTGTGGAAATATGACTTACATACTATACACCTTGAATCGAGAGCATTCATTTGTATGATTGTCCCTTCAGTAAATGGTAAAATTGCGACACCATTCCCGGGGAGAGGGGAAGTGACTTGTTATTATCTCTTGCTAGAACTCAGTGTGACCGCTTTCATCACTCCTTGTTGTTTGCCCTTGTATATCAGATAGTTCACCTGTGACAGATTTCAGCTGTGCATTCCTATATTGACAGTTACCAAGTGAACCTTCCTCATCTAAGATGAATCACACAAAGCTTCTTCTCAGAACTCTAAAAGGGTTTACTTTATTGTCTATTAAATTAAGAACAAAATCCTTAGTACAGTAAATAAAGGCCTCTTCCTTTATCTTTTTATTTTTTGTGTGTATGTGTGGCATCACTGCCCTGGTGGGAGTAGGAAGTCCAGCCTTGCTCCAGGAGAGCTGCTGCTGAATTTGAACCATCAACCCTGTGGACTGCAGTCCCGCACATAATCACTGCGCCACCAGGGCTCAGCCCTTTTTATTTTATTTTTTTTGGGGGGGGTGCATCACTGGCCTCTGGTGGTGAGAGTAGGAGGTCCAGCCTTTGCTCCTGTGGAGCGGCTGCTGGAATTGAACTTCCATTCCAGTGGGCCGCAGTCCCGTGCACAACTACTACGCTACCAGGACTCAGCCCTTTTTACTTTATTTTTAAACATTTATTGAAATTGTATTTGTAGAGTACAATATATAGTCATGGGTAAGAAACTACCTTATAGAAATTATATCACATGAATAATTAGACATTAAGTCAGAGTATGGCAAGGCTGTAATATGCCAGGATATGCGAAAAATGGTGATGAAAGGTGTAATTGGCTTTATATAGCAAACTGATGATTTAGTAATTTGTATTTCCAGTCCATAGTTTTAGTCTTAATACAGACTCATATATATAGCATCCAAAAACCATTTCTACATAAATGTCTAACAACTGTGTAAAATATATGTGAGTGAGCACTAATATATCCCACCAAACCTATCTTTCCCCATTCTCCTCCATTTCATTACATGGTTATTCTATCCATCTAGCTCAGTGACCTGTGGGTCACGACATCTCTGGGGGTCAAAAGACTCACAGGAGTCACCCGATTCATACAATAGCAAAACTACATTGATGAACAGTAATGAAGATAATTTTATGGTTGGGAATTGTATTAAAGGGTTGTGGCATTAGGAAGGTTGAGAACCACTGATCTAGCTGCTCAGATCAATCGCTTAGAGTCTTCTTTGATTCCTCTCTTTTTCTTGTGGCCCATAATTCAATCTATTACCCAATTCTGTTGGCTCTTTCTTCAAAGTATATCTTGAATACCAGCACCTCTCACCTCCTTTATCTAGACTATCACTCCTTTCATCTGGATGGTTGTAACAGACTAACTCATCTTCTTGCTTTATCTTTTGCCCTCCCTTAGATCTTATTTGACATGAGAATCCTACTGATCTTTTAAAATTGTAAATCAAAGCATATCATTTCTATGATCTTAAGCCTAAAATGACCATAAAAACCCTTCTCATCAAGTCAATGAAAGCAAGATTTTTGTCTGCTTCTTCTGTTCACTGCCATGTTCTAGTGCCTAGAAAAGTAGTACATTTAAAAACAAAAACAAAAACAAATACAGCCATTGAGTCTGTTGACTCATGAGGACCCTTACAGGGCAGAGTAGAACTTCCCTGTGGGTTTCCAAAACTGTAAATCTTTATGGGAGTATAACACTTCATCTTTCTCATTTGGAGCAGCTGGTGGTTTTAAACGACCTGATATTGTGTTAGCAGCTGAATAGATAACCCATTATACAACCAGAACTCCTTTTAAGTAGGTTTAGTAGGCAGATAAAATATATTTATTGACTAAGTGAATGAATATATAGATGGAGGCAGTGTTGCAAATAATTATCGCTAAAAACATATGTGAAAACTAGAGAGAAAAGGAATGATGTCTGAAAGGAAGGTTGGGACAATGGGATAATTTCAGGCCCGACATTGGGTACCAGGGCAAAGAGCTTTGATTTTATGTAATTGTTAATGGTGATCTTATGCGTGGGAGGTGACTCGAGATTTGCACTTCAACGTTCAGTCTCACTCTCCCTGCCATTTAGTCCATTTTAACCTGTAGTGAGTAACCCTACAAGACAAGGTAAAGCTCCCTCTGTGACTTTCTGAGACTTTAACCCTTAATAGGCTTCTATTGACAGACAAGGGGTGGCTGTACTATAAATCCATTGGCCAGGTATGGACCCAGCATCTCCTGCATGGAAGGTGAGAGTTCTGTCAATGAATCATCCACCAATATTATCTTGTGGAGTAGATAACTGGCATACCGCCAGAAGTCATGAACACATACGAACAGATAAATTAGTGTGGGAAGATGAGATTAGCGGGGTTATTCTATGCAATCAGAATTGTTTAGGATTCTTAGCAGACAGAACTAAAAACAAAAACTCAAGAAAAAGTCAGTGTTGGGTGGAAGCTCAAGCACAGCAGGAAGAAGAGACTGGTATCTGCAACAAAAGTAACACCACGTGAGAGCATTTCAAGTGAGGATAAACGTGTGCGTGTGTGCAATGTAATCACACTCTCTCTGAAATAATGACCTATTTGGCCATGACTTCTGAAAATACAAAATTGCTTAAAAGGTACCTGAATATTCCACAGAAGGGAAGTAGCATTCAGATGAAGTTTCAGAAAGATGAAACACATATTTTTCAAGTAATTCGGCCAAAGCTGTGACAAACAGAATCCGGATGTAAACAGTCGAGAATAACACTTACTACTAAATCCACACATCACAGATATGAAGAGAAGTCATCTGAACTTCTTCACAGTTACACTCAATGGGGCTCCAATTCAAAGCACACAACATTTTGGTATTCATAACAACACTTCAGATTTAAATTAAATTTTAATAGGTTCACTGAGAACCTATTCAATGTAAAACTGATAAAAAATGCTCTGTTATCTTTAGATCCTCTCAGGATTACTTTAGAATTTGCTAAATGATTTATATCAAAAAGACAATAATCACTAATTAGACTGTAATATCTTATTATCATTGTTCACACACAGAGAGTGGGATAAATGTGGACTCCAAAATCAGGATCATTACATAGCTCATGTTCTTTTCAAAGCAAGCACGTCTTATGGGTTTCATGTACTTCCAACTGATGGTATCTATTCAAAATAGACAGGTCAAAAGTCAACTTGTCCTTATAGCATAAAAGTGACCAGATTATTTTCTTTTCAGGTTGGCTTGTTATTGCCCCAAAGATAACACTATTTTTTTTTTTACCTATCACATTCCCAGAATGGATATAATCAAGTAGATTATAATTAATATGCAATAAAGAAGCAGTTTTTCCTGTTTTTTTTCCTTGGAATTGAATATTGTACTACATGTTTTAGATGTTTTTGAACAGTATGAAATCCACTTATGATTTTTATAAATGTTCCATACCAATAGATTTGTACACATTGATGGCTTCAGTTTTGATATTCCTCTCTAGTCAATGAATTTAATGTTAAGTTTTTTGGGTGCCTACTGACATGGAGGCTTGAGTACCAGAAGTACACCATTCTCAGTCTACCCTGGAGTTCTAAAGTAGCCCATCTCCATTATGATCTTTCCTTGTTCTATGATACAGGAAGAAATCACTTTTCCTGCTCTGAAAAACAACCCATAGCACTGCAGCCTGCCCCAGACCAGGAGGCTCGTAGATTTGGGCAGGCAAGAAGTGGGAGGCCACTCAGGCTGGTCAGGTTCTATGCTTGGGGACTTTGAGTTTCTCACTATGCAAACGCCCTGGGGTGGGTGTGAGAGCCTAGGGCACAGAGGGGCCAAGAGAACCTTGCTCAAACGATGCGGTAGACTGGCAGCCTGTGAGCCCCCTAGAGGCAGAGAAGTGTGCACCCACACTTAACCATCCTGCCACGGCACCAGGGGACCTGGGAAAAAACTGGTAACAGCGCTCCCTGCTGTTGGACCAGCCTAGGCAGCCCCATGTATAGCTCGCTTCCTCAAAACTCCTCCTATCTCTGGCAGAATATACCTCTGTGTAGTTCAGTTATAAGGGACTCTGCCACTCTCATGTTGGATTGGGACTGTCCCAAAACAAATATACAGTTTTGATTGGTTACTTTGTTATTACCAAGGTACTTCGGTACTGCTAAGCTCTATCCATGACTTCTTGACTATGGCTTATACCTCTATTATACAAATATAATCAAAAGTAATGTTAAAAAAATAAGTGATAGGGAGAATAACACAAAATGCACTTCTGGAAATATCATGAGACGTGCATAATATGCATACATATGCATGCCTGTATTAAAACATGCATGTAGTACAACCTGAAACTATTACCATACTTTTGTCATTTCCATCCACTCTCTGTGTTTGTGCATTATTTACAGGGCCATCCTCTTTGAGGAATACACAGTGTATCTGTAGAGTGACTGGAAGGTTATATGCCTAGTGAGTAAGCTTTAGCCATCCTGTGAACCTGCACCCACAGGTATTTAGGATATTAACTATGATCTATGTTAACTGAATCATTTGCGATAGAAGCTATGATCATGAAACAAGGTTAACATTTGGTAGTTGAACCCACAACTCCAATTTCATTAGCACATCTCTCTAACCAACTCGAAGTGGAACAGAACTGCATAATTACTAAAAGTGGTCATTTACCTCAGTATGATCAACAGCCTCGTTCATCCCCGACTGACTGAACGTTCCATCATCTATTATTCAAGGAACTACTTCACATCATGAAAGACTTTTCGACTTTGAAAATAAACTCTCACTAGGAACTGACCCACTGTCCATGAGTCGATTCTGTAAGACAGGGTCAAACTGCCCCTGGGGGTCTCTGAGATTGTAAATCTTTAGGGGGGAGAAAGACTCTTCTTTCTCCCACAGAGCAGCTGGTGGTTTGAGAATTGCTGATCTTGCAGATCTTGCAGCTAGCAACCCAATGCCTAACTCAGAACATCTAGAAATTAAAATTTTAAGTGACAAGCCATGAGTTTCTAAAAGGGATTTTCAGTACTAGCTCATGTCTCGTCTGGGATCCCCTCTATTGGCCTAGTGGCTGTTCTTTGGGGAACAAAGAACAAAGCTTGGAGCTCCTCTCGAGAAAGACGGGCTTTCGACTCCTGTAAACTGTCACTGTCTCAACAACAACGAAGGCAGTTCTAGCCTGCCCTAAAAACTCAAAGAAGGCAGTTCTAGCCTGCCCTAAAGGGGCGCTGTGAGTCATCACTGACTTGTTAGCAGGGAGTTTGGTTTGGGTTTTATTCTTTTGAATGGGAATATGACATTAATGGATTCGAAAACCAACATTTGTAGTGTTTATATTCTGATATAGGAACATGAGCTCTCTGCTATGAGGAAAAGCAGAAGGCAGATTGTGTTGGAATGTCTGGGCATAATTTTCTTTTACTCCTATTACCTTACCTTAACAATACCTGGTTCAAAAAAATAGAAAGCTCTTCTGTATTTTTGTTTGCATGTATTAGAATTTATCTCAGATATTAAGTCATCGGGGTCACCCTCTTGAATCTGTGTTTCCTGTTTTCTGGTATATGAAACCCAGAATGGATGAGCCTCTAGGGATTGTAAGTAGAACAAGTGTTCCCGGGAGGGGACAGGCATTTTAGGGGTTGTGGAGGGTAAACGGGAGACTATGTCAAGGAGTTCAGTAAGGAAAAGAATGTTTGGAAACTGACTGTGGTAACAATTGTACAATACTGCTTGATGTGATTCAAGTATGAAATGATACTCCAAATTAACTCCAAATTTAAAAAATAAATTTTAAAAATTAGGAAGTGCAGGTTATTGACTTCAAAATACCTCTGTATTTACTTTTGAAACTTATTTTGAAAATATTTTCCTAACGTTAACATGTTGAGCAATATTCATAGTGTCGTTTCTAGTATGCTATTTCATATTTTGATTTCAAATGTTCCCTCCTGTCTGCTGTTGGTCTATCTACTGAGGTTTTTATTTGGGTTACTTAATTTTTTAGTTCTAAAGTTTCCTTTTTAGTGTTCTTTATACCTCCTATTACTTTTCTGACAGTTTTCATTTTAAAATTTGTTTCAAGTATACTCGCAATTATAAAGGATGTTCATGATAGTTGCTTTAAAACAAAGTGAGGTCATTCTTTGCTATCCCAGTATTGGCATCTATTAGCTTTACTCTTTCAGATTACAATGTCCCTGGATCTAGCTATGAATGAGTTTAAACACATTGTTCCAATGTCTCATTGGTGTCATGGAGGCTGGTAGTCCATATTCCTTCTGTGGACTCTATTGACGGTGGGGAAAGAGACCATGTTTGTACTGCTGAGAGAGTGTGAGAGTTCTGCCTCTGCATTACATTTCTCCCTAGAGCATCTTTAATAGGAGGAACAGAAATACCACAGCATTGCTATCTTGGCTTCCACTGATGGGGGTCTAATTTCTTAACTCTCAACTCACTGCTACTGAATTGATTCCGACTCACAGGGACCCGCATCTTTATTTCCCGGAGTGGCTGCTGCTTGCGGACTACTGACTTTGTGGCTAGCCGTCTAGTACATAACCCTTATGCCACCAGAGCTTCTTAAACTGTCCACTTTGCCTCCTCGAATACACTTGCATCGAGACTTTAAAGACAACGTGATTGGAGAATTAGAAATTAAAAGTGGACTGGGTGCTGTTATCTTTTAAAAATATCAGATTAACTATTTTAAAGTATTATCAGATTATAAAGTTCAACATTATAGATGATGAACATCTAGGAACCTTAAATCCTAATGACACAGCAATACTTTTCTATAATTACAATTTTTTTACATTTTTGAAGCACTTCTATGCATTTTCAATATAATGATAAATTGATTATTGACTATAAACATTACACAAAATGCCAATAGCAGAAGTACAACTTTCTCTAATAATTTATTAGTCAACTCTAACTTGAATTTATCTAACTTGAATTTATCTAGATAAGTTTACTTACAAATGTCAATAAGAAGCATGCCTATTAATAACACAATACTTCCTGATTTTCTGTCTGGAGTTCACAAATACTTACCCTCTCTCCCTTTCCTTCCCCAAAATGCACACACAGGCTCATACACACACACACACACACACACACACACACACACACACACGCATGTGTGTGCACACATATGTAGACATCTACATTTATACCAAAAATGTGTGTCTAACTTCAAAGAGTACCCATACGCTTTGAAGCCACCCATAAACTCAAGTATTCTTTACAAATGCAAAAAATAGAGTATATTTATGTTTTCTTTTTACAAAATTACTTTCTTTTTCATTGAGAGCTATCTTTCTGGTGTATATTTTCATTTTTTAAAATACTTGCATTTTTTTCTTATTTTATTATCCATGCTAATTTCTTATGTGCTTATACTAAGTTATATTGTTAAACTGGTATTTCTATGAACTATACAGTGTTATATAACATTGCTCTCATAAACCGTAGTATATCATTATATAATTGCTTATTTGAAAGTCTGAGTCAAAAAAATACCAGTGAACTGTCGCAAGCAAATGTATTTTAGCACAAGGTATTATTAGAAGGAATCCTTTCCCTTGTACTTTCATTTTCCCCAAGTATTCATTTCCTAGGGTTTCCATAACAACAGACCACTAACTAGTCAGTTTTCCAGAAGAACTATATTTTCTCAGAGTTTGGAAGACCAGCAACAGAAATCCGGGGTGACAAAGGGCTACGCTTTTCCAGAGAGCACGGGGAAAGATCATTTTTGTCCCCCTCAGAGTCTGACTGTCCCTGGTGCTATTTGCCTGGCTGCTGGAGCATCCCACGTGCATCCGCTGGCCAATTCCGGGCCAGCTGGCTGTCTCTGCTCTGGCCCAGGACACCACTCAGACAGACGGAGGATCCACTCTGCACCAGGATAGCCTCACTCTAACGCCACCAATAAGATCGTCAACACTATTCTTTCCAAAATTCTCATCACGTTGACAGGTGGCAGGTATTGGAATTTCAACATAATTTGGGGGACAAGATTTAACCCAAGACACCTGAAAGGCTCTTCTTTGCTTCTTGTTACTCTATATTCTTCCCCCCCCCCCCCAATTGTATCTGTTGCTCCCTCCAGGGGCGCGCAGGGCACGGGAGAGTTTTGTGGTTCTGCACATGCTCGCTCTGGGTTGGATCTGACTTGTTGGCACCGAACAACATGAAGTAATTGAACAGATTTTATCCTTTTTTCTGGTATTGTGCTGAGAATGTTAAGAGGACACTTTAGAGGGCAGTCTGGTATTATCTTCCGAAGATTCCATTTCACTTCACAATGATCCCATAGGCCAGCGCAAACTGTCCTATCAGACTTGCAAGGCTGACTTGTTATCGCAGAAGCAAGTGCCACATCCTTCTCTCATGAGTAATTGATGGGGGCAGCTGACTCTAGTCCTCAGGGCTCCTCATAATTTACCAGAACCCCAGATTTCTTTTTAAAAATGCACATGGGAAATTCCTCTTTCTTGTGGTTCTTCCAGGCTGTGAACTAAGCAGAGAGGCTTAGTGGGTTACATCACTCTCCTTCTAGATTTGTTTCCAAGTATGACTCGACAGTAAAATTATAACTGTACAGATTGGTCAAGAAGTTTCACAAACTGCTCTGCAGGCTTGCATTTGTTTCCTTCTTCAATGTGACAAATTGAAAATATTTTAATTACAAGAACTGGTATTTCAAGGAAATAATGACATTGATGGCTGAGAGAGAAGCTTCAACACTAGGCAAACTTCCAAACAGATAGTCCTCAAGAACAACCAGGAGGCATGAGAACTGCAGAGAGAGCTGAGGAAAATAAGTTTCAGTAAGCAATATAAAGTAGAATGGTGGGCAGGACTCTGAAAAGAAAGGCGTGAAAAGTACTGAAGTGAGTACAGAGCTATGAACTAAATAGAACGCTTAGAGGCCTCTCTTTTCCACTTCATGAATGTGTATTTTTTTTAAAACCATGACAAATAGGCAGTGTCCACTCTGTTATAAAAGCCTTTATATAAAAGAAAGTACTCGATGATTGTCTGACTGCCCTCTAAAGTCTCCTTTTAACATTCTCAGCACAAGGCATTAATTATATAGAGTAGGCATTCCTATAAACTTATCAAAACAAGTGAATATATGAAGTATGTAAATCTAGATACATTTATATCTATATCCTTATACCCGGACATAGATGTAATGTGACTGAACAATGTGTCTCTATTTTACTAACTATAACAAAATATGAAATCAGAACTATTCTTATGGTTAAATTTCAATTACATCATGAAAGGAAACCCATATTTCCATGAGACTCTAAACTTAATACATACTGGGGCAAAGCAAAGAAAGCTTTACTTAGTCTAGTGAAATATCTTTAATATAAACTCTAAGTATATCAAAGCATGAAACAAGAATGTGAATTAATCATAAAATATTTAGACTACCAGGATATAATATTGATAAATTATACCAGTTTACTCATCAATATCTTTAAATATTTCAAAAAGTTTTGTAGGTACCTCTCAAATTTTAAGTTTATATTTTCAGGTTCATAGTACCATAGAAGTCAATGATCTTACTGAAAAGATCCTAAGATTCCCAAGTATGTCAATACTAGACTTCAAAATCTTTAACTTCTCCTAATTCAGTTTCTATACTCTTCTCAGCAAAAACAAACCCAAAACAAAGAAACAGAACAAAGAGTAGCAAGTGAAACAATGCACATACATACCTGTTCCACTAATTATATCAGGTTTGGTCTTCATTATTTTGCTGTACTGTCTTCGGCAGTTTTCTATCCATTCCGTTTGTTTATCAGGAATTTCAAAATGTGGTAGTAGCTTGCAAAGATCGTTATCTAATGAAGAAATACAGTATGTTATATTATAACAAAGGGGCAGTCTAGACAAACTGAAAAAAATGTCATGAAAGTATGGTAGTATTACAAATGCCAGAAACAAAATAAAGACTAGACATTGACTTCAAAGAAAACACATATTTTTCTTTAACTTCATTTTGTGTCTTCAATCCCAAGGCAAATCTGTCTGAAAGGAGTACTCTGGAGGGACCAGTCCCTGGAGAAGATGCCATGTTTAGTCAAGTTGAGACAAAGCAAAAAAAGGAAGAAGACGCACAATATGATGGACTGAGATAGAGGTTGCAACAATAGGTTCCAACACACCAATGATTGCGAGCATGGTCTAGGACCAGCAGAATTCTGCTGTCATAGGCTTATCAGAACCAGTTAAATGAGACCTAACACCACCGTCAAATGCTACTTGCCACATTCATGAAAAAGCTCATAAAATGAATTACCATACTATAGCCATCACTCATGAAAGTTTTCTTTATGAACATAGCTCTTTACTTGTTTAGAATCTTGTTTAAAAACAGTGCCCCTCTTTAGATTTTGTGTTCGTGGTAGTTAAGAGTTGTGCGAATTTGACTGGTGCGGGATTCTCAATGATTTGTCAGTTGAGGTGAAGCAATCCCAAATCATATGGCCTAACATGATGTGATCCACTACAAGTTGGGATATACTATGAGCAGTCAAGCAGTTGTCTAAATTTAGAGCTGTGTGGACTTCAACTCATTTACTCAGCACACATCCCTGGGACACTAAAAGGAAGTTACCTCGGGAGCGTGGACTACTTCCTACATAAATAAATAAAATAGAAAACTTGTTTGCTTCTTTGTGGGTCTGGATCCTGTATTTGCCACATGTACCACGGGCTCCTCGGACTTGAGCCAATGGCCTGACATACTGCCTGCCTACTCTGAAAGTCAGTGGCTTGACCTCTGATCTACTGACTGTAGATATATTTGCCTCTGCAGTCACTAGCCTATCACCTTGTTGCTGCTACTGATGCAGCTAGATGAGTCAAAAGAGGTTTCCAACTTAGTATCTGACCCACAGACTTTGTACATACCCGGTCTTGGACTTGACTACTTGTACAACTGTAAAAGCCATTTTCCTCATATAAAGTTTGTGTGTGTGTGTGTGTGTGTGTGTGTGTGTAATTGGTTTTGTTTTTTCATGGGTGAGAGAGGAAGAGTTTCTGCTTAAGGGACATAGAGTTTATGTTAATGGTGGTGGAATAAAGTGTAAAATGGTATCAATAATGGTTGCACAACATGAAGAGTATAGTCAGTGGCACTGAATTATTCAGGTAGGTGTTGTTGAATTGGAGAATGTTTTGTTTGTATATTTCTGCCACGTTTTTTGAAAAGCACACGAATAACAAAGAAGACAAAGCAGAAGAAAATGGTCTAAAACTGATTCTGGTAATGATTGTATAACTCTTCTTGTTATGATTAAATAATTGAAATATATACTATGTGGAATAAGTGTCAATAAAACCACTAAAAGTAGGGATATAAAATCATAGATGCTTTACAGAAAATATAAAGGTTTGAAGTCCTTGTTTCCTGACATAGCTTTCTTCTAGGTCTGTGCACTCCACAAGGTGGCATTCCTGTCTCTCTAACTATTGCTCAAGGAAGACTGTCCTTTTGATTTGCCCTCTACTAAGACAGTAGGTTTAGCACCCATGAGGGCCACAACTATTTTTCCTTTTAAGTCTTCTTTGAGAGGATATTAAAAAGATGTCTGAAGGATAGATGAGGTAAGGTTTTCCAAGGAAAATTCTCATAGGACAATCCTTGCTACCCTCAATACATGTATAATTACATTGTTGTGATGTGAAGAAAAAAATCATTGGCACAACTTTCCCAACCTTTTTTCACAAATGCTTTTTTGGATTTTCTTAACACTTCTTCCCAAATAATAATCCCTCTCTATTATATTATATCCTTAAAGAGAATCTATTAGAATTACTTTTTTGAATAGTCACCCTTACCTCTCTGCCATAAATTAAATGGGCCTGTGAAGATTCCCTGAGAAGCCACTTCTTAGATTGGACATTGTTATGTGGCACCTTAACTGGAATAAGACAAGGTGCCTACTAAGGAAGCTTTTTGCAGCTATCCATGAATCACAGGGACAGTTTAAATATGATTGTGTAGAATACACTCATACATGTATGAACTAGAAGACTGTTGGTGATGCGTTTGGACCACCATGAATTATGTAAATATTTTCCTTTTTTCCTGAGTTTGTTAATTACAAGTAAAATATATTTTATTACAATAAGGTAGAAAAAATAAACATCTAATTTGATTATCATTGTTCAGAGGACTCTGAAAAAGGAATTTTTGAAACAAAAGCAAGGAGATGTAAAGTACTACCAACAAGCTAAAAATCCAGCTAAAATCTGCACAGTCTGAACTAGAACAAGCGAGAAATACTCTTAAAGTTGATGGAAGGGTCTGATAGTCATGGCAAGGAAAACTTTCTTATAGCAAAGCTGGCATATACATTCTCATACAAACATGTGACTGGATACATATCAAACACATGCATTCCTAAACAAATGCACACATAAAACCCAAAACATAGCACTATGGAAGTACTGTGTTATTCTGATATTTAGTATGAAAGCACTATATTTTATCTCAATATCAAAGTAGAAAGATACTAAATAATCATATATAATACCAATTAGAAGCAATAATAAAAGTAAAGTCAACTGATTAAGTAAAAACCAAAAACGCCACCTCACTGTCACAGGATAGGGTCAATTTGCCTTGTGGGTTTATGAGACTGACTCTTTCTTGGAGAAGGAAACCTCTTCTTTCTCCCACTGAGCTGCTGGTGCTTGGAAATGTCTGCGTTTGTGTTTTGCAGTACAACACATAACCCACTGTGTCATCAGGGCTCCCTGATTCATGATTTAATAAAAAGAGAAAATAATTGTAATAATAAAATCTTTCATCTAAAATCAAGGAATAGAAACCAAATGGATAATACTGCGGGAAAAAGTAGCTTAAAAGACTTCAAAGACCAATTTATCTATCAATTTATGCTAATCTGGGTAGACTAGAAAAACAAATCCACAGACACTCACATGTGTATAAGAAAAAAGGTTTTTATTGAAGAGCAATTGGATATTAAAAAACATCCCAGCCCAGTTCAGATCAAGACCTTTAGTCCAATATTAGCCCATATGCTCAATACCAACCTATTAAGTCCTCTGCTGACTTCTGAAACACAAGCAATGATGTCAAGTGCAGGAAGATCACACAGACCAGTGAGTGGGAAATCTTGTGGGCCAGTGGCATTGTCAGCATCTCAATGCTGGCGGGGGGTTCACATGGCTTTTCCAGCACCCAGGGCTGCATCAGGGTAGGTTCATGTGGCTTCTCCTCAGGGATGTCTTGCAGAAAGTCAGTCTTGTCAGTAGAGTGTCCAAAGGAGTGAGCCAGGAGAGAGACATGCCTCCTTCCTCCAAGGAGGAAACAGGAGTTCCCAGAATTCTCAGGAGAAGACCATGCCCATACAAAGGTTTCACTGGTTATAGCTTGAGTGACAGGCCAGACTCCACCCCTTCATTCATAATCTTCTCAAATTGACACCAGATTAGATATAAAAATTTAATTCAACAGCATTTTAAAATGTCCACTTTTAGAGCATTTCCCCCCAAATAAACTACCTAGACCCTAATAAGAATCACAGTGGCACATGATTTTAAATGCAAATATAGTTTTGTGCTATTTTAAAATAATCTTTGTTTCTTCATTTTTCTCTTTTGCATATGTGTAACACTGTTTTATAACCATTACTACAAGTTTCAAACAAAGGATTCTGATTACATTACTTTTTCCGAAGTTACATGATAATAACTTGGCTATTATCCTTCGTTTCCGTCCCCTCTTCTGCTCTATGTACTCCTTTTTCTTTCCTGTCTCTCTCCTTTCAGATGCTCTTGTGTTTCATTTTCTTATCATCTCATTCTAAGGAAAAGAACTCTAGGTGCTAAAATTATAAAGAGAATTGAGGCAGCAGCTGTGCTACACAGTTGAATCCATTAGTGGTGGAGGAGCTGAAGAGTCCATTACAGATCACAAGAGACTGAATTTGCCAATCGGCAAAGGGGTCAACTTGAATCACAAACCCCTCAAAGGCAAGTGGAAGTTAAAACATTTCTAGAGAGACAGCTACATATCCTTTTATAATTCTGAATACTATTTTTACAAACATCAATGAAAGTGTGTGCTATTCAATTTGCATTTCTCAATGTTAAATACATTTGGAATTTTGACATATTAAGTGGAAAACATGCATCTCTAGAATATTTTCGGATTTCAGATGACTAAGTCTTATCCTATATACTCATGTATAATCCGAGTTTTTCAGCACATTTTTAGTGCAACTTTTGTGGTAAAATTAGGTGCCTCAGCTGATATATGAGTCAGCTTATACTTGAGTATATATGGTACTTGATTTTTGTTGTTGTTCTAAATTTGGGGCCAATTGAGAAGTAGATAGAAGTGAGCAGGGGAATTCAAGATTTCAGTGTTAGTGTTTAACAGCTAAATCAAACATGACTGGCTTGAATCTAAGGATACATAATGTTTCCATAAGTATCCGTTGAAGTATGCAGATCTATTCAAAACAATCACAGTCAGAGAGAAACAATCAATGGCCTCTTCTAGTGGTTCTTGTTAGCAAAGTGAAAACATAATCTGAAGGTAAGGAGAAGTGGAAATACAGAATAGCAGTAGGGTCATCCAAGAATTTTCCTTCCTTTCTTCCAAAACACTCTTTCTTTTTAGGGTAAAATAAATAAGGTACTCCAAGATTGCAGAGGGTCCTTAATATAGAGATATACAAAGAAAGGAAGATGGAATTATACAACCCTATCCAATGATTATTTGTTGGCAAGCACCTTTAATGCAGATACTACGTACAAGTCCTGTGCCATTCTCGTGACCTTTGTTATGTGTAAATCCACTGTTGCAGCCATTATGTCAATCCATTTCACCTTTTTTTCTGACCTTCTAGTTTCCCATGTAAAATACCCAGAGACTCGTCCATCTGAAATCTGTAGTATTGCCACGCTTGCATCTAAGGCACACTCTCAATATCCTTCCTCCTATTTTTATTTTTGGCAGTTCATAACACTTTCAACATTTTTCAGATTCATCAATTCTTCTCCTATTTTCCTTGCTCCCTGTCCAGTACTAGCAGTTATATGAGCTGATTGAAATTAGCATGGCTTGGAGCAGGCTCATTTTAGTCCCCAGGTGACATCTTTGTCCTTTAAGGGGCCTTTAAATACGGTCCAATCCAGTACATTGTTTTATTTCTTGACTGACATAGACATGACAGCTGATTGTGGAGCCAAGGAAAACAAACTCCTTGCCAATTTCAAGATTTTCTCTGTGAATGAAAATGTTGAAGATTAGTGTTGTTGTAAAGTTTTTGCTTTCCTTACATTAAGTTGTCATCCATACTACAGACTGTAGTATCATCTTCATCAGGAAGGACCAAGAGTCCACTTTGCTATCAGCAAGCACGGTTGTATCATCTGCAAATTACATGTTGTAATGAACCTTCCTCTAACCCTAACATTACATTATCCTTTATTTAAATTTCTCATATATTTTTCAATGTGCAGATTTAATAAATTTAGTAGAAAGATACAATACTAGCACAAACATTTTATTATTTTAAACCATGCACTATCATCTTGTTTTGTTGACATAACTGTCTCTTCATATATGTATAGATTCTGCAAGGACACAATTAAGTGTTCTAATATTTTCATTTTTGGAATGCTGTCCATAGTTTATTGTGGCCCATAAAATCTTACACCTTTGCAGCCAATGAAATGAATTTAAAAAATATATTTCTGATATTCTCTGTTTTCAGCCAAGAACCATCTGTGGCCAGCATAGATATCCCCAGTTCTATAACCTCATTGTATGTGGCTTGAATTTCTGGAAGCTGTCAATGCACTGCTTCAATTTATTTTGGATTATTAACAGCAAAGTTTTCCTTGAATGTGGTCTTATGGATTTTGTTAGATAATTTTCACATTCTACTGGATCACCATTCATTAGAATAGGCACAAATATGGATCTCTCACTGGTGGTTTGACCAGGTATGTGACTTCCAAATTTCTTGGCAGAAAACAAAGTGAAGTTAAATTTTTCAAATGGTATCCCATCAATTCCTAGGTCCTTGATTTTCACTATCACCTTCAAAGTAACATGGCCTTTTTCCTTCAATACCATTTGTTCTTGATCCTTTGATACTTCTTAAAATGGTTGTATATCTGCTCACATGATTCTGTGTATTACTTTCATCTTCTTTTGATATTTTGTACATTATTCAATGTTTGCCAATAGAATTTTTTCATATTGCAAACTGAGGCCTGAATTTTTTTTCTCCAGTTCTCTTAGCCCTAAAAATGCTGAGTTTTTTCTTCCCTTTTGGTTCCTAGCTCCAGGCCCCTGAACATTACATTATAATGTTTTACTTGCCTTCTTGAGCAAATTCTTAAAAATTTCTGTTCAGCTAGTTTACATCATCCGTTCTTCATTTGCTTTAGCGCTTCACATTAATGAGCAAGTTCAGTCTCTTCTGACATACACTTTGGCATTTTCTTCCTGCCCCATTTCCAATGACCCCTTTGCCTTCTTATTATGTCTGATGCTATCCCACAACTCCTTTAGTCCTTGGTCACTGGTGCTCAATGTATCAAATCTGTTCTTGAGATGGTCTCTAAACTCATCTGGGTTACATTCACAATATTTTTGTTGTTGTTGTTATTGTGGACTTCTTTTCATTTCCTGCAGGTTCAACTTCAACTTGTCTCTGAGCAATAAACTGTTACACAGTGGGTCCCTAGCCAGGTTTTGGTGGTTAATATTCCATTTTTCCATGCCCCTTTCCACAGATGTAGTCATAATGATTCCTGTGTAACTACTAGGGAAGTGGTATGTGTGTATAGGGTGGGGATGTGGGGGTGAAGGAAAAGGGAGAGATAAGAATGCGCATGAAAATAAAATGTTCTAAAATTGATTGGGGTGATGATTGCACAAATCTTCTTAGTATGATTGAAGACTAAATTGTAGGATATGTGGGAAACAATGATGTGTGTCTATTTGATTTGGAAAGGCTCATGTGTATACTCCCTGTTTATGTTGTTGAAATGGGGTAATTGTACGTTATTTGTCTAGCACATTTCTATCATGTGATCTCCAGCTTCATTTCTATTACCAAGGTCCCATTTTTAAGCATGACTTCTTTTATGTTTCTAACTTTTGCTTACCAATTGCCAGTAATTATAAACTCATCTCAAATGCATGTTTTACCGATTGTGTACTTAACATATTAACAGAACTCTTCATTTTTCATCATTGTCTTTAGTTATATTAACTGGTCTTCCTTGTAGGCATAGATGTCATCCTGTCGCTGACAGCATTGAACTTCAAGATGCATAGTACCTTGAAATGTTCCTTCAAATGATGAATATTCTTTCCCTTTAACAGCAAGGTGAACCATAAGATTATCAATTTAAATTGACCAATGTGGTCCATTTCAGCTAATTAACACCTGAAAATATCATTATTTCATATTGACAATTCCTAATTTTCCCAGATTCAAACTATGTACATTTCATGTTCTGATTATTAATTGATGGATCCAGCTGTTTGCTGTCATTGTTATGATTTATTCATTTTGCACTTGCACCTTTCATGACATATAGACCAACTCTACTTTGAGGAGACAGCTGTATTTTGAATGTCTTCTACCCTGAGGGATTTATCTCCCGGCACCTTCACAGTAATTTTCCATTCATATTCAGAGGAATACTCAAGGCACCAGAGAATGACAAACTACCAGACAAACAGTGGACGTTAGTGATTCTGTGAATGCAATGCGTATTGATGACTTCTCTTTAATTACAGCAATCTATATTTCTTAAAATTTTCATAGTGAACATTTCTACTTTATAGCAGGAGGGGGAAAGAACATCACAAAGTTGAAATTTTTTCTGGTCATAATAAAGGAATTGGTACCCTCCAGTTCCCTTTCTCATCGGATCAAAACACTGGTCTGGGTGGTCGTAAAAAGAGGAAAAGAAACATTGAAGCTGCCCACTGTGCTCTTGGAGGTTGGACTAGTTTCGGACAAAAAACACAAATAGTTTCCAAAATTAGCACACAGGCAGAGTGTGAACACAGAGATCAATGAGGTCAATTCTATAATTGTCCCTAATTTCCTTGTGTATGATACCAAGGACAGTAAGTAGTCTTGCCCAGTTAATGATTACGCAGTCATGAATTGCAGGACAGAGAATTGATATGGCTCTTTTATCCATAATTCCTACCAAGTTACTGAGTTGTTGTTGCTAAGTGTTCAAATCCCTTGTTTCAGCCACTTTGTCAATTCATTTCATTGGAGATCTTCCTTTTGTTATGCAAATGTGAGGTGCTTGTGTGACTATATAGACTAGGGGGTTGAAAACTTGCTAATAATGTAACTAAGATACATGGCACTCATTTGAGTTGAGACTATGAATATAGAATGTATGGGACTCTAACATGGAAACTGGTCAGTTTTGCCACCCTGTGAAGTTGAAGAAATGTTGCAGGAATAAGGGTCATGTAGGTCTTATAATCAGAAATGATGAAGAGAAAGGAAAGAAGCACCTCTTTTGGAACCTGATAGAACTATGTCCAGCCTACTCAATCCAAGAGACAAAGAACTGTGACCGGAGGCAGCAAAGGCAGCAGGACCAGAAGCTTGCAACAGAATGGCAGCCTGTCCATTCAACTCAATGAGAAATTGAGTGACTTCAAGCAAGATGTTTGTTTGCAAAGTAGGGTGCCTCTCTGGTATGTGTCTGTGGGACTAGGATTGCTGGCTCTAGGAGCTAGAGATAAGCACCTGCAGTCTGGGGTTTACTTGAAGAGTGGAGTTCCCTGGGGTATTTATCAGCAGAAATAAAAAGGATATTGCAAAATGGCAATATTGCAATATTGCCTTAGTAGAACAAAGGAAAGGAGCCCTATGATGGAGAAGCCAAAGACCAGAGATAGTGCCTTTGGAATGGCTGAGAAAAAAATGGACCTGAGTAAAAACCATATCCCGAGTGATCCTGATTGTGGTAGTTACATAACCTGTTGTCAACTTGAAGATAAAGAGTGAAGGGATGGAATTTAGCCTGCCAATCAGGTGGGAGCTTAATGACCTCACTTATGATGGGGCAAACCCACCTCCTTGGGAGACACTGCAGCTGACGAGACACTATGCTAGTGGCCTGAGCGAGAGGAACCACAGGAAGACCCCTTCAAGTGCTGAGATGCTTACAATGCCACTAAACCCACAAGACTTCCCACCCACAGACTTGTGATCTACCTCCATTTGGTGTCATTGCATGTGTTTTGTGAGTCTGAAGAGGAATTTATACATTGGTTTCAGACATATGGACTTGATCTGGACTGAGCTGGGATGGTTTTTCAATATTCAATTGCTCTTGTATATAAAGTTTTCCTATGCACATGCGTGTCCATGAATTTGTTTCTCTAGTCTACCTGAACTAACACACTGAGCTTGATATGTAACCTATTAACTTCTCTAATAAGCCATATAATCTCTAATGTTGACTGTGAGTTCTGTGGGGCCACTGCAAATAAGTATCAAGTCTAGCAGAGAAGTACAAAGTGCTGTGTGGGAGAAGACTGGCTGCAGAAATAGTAAAGAAAGTTGGAGGGAGGGGGCAAGTCTGATTTCTGGTTCAGAGATATGAGTATGGGCTGAGGTTGAGTCTGATTCTTCTCCTCTCTCATGCTAGAGAAAGTCAGATGCTACCTTTACATCATTTGTACAGTAATGTTGACTGCCCACATTACATAGAATGTCATAAAAGATGCTACAAATAACGCAAAGTAAGCAGAGTGATTCCATAAACTAATTAGTGACAGATTCCTGGTCTTGATTTAGTAGCGTTCCTTTATCTTAGGGCTTATTTGAGGAATATCTGCCTTGTATCTGTGTTACTGTTTACTATCTTCTGCACTGATTATTTATCAGTAATCATTTCAGGGATTTTTATGTCTTTTTAAAAAAGTACGTTTCCTAGATTTAAGAACCCTCACAGGGCTAAAGCATTTTCCTGCAACTATTATTTCATGCCTATAGGAGGTAGCAGCTATCTTGAAATTTGTAATGGCCTCCTCTCTGACACACAAGCTAACTGTAGTGTCCTCTGGAGAAAAATGTCATAAATCATTAATGACCTGAATACATTTAGATTAAAAAAATAATTTGAAGCATCTCCTATTTTTGTCAATTCACGATGATAAAAGAATATGATGCATTCTTTCTTTCAGAGACAATGTGGATTTAAAAACCAGTTAGGGAGTGTTTGACAGCATAGAATATCCAGAGGTCTAATGACACCATCATGCTTGAGGGGAGAGGAGATTTCATTGTGTACCTTCTCTGACTTGCTCAGCACCACCCCCACCCCCACCCCCACAGTGATCTTCAAACTGGGAGGCAGAGTATTAATAATAAACTCATCAAATTTGGAGTTGCCTTGGACAAGGATCCAGTTGCCTTGAACAGTTCTTGTAGAACTCAAGAAGGTCTCTAACTCGGCATATGTGATGAAGCTTTGAGTCAGGAAGTACATGGTCCATGTCATGTACCAAGATACTAAACTTCAGACGACCATTTTCTAGAGGAATGTCCAGCCAATTCTGAGGAAGATATGGAACCAAAATTTCTTTGACATGAGATTCCAGACAACCCTGGACATCATCAAGTGACACGTGGATTCAGTTTTTCAAGGGTGGACACACTGGGCCAGGATCTTACTTCACTGTTCTGTTACTCTTCCATTAAAGGCTATTTCTCGTTCCAAAGGAAAGCCCGAAAGTGCAGCGGCATCCCAGCAACTATCCACAGGAGACTTCTCCTCCAAATACCAAACATAGACACAGCAGACACCGTCATTAACAAGTAGAACATCGGATCTCTCATTTCAGTTATCATGACGGTCAAAAAGGAAAGACTTTAAAGTGGTGTCCAAAATGCAACTGTACAGAGAATATAAAGATTTTGTGCATTTCCTCCTTTAATTGGTTTGAAAAAATGTAGATGCCTAAGGCATGACAGCGCTAGTTTATTACATTATTCTTAGTTTTGGATCCCCATACTACATGTCCTTTTTTAACAGTTGATAATTCAAATTCTTTAGGGGAATCAGTGAACAATTTGGAAGGTCCAATCCCTACATCATTCTACTGCACTTGAACAAGCAGATGCACTATTGTCCTTGGTTGCTCCAGGTGCCTTAGTTTCAATCTTTAATACACAAAAGCAATGAGTTCCACTAGTCAAGAGAACAAAATGTATACTGATTTTTAAACCAAAAATTTTAACAACTACAATTCAAAATGTACTATAAAGGAAAGAAGCCAGAAACCAGTCATGCTACTAGTCTTCTGTTACGAGAATGGTGTCAAATAAAAGTCAATTACCTTTATCGGCAGAAAATAAATCTTAATTCCAAGGTTAGAAACAATAAGGAAAGAAAAAACTGTCTGACTTGATATAAAGACTTAGATAAGTGCTTGATGGAAGAGAGAATTCATCTTTAAAAATATTTATAGTCTGACTACATGTGCAAGACATAATATAAAAGACTTTTAAAATGTGAACCACTAACAACATCCATCACATCGCCATGCACTTTAGAGAGCATCAGACTACTTTTCAGGGCCCTTGCAGTGCCAGGCCTACGTGATTCTATTTTCAGTTGCCTGAAGAAAAGGGTGACAACCTGAAATTTTACATCACGCATTACTAGACTGGTCACGAAGACAAGCCAGTATAGTCATTTGCTGACTAGTCAATTCAATCTTTTGTTAGAATATAGATACCATGATAGTTCAACTCCTTTTTTCCTAGCCTCCCTTGAGAAAGCATATTTCTACATACCATTTAGGTAATAAGATGTTCATTTTAAATTCATAGTGTTAGGATTGCACAATGGATGGTTGTTCATTTGCTAGTTTAAAGGAAATTTAATGAATATAATTTATCAAGGATGCGGACATGGACTTCACTTCTTCAGAGACATAAAATATTAATCATCAAAGTGTCATCAAGGACCAGTATGAGTGACTGTGGAGTTTTACTAAGGAAGAACATGAAATGAAATCAGCATAGATGAATGAAATTGTTTTTTTAAAATTAAGACTATTGTTCCAGGAACACAGTGCTAAGCATTTTTATTTCAACAGGCTAAATTTCAATATATTTTAATGAAAATTATTTTAAACAATTTCAACATGTCTTGATAATTGAGATAGAAGGGTAGCTATGAACTAGGATAAAAGCTACTGACATCCCAAGCATATAAACATAAAGTACAAGAACTTATATTCTAAGTACTGCATTACCCCAGAGACAGACAACATGATCCTCTTGTTCTTCAGATCCATTTCTAATTTAGAAAACTTATCCCATATTAATTGCATCCTCATTGACTAAAAACACATTATAATAACTTTCTAATGGCTGAACCCCGGTGGCATAAGTGGCTGTGTGCGGGACTGCACCTGTGGGCTTAGAGGTTCAAATCCAGTGGCGGCTCTCAGGAGCAGCACTGGGTAGCTCCCATGACCACCAGAGGGCAGTGATGCCACCCCCAAAAATAAATAATTATCTAATGGTATTTATAAATAGCACTATGCAACTATACAACTTTAAAACCTAAAACAAACAAACACTACCTTTGAATTGATTCCGAATCATTGCATCCCTATAGGTCCAAAATTACTTTATATAAAATATTTATCAAAGCACTTCTCTTATACCTCAACATACTAATGCATTGAAACTGTCAAAGGCTTGCATTTCAATTGTGCTAATTTTATGAAGTGCCAAAATTCTTCAAATCCTATAAACAATATGGCAACTTAAGATTCATTGTCCTCATAAAATAATCCTCATAGATACTTGATTCACATACAGAAATTGATGATTCAAGACATATTTTCCATTAAATTCATCAAGAGCTCAATATTTACAGATGTAGTTTACAAAGTAAACTACATAGAATTTGCTAGGACATTTTATGAAATACTTTTACCTTATATCCTCTAATTCATGCAAAAAATACTGCTGTGAGACAAGTAAAAAAAGAAATATATTTACATAGAGTTAATCATAAAATGATCCATTTTCTGAAATAACAAAACTGTCATCTAATATGTCTGAACAATATTACTGTAAACATTTTCATATTATTTGATGTATTCCAATAAAGGGAATAACTATTACCATGAAATTTAATACATTACATATTATTTGAAAGAGAATGTCTTGCTAGGCAGATTATCAATTTTCTGTAAGATAAGTAGAAATACAATAGAGGAAACAGTAAAGGAGGATATTGAAGCTGTAAAAGACTAAATTTGAAGTAATCACAGAGTAAAAGACTGTACAATTTTGGGTAGCTTTTATATTTTGAAAAAAAAATGGAATGGAATCCTAACAATTCATGCTTTTATGTGCTACAGAAATGGAGAACATCACTTTGTAAATGATAAAATAACTATAATAAAGGTATCCACCTCATGAATAGTATATGCAGAAGTCTAATTCAAGGTGCCGTACAGGTACAAAGTTATTCATGCTATAGAAAATAAGCAAATAAGAAACTACTGCAGGGGGCTGAGCAAAATGTTTTAAATATATGATTAGTCTGGAAGTAACTCTTAATGTCCACAGACAAAATCATGAATGAAATTTGATGAAGGAAAGAATAATACAGAAGAAATAGCATATCAAGTCTTCCATTCACTCAATAGATATTTATGTACACCTATTACCAAAGGCATGCAGCATCTTTGCATCATGGGTATTATATTTTGCATTCTAACTTAGCAGAGAGTGAATAAATAAATGAATAACTTCACTAGACAAAAGCTCAATATTTAGCAAGTGCTACTAAGGAAAGAACCCAAGGAAATGTCATGGGGGATACACAAAGGGAAAAGAAAGTCTAATTCCAATTCTAGCCCAAGACTGCGGGTCATGAGGCAGACATCAAACACGCTCCCATCCGCCAAAGTTGTTTCCTCTGTTCTCCCACCAACCATCCCTCTCATAGCACTTTTGTTTTCTACTGAGTTTGACCAGCTGTTTCAATGGCCGCATGGAACTTACAGATGATAGTCACTATTGTGAGAGTTTATTAGGTAAGTTAACCAGTTACAAGTCAGGATCAGAAAACAGCAAAGATACGGTGCTTTTGTCCACAGGGCCTCCTCTTAGTCATGTTGGCAGGCATTGTCTCCCTTTGGTCCTTGGTCTATCAGCCACCTGATGGTTCCTTGGCCCAGCTCTGCTCAAGCATGACAATGTTCTGTTACCACTGATGAACACTCAGAGGGAACTCCACTTTCAATCTAGCCTCCTGCCTGAGGACACTCAGGCTTCCTCGTCCTGGGCTGGGAAGCCACATAGTTTCTTGTGGTCTCTGCTGCTAGCCTGGCTCCTTCGTCATGCTCTCTGCTACTGGTACTTCTCCACTTGGGGCTCCTCAAGGTGTCTCACTCCATTTTCTGGTTGTGGGCTTCTTTCTTTGTTGTTCAGAAATGGTACGTATTGTTCAGTGGAATATTCACTGGGGCTAAAATGATCTTCATTTAGAGTCCTACACCAGTTGTTTTTACCTTACTGTAGGAATTGACAAAGTTACCAGAGGATAAAGTATAGGTTAGATAAGATTGCCTGGTTTAGAATCAGGAAAGGTACGTCTCAGGATTGTAGCCTTTCACCATAGCCATTCAATCTGTATGCTTAGCACATCACTGGGAAAGCTGCCTGATATGAAGAAGCATGTGGCATCAGGATTGGAGAGAGGTTTAGTAACAAGCTGCAATGTGCTCATGACAATTTTGCTTACTGAAAGTGAGGAGGACTTAACGCAGCTGCTGGTCTTGTGGAGATCAAGAATGGCAGCCTTCGGTTTGGCTGGCAATGCCTTGGACAGAAGATTAGCATCCTCACCTCTGGGCCAGGGCGATAAGTGAAGAAAAAAGTTGAAGTTGGCAAGGATTTTGTCTTGCTTAGCTCCACAATCAATGCTTACGGAAGCAGCAGTCCGGAAATGAAAAGACATATTGCATTATGTGTATTAGATGAGACAGAGGAAGTCTTTAGAAGATTGAACACAAAGATGCTAATTTGAGGGCAAGGTGTGTCAGACCCAAGCATGGCATTATCACTTGTCTTCTATATATGTGAAAGTTCGACACTGAATAAAGACAAAATAGGCATTTGAATTGTAAAAGGACCACAGACGACTTCAAGGACAAATCAATCAATCTTGGGAGGTATTTGGCTAAAGTGCTGCTCAGAAGTGAGTATGGTGAAGCTTCCCTTGTGACACGTAAAATGAAGAGCCTCCACGTGCAGTCAGAAGAAACCAAGCTTCAATGCTAACAGGCAGACCACTATGACCCTGATTGATTAGAGACAGAATTTTTTATACTAGTAAGTAAACAAAGGGGAATCACACACATGCTGTTTGCAGAAATTGTGTTCATCCATAAAGCAGGGATACATCTAATCTTATCTTGCCAACAGGAACTTGTATGACCTTATTTTTGATTGTGGGTCCACTGTGTGGCTTTCCTGCCATTGCAGCTTGTCAGATGACTCTTTGTTAATGAGTATGGGAGAGGATACAGAAGGAAAGCACCAGGGTTAAGTTACATTAGTTACAAAATGGCCACATTTGGACTAAATACAAAAATGGTACACTTAGCCTAAATAATACAATGTGGTTATATTTAGGCTAATTAAAGCAGGTTACTACTTTGGACTTGTAGTCAGGAGAGACCAGTCCTTGGAAAAAGCCATTCTGTTTGGTGAAGCTGAGGGGTGAGGGAGTAGGGGAGGAAACTACAACCAACAAGGAGATGGATTGACACCGCCATGATTGCAACAATGGGCTCAAGCATAAGAACAGGGTGAGGGTGGGAGGCATCTCTAACCACCCTTTATTGCAGCATGTGACTTAAGTCAGCTTCCATTGCTTTCCCTGGGGGGGGCGGGGGGGGGTAGGGACTACTGAGAGATGAAAACCACATCTCCATCAAAGCTGCCCTTTTGTCACCTCTGTTTTTGGACAGAACTTTGGTAGAAGCAAGAAAACCTGCTTTGATATTTTGGCTCTGGACCCTGCTTCTGGCTTGCCTCTCTCTCCCTGACCTTTGGATTTAGGACGTAACAACATTTACGACTGCGGGAGATGTTTCCTCCATGTTTTGTGAGTTTCTGTGAGAAGTTTCAGCAAATGTGATGGGATATATTCAAGGAAAGAGCTGGGGGGAAATAAAGTAGAATACCTCTTGGAAGATGTTATTGAGTTGGACTTTTGGGGAATCTTTAATCTTCAACTCCGTGGCACTGTAGTTTTTAGATGCCGTCGATTCTGTTCTGACTGCAAGTAATGGTATGCACAACAATAGATACTACCCAGCCCTGTGCCAACCTCATAGTGATACCGACACTTGAGCCCGTTGTGGCAGCCCCCGTGCCAATCCATCCCATGGAGAACCTTCTTCTGAGCTGTCCCTGTTTTAGCAAGTATGATATCCTTCCCCAGAGATGGGTCTCACCTGAAAACATGTCCAAAGACTATAAGACAAAGTCTCACCCTACGTGCCAATAAGGAGCACTCTGGCTGTACTTCCCCATGACAGTTATCTTTGGATTTGGGTTGTCCATGGTACCTTTAATAGTCTTTGCTAACATTATAATTATCAATTATCTCTGTCTTCTTTATTCAACATCCAACTTATGAAACAAATGAAAATGCCAAGGTTTGGATCAGGTGCAGCTTAGTCCCCAAAGTAATTCTTCTAAAGGAAATTACTAACATGTGTCTTCTAAAAAATAAATATGTGGAGATTTAATAATAGAGATTTAATAGAAGAGTAAAAAGAAAACCCAAAACCAAATTTGCAACAATATATGGGACAAGGGACCAGTCTCTACAATTTATTTAAATTTTCAACACCACAGAAAAGACAAAGACAAAATACACTTTTCAAAAAGTCAGGGAAATACATAAACATTAAAATAACGAAGGTATTCACGTGTCCAACCAACACTTCAAGAAATGCTCATCATCACTAATTACTGAACCAAACCAAACTCACTGCCCTCAAGTTGATTCTAACTGTCACCCTTACAGGTTTTCTAAGTTTGTAAATCATTATAGGAAAAACAGCCTCATCTTTTTCCCAAGGAGAAATGTGTTGGTTTGTGTAGACTAAATAAACAACTTCATTGACATTCATATACATATATAAGAGTTTTGTATAAAGAGTGATTATACATCAATAAAACATTTCAGCCCAGTCTAGAGCAAGGCAAATCTACTATTAGCCTATATGTCCGTTACTATTCCATAAATCTAATATTAGATTTGTTCCTCTTTCAACTCACAGCCGTACAATAATGATGAATGCAGGAAAATCACAAAGTGTTGGTTGAAAGTATGTGTGGATCCAGTGGACGTAGAAGCATCTTAGCACTGGTAGGGGTCTCCAGGTGAGTCCTTCAGGTCCAAGGCTCTAGTGTAACTCCATCCATCTTCTGAACAAGAATGTCTCAGGGAATGAGCCTGTGTCCCACCTCCAATGAGCTACTGATTTCCAAATGAGGTCATCAAACTGTGACCTGATTGACAGACTAACCTCCACCCCCTTCACTCTTAAATCTCATATTGACAACAGAGTATGTAACTTCCACAAACCCTGAACCTTCTGATTAGTAGGCCAATGTTTATGAGGGATGCAAATCAAAACAAAAATGAGAATATTACACTGCGTGAATTTAGCCAAGCACAAAAGGACAAGTACAATATGAGTCCACTTAGGCAAACAGAGGAACAGGCATAAGGGAAAATGCTTGCAACTCACAACTTCCGGGCTGAGGAACAAATATTCTGGCATGAGCCAAACCAAACCCAATGATTTAAATGTCATCAAAAGCAGATGCAGATCACATTCTTTTCCCTCCTCTCATAAGCCTCTTAAGGCACAGAAGAGCTAGAGAAGTAAAACAATAGCAATGGAATAGCAATGGAGTGTCAGGACACTAATGCACCCAAGGCAGAGGTATTGTTTATAATCCACCAGAAAGGGAGAGCTGGAGTAGACCTCACTGCATTGTGCCATCATCCAGGGCGATGTGCCTGCTCGGAACAGCTCAGACCCAGAGATGACTGCAGGGTCAGCCTATGCTTTTGGTGTTTTTCTATACAAAAGAGGTAAGATAGACAATCCTACAGAGAAAGCAACTGGACCAACAGTTTCTGGGGGCCATGGGAGGGGAGCAGGGCATGAGCTGTGAGTGGTGACGCATTAATGACAAGTACAGAGGAATAGTAAGCGTTCTAAAATTGAGGGCTAGGAGAATATAGTTTTTCTGGTCATGTTTGATAAATCGAATGGTATCTGAGAAGAATGATTGAGAGGTGATGATGGGTAAACATGATAGTGGGACAGGAAGGAAAAAGAAAAAAGAAGAAATATATGTATGTGTAAATATGTAAATATGTAAACATATGTGTGTGTGTATATATATACACACACACACAAATGCAAAAGGTAAGCTGATAGACTTTGAGCCTCTATTTAAATCTTACCTCAGTACAAGAACAGTTTCTCCTAACAATATGGCATTGTACCATGCTCACCTTTCTGACATGCATGCCAAAGGCATAAGCAAATGTGGGGAAGAAAGATGATGGTGTCCAGCTATTAAAAGATATAGCATCTGGGGTCTTAAAGGTATGTAGTTAAACAAGCATTCATCTAGCAAGGAAGCAACAGAGCCCACTTGAAAGAAGAACACCAGCCTGTGTGGCCATAAGGTACCAATGGGAAGAGTTATCAGAAGTTCAAAAACAGTCAAACAAATCAAGGTGAGGAGGTGTGGATGTAGTGGGGACTCAAAATTTACCTGTAAGATCATTGGATAGTCCCTTATAAGGGCCACACACAAGGGATGATGAATCCATGGTCAGGTATAGCACTGAAGGACCACATAACTATTCTCTAGTTCTTTAATACTTCCTCCCCTTACTATTATGGTTTTATTTGTTTTAACTCATTAACAAGTTACATTTTTATATATTTGTATATTAAAGCTCAGATGGATAACCCTTCAGAAAAGATAACAGGTGTAATGCTTTCCCTGGGGTACAGGAAGGGGGCAGGGAGGAAGGAATAGGGTGCTGGTAGCGTGCTTGCTTCGGCAGCACATATACTAAAATAGGTTGCTGGTAGCATTGGTGATTTCATAACTCCCCTTGATGGGATCAAAATAAGAGAGTGGTTTGTTAATGGATATACAGAGTAAAATATTAAAATAAGGGTTCATGGAGGGGGGAGCCATAAGGGGGAGTTCAAGAAGAAAGAAAATGTTTTAATGCTGATGTGGTAGCTATTTTACAATACTGCTTGATGTGACTGAACTATGGAATGTTATGATATCTGTAAGAGTTCCCCAAAAAAGGATTTGACAATTTTTTAAATTAAATATAAACACTGGGATTACTGGTCTGATAGAACTACTAAAACTAGGGCCTTTAGAAATCTTTGAAGGTTGGATATGAATTTACCTCATGACCCAATTTTCAGGCTTAGAAAGTGAACAATAATACCATACAGGCATATCTCTAGAACTAATTTGACTTGTGAACAAAAGTTCAGTGTTTACCTAGAAACAAGATCAAAAGGCAAGAAGGGATAGGGAGCAAGGAGGAACTGAAACTAGGAAGATGGTTAGGAAGGGGTTCGGGTGCTGTTAAACTGTGGGAGCAGCAAACAAGGGCATAAAGCCAAACGTGGACCCAGACTAACACAGTGCTGATTGTTGGATACACAGCTCATATGCTCTGTAAACTTTCACCCAGACCGTGACTTTTAAAAGTTTAAAATAAATAAATAAGAATGAAGGAAAATCATCTACCATTTCCTCAGAAATATTTTTCTGGTATTTCTGAAATTTATTATTTTTACTGTAATAAATATAGATACACCAGTAGATAGTAAATATAAAACATAGGGGTAAAAGTAAAGGTCATATTAAATTTCACAATTTATAAGATTAAGCTAGGCCTGAACTCTTTTAACTTTACCTTTCTTACGGCTTCCCCTCGTTTTTTCTTCTTTTATCAGGAATGTACTGTATTCAATTCCCTAAGTCTGCTCTTATTTTAAGAATTAAGGTACTGATGTCCCTTCAGTATTTGAGAAAGATGTCCCCATCACAAACACCGCCAAATTGATCATAAGAATGTTCAAATGTTCGAGCTTTACTTTCAGAAAAACAAAACAAAACAAACCAGGGTTAATAACTCTCTGTCTTTCTCTTTCATATGGGTCAATATCCAGCCCTCACATAGTAAGTGTCATATGCCTTTAATCACTGTGTAACACCTCACAATCTCCCCCCATCTTGACCTCTTTCTTACATTCTGTGCAAGCAATAATATGTTACTATACTTTTTCCTATTTAACCATTGGGTAACACAGAAATGATCTTTTTAGAAGCAATTATTTCAGTCAGTTGCCCTATGAATGTGTCAAAGAAAATTACACCACAGTAGATAATAGATAATATTAATAAATAACTTCTTAAAGGTTGCTTATATCTTAATATGATGATCCTAAAAATGTATACAAAGAAAAATAACTGAACCAGATGATGTCTTGTGGTTCTTACTTACAGATGAAGATGAATTACCTAATAGCTAACATTGACACAAATGCACTAACAGGAGGCAATTTAACTGATGAGGAGAGGATAATGTAGCACGGAGAGTGAATCTAGAAGGTAGGAGACAAATGAGGATGCATATCACCCTGTGCACACAATGAAAGTCATTTTTACTCCATAACAACTAAATTGTATCTCAGAATCTTGCTTTGGAACTTATGATGATAATAGTGCCAATCAGAACTAGTGAATCATTACTTCTGAATTAAAATGGCAGAATTAAAAGCTGCATGAACTCATACTGCAAAAGAACTACATGCATCTTAAAGTGTTACTACTTTATGGACACGATTTAACAGTGTACAATTAATGTATATTTATTTCATTAGAGTTATTTAGGCTCACTCCTTCCTATGCTGGTTTCTCGCTATTAAAAATAAAGTGGGCTACAATGTTTACAGAGATACTATCACACTGTCTCCTAGAACAACTGGAAGTTAGACATAATTCTGATCTCTCATTTTCTGCTTCCACATTAGAAGTATGAATGTAAACAAAGGAATAAGGACATATACTCATTCTGAATTGAATATGTCTCTGTAGAATCCCTTCCTGAAACCTCTTGGGCTATCCATCGATATCTGCACAGTCTCTTCTCATTAAGAGGAACCATGTTAAAGTCAAGACCACTCTTATTAAAAGGAAGCCCCAGGTACTATTGTTAAGTTAGAAATAATGTGCTATTCAAATGCTTGTGTCTTGGGAACAAATAAAAGTCAATAAAAATCCATGTCTAATGTGGCAGGAGAAAAAGTAATTAAATAAAAGATCTTGAAATTGTACTACATGTCCAATATAGAGAGTACGTATTAGGAAGGGTAGCACAATTGTATGGGGTCATTGAAGGCTTGAATCAAAAACTTGATATGATTGAACCCACATTTCAACAGTATCATTCTGGTGGCTGTTGAGAACAGACTGAATACAGATTACTGCAATATACCAATATTCAGAAAGAGCAGGAGTACACAAAGTGAACTGACTTTACTTGGGATGTGCAGGTTTGAGTCAAATGGATTTGCTGACAGTTCAGAGTGGAAAATGAAAGGCAAAGGGGAGTGAAAGGATGCCTCCAGGTTTGTGGCCTGAAGAACTACCATTTCTAAAGGTAGGGAGAATGCAGGGGAAGCAGCTTTTGAGAATTTATCAGATGTTACCTCAGACTTACTAAGTCTGATATGCTTGTTCACCTTCCTAGTAAAGGTATAAAGTACACAGCTGAATATATGAATTCAGAGCTCAGATTAGTGATAAAAGCTAGAAATATCATTCTGAGTGTCATCAACATAAAGGAGAGTATTACAAGCATGAGACGGGATGAAATACTTGCGAGAGTAAGGATACACCAAAATCATTGGTGCCAAGTCTATTCTGACTCTTAGAGATCTTTCAAGACGGAGAACAGCCCCTGTGGGTTTCTGAGACACTAAAACTTTATGGGAAAAGAAAGCCTCATTGTTCTCCCAGGAACTGGCTGGTGGTTTAGAAGTGCTATCCTGACAGTGAGCAGCCCAACACACAGCTCCTGGCAAAAGTCTGAGAAACAAATTTTACAGGATGGAGATAAGTGAAAAGTTCAGCAAAACAGGTAAAGAATAATGAACCAGAAAGACCTGATAATTTTAAGGAATAAAACCGGATGGGCATATTTTCTAGAAGTCAGGTAAAGAATATGCTTCCAACAAAAGAGAATCAATAGTGTCAAGTGATATTGATAGGTCTAGTCCAATAAACACTGAGATTTGACCAGGGAATTTAATGTTGGGAAATCCATTTCATAGGACACAGATAAACGTCTGACTAGCATTGGTTCAAAAATAAAGTTAAACACTTGTCTTATACTGTATACAAAAACTAACATGAAGGAGCTCAAATATATAATACCATATAGAAGAAAACTCAGAGGAAAAACTCTAGGCATTAGTCTTCAACAACAGTCTTAGATATAATCCAGAAAGCTCAAGAAACTAAAGATAAAATAAACAGATGTACTGCCTACCAATTTATAAAAAAAAATTAATATATAATAAGTGAGAAGTCATATTTTTTAAAAAAACTACTGCTGTACATAGGAAAACTTTATTAACAAAGTAAATAGACAACTGATAGACTAGGGGAATATTTTGGTTTAAGTCCATGTAAATGAATCCATGTATAAAATTCATCCTGCAACTATAAGCACTTTGTTTATGAATCTATCAAGCAAGGACAGGAGTGACTGAGAAATGAGAACAGCCTATTAACTGGATTGTTAAAATTTTCCCTTGCTGAGGTCATCTTTTGCTGAATATCTATAAGAAACATAAATATCTTCATTTATTTGGCCTATTCAGAGAAGTCTATTCTCAGACATTCCCCCCTTACCTCAAGATTATCAATTTTCTAATTATGCTCTTTCAAAGTCCCTGACAATCAGGCAAATAATTGGTCACAGCGTACTCATCAATTGACACTCATACATCTGGACATTTCCACAGAGGAAACAAAGTAAACAACGTGGTGCTCTGCTCAAAGTTCTGCTTATTGAGAGGATTTCCCTTCACTGCTGTTCTTCAGGGAGATCAGAGAAAGGGGCTGCTATTTTTCACTTTCAACTAGTGAAGGTATAACATGCAGAGTTATCTATCAACGAAGCACGAGTTTTCTCTTCCTCAACCATGTAGTCATATGATCCTCCTAACGAGGTCCTGAAGAGAAGAAAAGCCATGAGAAAGAAATGGGGACCATAGACATCTTGACCACTTTCTCATGTAACTGACTTGTAGGTTTATTCAAGTCTTGCTTGTTCGAACTCAATCTCATTTATCGCTTCCATTTAAAGATGGAAAGCTTCTATGTCCACTTGCTGTGGCAGAAAACATCCAATTCATCATAGAAAATCCTGTATTGTACAGACATATTGTACAGTGACCGTAATGAGAAAAGGCTGTATTGTGACTTATTGCCATTGACACATCAGGAATATAAGCCCAGCTAGATCACATGGTCTGAGTGGCAGGCAAGCTCACATGGCAGTCTGAACTTGTTTTAGTCTTCTCTTATCTTTCCTCAAAACTTGTCAAGTCACTTAGTAAAAAGGCCCAAGCTTAGACTTTACTAAGGCTCAGTAACAAGTCAAAAGATGCTTTCTCAAAAGGAGTACACATTTTTTGCATATAACATTGACACAAGCGGTACATACATACAAATAATAAACTGCTGTGAAGTGAAATTACTTCATAACTCCCACCAAATGATGGGGTGCATGCATGTAAGAAAAGTGTAGAGGACCCTAATTCAAGGAAAGGTCAGTCGTGGTCATCAGGAAAGAAGACCTGCCACTAGAAAAAGCAGGCACCATCAAGGCCCCCGTCTGTGGTGGTAAAGACAGCCGGGGTCCCGAGACTGCAAACCTGAGACCATGAGACAGAAGAGAGACCATGAGATGGAGTAAAGTTCAATGCCTCCGGGCAGGAAGCAGGCTTACAGAATGTAGTACCCTTTGAGCATTTGTCAGATCTAATGGATTTTGTAATTTTTGCTCTCATAAAGGAGAGGCCACAGGGCCAGGCAGCTGGGAAATTGAGAACCAGAAAGAGACATACTTGCCAGCATGACCCAACAGAGGCCCTGGTGTGGACAAATGACTATATCCTTAATGGTTTCTGATTGTGAGGCATAGTAACCATTCAACTTTCCTAATAAACCTCATCACCACGAGTACTGCCTGTGAGTTCCATGTGGCCATTGCAATGGATTATGGAATCCAGTTAAAAAAGTAGTGTGGGCAGATGGTTGGTGTCAAAATAGAGCAAAGAAAGTTGGAGGGTAGAGAAATGTCTGACCTTTGCCTTGTGGTGATCAGTCATGGGCTAGAACTGTGTTGGATTTTCCTTTCCCCCTGTGTAGCCAGAGGAGGTCAGATGAGATGCCTGCCTATGGCACATATAAGAAGGTTGTATAGTTTACAAAGAACTTTAATAGTATGTTGTTCTTTGCATATGTGTATGGTAGTTATCTGCCGAGGATAACAGAACTTTGTTCTAAAATTCTAAGTGTGTGCACTGTGATTCATCATTATATGCCTCAAAAAGACTCTAAGTAGTACTTCTGTTTGCCATTGACATTTTAGGAATATTAGACTAGCTAGATCACATGGTCTGAGTGGCAGGCAAGCTAATATGGCAGGCTGAACTTGTTTCAGTCTTCTCTTATCCCAGCCTTCCTCAAAACTTGTCAAGTCACTTAGTTAAAAGACCCAATGGCATAGCCAAATGAAGCATATGCTGCCTCCAAATTCCAAAGAGGTCCACCAGACATGCAACTCATTTATAGCTTTCAAGAGGCCAGATGGTAAGCTGCTAGCTCATCCCAAGATTCTGAGTAGGAGGCAGGTCAGAGAAGGATGAGTAGGAAGCAGGAACCAAAAAGAGTCGATGTTGTCAGAGCATCCATATGTACTGGATGCAGGCCACTCTACAGGGGAGGCTCAGCTGACTGACTGCTTACATCAGATCACAAAATCTGGATGATGACACAAAATCTGCCAAACCAGTGAAAAGGAGAGTCTAGCCAATTTGATATGTAACATCACCACATTCTCCTTTCATAATATCTTACCTGTTGACAAAGTATAACAACAAAGGAATTAAAATCAATATTGCATATAATGGAAAATAGGTTACCTTGTTTGCTATCAGTATTCCTTGTAGCTTCGGAAAGATAGCAGTTTGGCAGGGGATACGATGAAAACATTGGCCAAGGATATGGAGCATTACCCTGGACACAAAGGGGAACAGATAGATTTAAAGAGCAGTTTAAAAATAGTATTTAGATTTAAAACTTTATGAATTACCATTAATTTATATTGACTTTTTCTCTCAAAACTTTCAGAGGAGTTACCCACCTAACTAGATCAGCTATTTGACATTCAAGAACTAAATATTCTAATGGATAATACCTACGTAAAAGGAAGTATAGTAGAGACAACACTGAAGGCAGACATCTGGTAACTTGTCCTAACATCTACAACTGACAATGATGATTTTATAATTTTTTCATGAAAGGAAAATTATAGCCTTCAAAATAGACCTTGCATTTGCAAGTTTGTTCAGCAAAGTGTGTCTCTTGTGCTGTCAATCATTTTTATCTCACCCTTCCAAGGGTGACAGGCAAAGGAAAAATGTACTCTCAACAACAACAACAAAACAGCTTCTGAGAAAACCAAACTCCATGAATATTGATGCAAGCAGAGATAGCCCACATTGTCAATGAAATACAAAAAGAATAAAGTTATCTCATAAAAGTTAGCTATCACAAAAGTGAGAGACATTGAAAGCAAAATCTCAAAGACACACAGAAAGAATGACAACTTTTTAAATAAAACAACACCCCCACTCCATAAAGTTACATTCATGACTCCTAAACATCAGGACTACTACTTCAGTTTGAAAGTGTTCACTTGCATTCTAAAGTTTTCAGGTAGCAAAAGTTCAACTCTATGATGTAGACATGAGAGAGTCAATGTTGTTAAGTGTCACTAGAGTTGGCTGCCTTGCTTCAAGATATGTCAGGAAAATATTCTATCACTTCATCTCCATCTCACTCACCTTTTCTAGTGTCCTGGGAGGCAAAATTCGTTCTAATGGTCCACCAATAAGATTTATCCTAACAAGAACGTGATTTCTTTCTACTGACAAGCCATCAATTATGAAGTTTCTGAAATGTAAATATATAAATGTTGCTATTGCCTAATGAAATATAGTTTATTTTTATAATAAATAAACAGAATGTAAAAGGGAAAAAAGCAAAAAAACGACTTTTGATAAACATCATCAAAGTAACATTTTGAAACAAAGGACTAAATTTACTTTTCATCTTCAAAAGCAAGTCATTGATAAAGATATTGCTTATATAACAAAATTGAGAAAAAGCCATTATTGGGGAATGTTAGTATATTTAAATAAGAAATAGAACTAAGGCACATATCAGTTCTACAGTGACTGAAACAATTAACTTTTAGCCAAGTTTCATTAAATTCTAGTTCATGCCTTAAATACAATAGAGAGAAATATTATTTTTGAACAGCTTCTATACTTGCTAAGACACCATGCTTCTTATATTCCTCTATTTAAGCTTTTAAACTCTGATTAGAATGGAGCATATTTTTTTGTTGTGGTGGTTTTTTCTAATTACAGACACAAACTCAGTGTGAGCAATTGACTAAGTATAAATGTCAGCCAAGTTGAGGTAATGGCAGATGTGAGTTATTAATAGGAAAAATTATCATCATTTGGCAAATAAACACGATTTATGATTAAAAATCCAATTAAGAAAATGAAATAAAGAGGGTCTTTATCAGGAACACAAAATTTAAACTTTGTTCAATGTGTCATCCTACACATGCAACCTAAGTTTAAATATAATACCATTTTAAAGAATAAAGACATCAAATGTAGAAATACCTGCCCAAACATGGCAGCCTTTTTTCAAAAGCATATATGATAGTGTTCATAACTATGACATTTACTCTTTGATCATTTTTTACTCTATGATTTAAATATATTCAGCTTAGTTACTGGAAAAGCATTTTAGAACAAAATGAAAAAACCCTTAGAAAAGCATCTGCTAAAATAAAGTTGGTCTTAATTTTTGTACTTTAATGTATATTTTTTTTACCTGCAGTTTTCAGAGGTCTCTAGAATATTTTCTTCTTGTGCAGTTAGTAACATTTCAGATACTTGATATTGAGCCTCCAATAAGAGAAGTGTGTCCAGTGAACAACATACCACACTTAATAGCCTATTTTTAAATAAGGAAAAAGTAAGGTTTAAACGATATGTTTTAAAAATTTAGAAACCTTCTTAATGATCCAACTAATATCTATACATCAAACACAAAGCTGATATGAAAGAGAACTTTCATTATCTTTTAACTCCGTTTGTTGATAACCAAGGTGAAGTGCCCCCATAAACAACTGGCCCTGCAAATAATTAAGTCCCATGTCCATAGAATCAACCAACCATAGATGGAAAATATTGAAGGGGAAAGAAAAAGAAAGAAGAGGATAGAAAGAAGGAGGGAGAGAGGAAAAGAGGAAAGAAGAACTTGTAGAGTCAAGGTGATGCCTCAAGGAGAGCTTGAAAAGAGTAGGCTAAGTAATCACGAGATGATTTAAAGGAAGGGCCCCTGGTGGCCTGAGGGGTACATTCTGGGCTGCAATTCCTAAGGTTTGCAGGTGGAAACTACCAGATGGCCTGCAGGAGAAAGATGGCACATTCCAGTCCTGTAAACAGTACAGTGTCGTAAGCTCACAAGGGCAGTTCTAGCTTGCCTTACAGCACTTCAAGAGTCAGTTTCTACTTACTGACAGTGGGTAGAGACTATTTAAAGAATACAAGAGGATATGAACTGATAAGATGCAAATACTACATCATTTTATATAAAGGGCTTGAGCATTCTTGGATTTTGGTATTGAGGGCAAGGGGTATCCTGGAATTAATCCACCATGTATACAAAATGCTGACAGTGTGTATGTATGTGTTTTTAGATAGATACATACATAGATAGAAGGTAGATAGATAAGTAAACAGATAGACATGATAGAAATTTATATAGACAGAGGACAGATACAGTTATTACTAGAAAAACATGACAGATACATTTGCCAATTCAGCACTTCACATGTGTACAATTTAGTAACGTCCATTAATTAATCATGTTGTGCAAACTCCACCAGGAATCATGGCCAAATTTTCTCTCTAAACAGAAACTCATTGCTTCCAAACAATGACTCCACTTTTCACCCTCACGTAAATTTTTAACTATTTTAAGTGGCAATCTTCTATCCAAAATATGTTGCTACTGAAATATTATTTAAAAGGTGATTGATAATTTCTCATCTTTTAAAATTTCATCAAAATCTAACATAAAAATAAATAGTAGGGGCTGAGCCCTGGTGGCGTAGTGGTTGTGCGTGGGACTGCGGCCCACTGGGTAGGGGGTTCAAATCCAGCAGCAGCTTTCCAGGAGCAAGGCTAGGCCTCCTACTCCCACCACCAGGGGGCAGTGATGCCAAAAAAAAATGAATAGCAGATGTCCTTCTTAATGACCACTTAATTACCTAAGGTATTCATCAGCGACTGTTAGCAAATAACAAAAATCTGCAAAGCGATATAACCTTTGATGGGCAGAAATCCTTTTGTCACTCTGCCTCAGAGTCCCCGCCTTGCGCCTGTTATGTCGCATGGTTTCCTTGCCCCAGCCTCCACTCGGCCTGGCTTCTTTGGTCTGTCCCACGGTCTTTGTGGCACAGTCTCTGGTATCTCCAGACTCAGCCTCTGGCACTTCAGACACGGATATCAAACATGTCCTTCTTTTGATGGTCTTTGAGTTTCTCTCTGGGCTTCCAAGATGACTCTGATGCACAGAGGAATGACTTTGATTTAAGTGTGGTTTTTGTCTTTCAGCAGACCTTATTCCCAAGGAAACAAAAGGTGTGACTTGCTTAAGGTCAAGTGTTGCTGTTTCTGTTGTTGTTGTTGTTGTTGTTGTTGTTAGGTGCCAACTATAGCAACCTTAAGCACAACAAAACTAAACACTGAACGGCGTGTGTCATCCTCACAGTTGTTCCTGGGCTTGAGCTCATTGTTGCCGCCAAGGTGTCAATCCATTTCCTCTCTCTCCTTCACTGCCCCTCTATTTTTCCAAACATGATGTTTTTCTTCAGGGACTGTTTTCTTCTGAGAATGTGCCCAAAGTATGTAAGATAAGGTCTCACTATCCTTGCCCCAAAGGAGAACTCTGACCATTCTACTTCCAAGACAGATTGGTTTCTCTTTTTTGGAACCCATGACATTTTCAATATTCTCCAGAACCACAATCCAAATCCGTCTATTCTTCATTGGTCTTCTTTATTTCATGTCCACCTTCCATATGAATATTAGGCAATTGAAAATACCATGGCTTGAATCAGGTACACCTTAGTCCTCCAAGTAGTCTCCATATTCTTCAATATGCTAAAGAGACCTTATACAGCAAATTTATCTGATGCAATTCATTTTTTGAGTGCTGTTTCTATGAGCACTGATTTTGGACTCCAGCAAGACAAAATCCTTCACAACTTCAATCTTTTCTCCATTTATCATGATGTTACCTACTGCCAGTTGAGAAGTCTTAATTCCACCTTAATCCTGGTTCATTAGCATAGCATATAATTTCCTCCAAAAACAGGATCATAGCCATATGTACAGGGTACGTAATATTTCACTTTAGGAATCATGACTAGACAGGCTGTACTCATTGACTACATCTTAGCCACTCTGTCGAGGACCTTCTAAAATAAAACCATGCAAAGCAGTTGGCAGTGATATTGAGGTATCAGCTCATCTTCTGATATCAGGGTGGTTGGTGAAAGCTGAGATTCTGTGGTTCATAAATCCATTTGACTAATTGTCTTCTGCACACTTTTTGCTCTAGTTGAAAAGAGAGCAGTAGTTGAACCTTAGATGGCTACTCTCGAGCTTTTAGGATGCCAGTGGATACTCACTAAAGCAGGAGTTTGGTCTTTGTGGATTATTTTATGTCAATTGCACTTGACATCACCTGCAAATATGGTCCTGAACCCCTAGACCAAACAATGTATCCCAAAGTGTTTGGTTGTAACTTGGAAATTTTTATAATTTTGCTCTTGGTGTGTTCTAGTATACTCATGAATATATTTACAGTACATGTAAATCAATATGTAAAAATATTTTATTCTTCTCCTACCTTCTCAGCTTGCTCGACTTTGTAGGCATCAACTCACAGATAATTGCAGAATTATGCATAAAATGGTATTTAATAGCATTTCCCTTTGCTATTTTGAACCTTTTTGCTCCTTTCAGTGTCTTTTCTTGACTGCGTCATTTTTTATCAGCTTCTCTATCATTATTATCTGCCTTCCTTTTCTTCATCCCAGTTAACACTTGTTTCGCCTCCAATCAGTGATCTGGCTTATTTCCCCTCATACCCATGATAACCACCAAAGAATGTTTCTTTTAGTGTAAAAGCCTTTTGTTGAGTTTTTACAACACAGGGCTTATCAAATACCTGTCATTATGTAACTGACAAATTTCACTAAGCATAACAGTCTCCAGATGTACCCAACTTTTGAGGTATTTTGCAGATTCATCCTATTTAATATTCCCATGTGTACATGCACAAAGGTTTATTTATTAATTCATGGATCAGCATTTAGGTTTTTTGCATCTTTTTGCTGAAATATAAATAAATCAGTAGTAGTGTGTTGATTCTATAATGATGGTGAGATCTTTGCCTTTCGCCTTATAAATAAGTATAACAAAGACGATAGACTTAGTGTGATTCATATGTATATAATTAGATTATTATGGTGGCAATTACTTAGTCCGTTAACTTGAGGAAGGGGTTGAGTCTGGCCTATCAATCAGGTCAGAGTTTGATATCCTCATTTCGAGGAGCTATGGAGATTAATAACTCGCTAGAGGTGGGACACACTCAGTCCCTGGGAGACATTTCTGTTGAGAAGACACATGGAGATACACTAGATTTCTGAAGCTGGGGGAGCCACAGGAGAATGCTGCCAGCGCTGAGATGCTTCAACTGCCACTGGAACCACAAGACTTTCCAGCCACTGCTCAGTGATCTTTTTTCCTGCATTTGGTGTCGTTGCATGTTCTGTGTGAGTCTAAAAAGAATTTATAGATGGATAAATGGGCATATGATCTATTTTCTTCACATACAATTGCTCTTTGATGTAAAGTTCTCTCTTATACATATATGAGTGCCTATGAATTTGTTTCCTTAGTCCACCCAAACTAACATAATTATATTATATGGGACTGGACTGTATATGTCCCTGGAGTCTCTCTCTACTCTGCTAGCTTTATAAAACAAGCCACCATGTTGGGGGAAAACACATGGTAAGAACAATAGGCAGCCTCCCAATGACAACGAGCAAGCCTCCAGCTACTAGTCAACAAGGAAAGGTGACATCTAATTCTAAAACCACAACGTACTAAATTCTACCAACACCCTGAGTAACTTCAAAAGCAGAAATTTGCCTAATTGAGTTTCAAATGAGACCACAATCCCAGGTGACACCTTTATTGCAGGCTTCTAAGAATGTTAACTCACAAGTTTCTGTCCAGGCACAAAGTAACTGGGTTCTCTGTTATCATGGAAAAAGAGGTCCCTCCCCCCCCAAAAAAAGAGGTCCCGGCTGAGCCCTGGTGGCGTAGTGGTTGTTCGCGGGACTGCGGCCCACTGGGTTGGAGGTTCAAATCCAGCAGCAAGGCTGGGTCTCCTATTCCCACCACCAAAGGGCAGTGATGCCCCAAAAACAAACAAAAAAAAATGATAAAAAGGTCCCACTAACAATAGCAACAACAAAAAAAAGTAGCACATACAATATAAAAAATTTTAAAGACATGCACAGGATTTAAATGAAGAAAGCTATAATCTATCAATGAGGAATGTACAAATTTCAATAGAGACACATCATCTAGCTAAGAAAGTTAAATGTGGTAAAGAAGTGAATTCTCTTTGAACTCATTTGAGTTTAATTTAAATTTACATTAACAAATAATTTAACCAAAAATTTAAGTTTTTAAAGTACTTTTTAAAGCAAAGAAATAAGATGATGAGTATGTATGCCTTCATTATTACCATACACTTCTCTTTACTCATGCTGAATCTGGGAGCAAGTTACATGTCTATCCTCACAATAACTTTGTGAGGAAGATATATATGGAATCTTGCTCTCATATATAAACAGATGCAGAAATATTAAGGATCCTGCCAAAAATAGTCTATGGCAGTTTCAGGAACCTAAGCCTTATAGTTTGATTTCAGAATCCATATCTGGAACATTAGGTAGCAATTATATATTATTACTCTATAATACATAAGAGTATAAGGCTGCAAAATTAAATCAACAAAGGATGTATAAAGCATCAGTGGAGAAAGCTATGAAAGTTTAATTAGAGTATTTAAAAATACATGAAATTAAACGGAATTAAACTATCAGGCTGATCAATCAGAAAACATTAAAACAGCATCAATAATTTATGTTTGGAATTTGATAAGATCTGTAAGAGCATCCAATAAAATGATTTTTTAAAGGAATATCAATTCATACTAAATGGATCTGTATATTTAATATAATGATAATTAAAATTCCAATGGGTTGGTTTGTGTGATGACCTAATTCTATAATTAATACAGAAACACAGAGAACTTAAAAATTAAGAGATTTTTTAAAATATGAAAAAACAAAAAGGGGTGCTCCAGTAGTTATTAGTATAAAGTTGTAATAATTAAAACAAGAATGCTAAAAATTTCACCTGAACAGAAATATAAAGTTCATAAACAGACCTTTTCAGATAGACTTAAAAAAATCATTTTACTGGGGGCTCATACAACTCTTATCACAATCCATACATACATCCAATGGGTCCAGAACAATCATACATTTGTTGCCATCATCATTCTCAAAACACTTGCTTTCTACTTGAGTCCTGGGTATCAGCTACTCATATTTTTTCCCTCTCTCCCCACTGCCTCTCCCTCATGAACCCTTGATAATTTATAAAGTATTATTACTTGTCATGTCATACACTGTCCAATGCTTCTTTCACCCACTTCTTTCTTGTCCATTCTTCAGGGAAGGGGTTATATGTAGATCCTTGTGGTAGGTTTCTCTTTTTTACCCCACCTTCCTTCCACCCTCCCAGTCTCACCATTCTCACCATTGGGGTCCATTTGTCCTGGATTCCCTGTGTTTCCAGTTCCTATCTGTACCAGTGTACGTCCTCTGGTCTAACTGGTTTTCTAAGGTAGAATTGTCATAATGATAAGGAGGGGGGAAGAAACATTAAAGAACTAGAGGAAAGTTTTATGTTTCATCATTGCTACAGTGCATACAGACTGGCTCGTCTCAACCCTGTGACCCTTCTGTAAGGGAATGTCTAGTTGCCTAAGGATGGGTTTTTTGACTGCACTCCACACTCCCCATCATTTACAATGATTATGATTTTTTGTTCTTTGATATCTAATACCTGATTTCTTTAGCACCTCGTGATCACAAAGGTTGGTGTGCTTCTACCATGTGGGCTTTGTTCCTTCTGAGCTAGATGGCCACTTGATTATCTTGAAGCTCTTAAGACCCCAGACACTATATCTTTGGATATCCAGGCACCAACAGCTTTCTTCACCTCATTTATTTGTGTACTCATTCGGTGTTCAGTGATTATGTCACGAAGGTGAGCATCATGGAATGCCAGCTTAATAAAACAAAGTGCTCTTGCATTGAGGGTGTACTTGAGTGGAAGCCCAATGTCAAGCAGATAGACTTTTCAGTAACATATTAGAGAAGAATATATATGTGTACAAGGAGATAATTAGCTACTGAACTAAAATTGTTTATAATATCCCAAACCTGGAAACAACCAATATTTCCACAAGCAGTGTACTATTGTTATATATAAACTCTCCATATTAAGGAAATTTATACAGTGAATATAAATTAACTGAAGATACATGCAAAAACATTAGCCTTAAAAATATCATATGACACAGAAAAGGTCAGGCATGACAGAATGCAGGGGCTATGAGTCCATTTACATGAGGCCCTAAAAGCAGCAAAACTAAATCCTTGGTAAGACAGTGAGTAACACATTGGGTTGCTCACCTAAAGTTCAACAGTTCAAACACACCAGCCATTTCAAAAGAGAAAGATGACATTTTCTGTTCCAGGTAAAGTGCCCCATCCTGAGAAACCCACCACAGTTCTACTATTTCCCATCAAGCCACTGTGAATTAGAATTGTCTTGATAACAGCACATTTGGTTTGGGCTTTTATTAGGAAAGAAAGCTGGTGGCATAGTGGTTATGAGTTTGGCTGTGATCTGCATGATGGGCAGTTACAAAACGCAGGCAGCTCCATGAGAGAAATTGTGTAGATGTTTCTGTGACAGCAATTTTTTAAGTTGTATGTTTATATTCTGTGCAATATTTATATCTGTAATATTTTACAAAATAATTTTTAAAATTGTTTTGGTATGTAATATAAACTTATATGCAAAAATATACAAATTAAGAATAGTAATACAAGAATGATATCACTAATTATTATGCACAAAATATTCTTCCACATCTCCGTAACAACTAATGCCATTTGCATCTCAATTGGGTAATCATCTAATAAAGAGGTTTTAATGGCTCATTATTTATAATAGCACATTTGTATAAGCTTGCAGCTAGAGTAAACATGGAAGGAATTGCTATTTAGGAGGAAAAAAGTTATTTAATATCAGCCTAAAAGTAACATTAAGGATAGGTATACAAAAAGGTATATTAACAGAAGTAGGCAGATTTATATCCACTAATGTAGACAAAACTGCAAAAAAACCTTCAAAGCTTATGCAATATCAGACTTATCAACATCAATTGTAAACATTAATCTTTGTGGGCAAAAATCCAAATATGCTAGAGCTAGATAAAGATAAATAGTATTTATCTCTTCAATATTTACATATTTATCAGTAGTAAAGAAAAGACTTTAAAAGACAGACTTTTAAAGTGAACGAAAGGTTCCAAGCAGGACAATAGAAACTATGAGAAATGGAGTTCACATGAACAGAGTCTGGTCTTGTCTGGCTCCTGTTCCAGTCTTGGAAGCCTGCAGAGGCAGTCCCACTGTGGGTTTGTAGTGTTGCTGTCCCTCTCAGAGCGCTCTCTGAGCAAGCATTAACCACAGATCCTGGCTGACCTACTCTTCCTTCACTCACCGCCACCGGGTTGATTTGATTCAGAGCAATTCTATAGCGCAGACACCTACTAAAAGCAAACCAAACTTTTAGGTCACAATATTGAATTTCTAGACACACAATATTTTAGATGAAGTTGGATCATAAATACAATTAAATTTGGTATTGGTTGGCTTTTAGCTATATTCTTTTCAATTCTCAGATCGCTCACACAAACAGGAATAAGGGAACAAAGTCGAAACCAGTGGTTCTCAGCCATCCTAATGGCACGGCCCTGTAATACAGTTTATGTTCTGGTGATGCCCCACCATAGAAACACTTTTGTTGCCACTTCATAACTATCACTGGGCTATTGTCATGAGTTAAGCAAACTGTGTAAAAGAGTCGTTCAACTTCCAAAGGGGTCACAACCCACAGGTTTAGAACCACTGATCTAAACCAGTATATATTCCTGATATCAAGTTGATTCTGACTCAAAGTGACCCTGACAGAATAGTCCCGTACAGTTTCCAAGGTTCTGTAATCTTTGCAGAAGCAGATAGCTACATCTTTTTTCTACAGAGGAGCTGGTGGATTTGAATTGCCCATCTTCTGCTTAGCCACTGACTGTGCAAATCACTTTGCCATGAAGATGACTACAAAATTGCATACCATAAATAAAATATCATTTGGCAGGCATAAATTTTTCTCAGTAAACCAGTATTACAGAATTGACATTTGACAAAGCAATATTTTATTCCATGAACTCTGATATTTCCATTTCTATAATATAAAATAATCTAATGCTTATTTCACTTATAAAACAAGTTGGTTACATCAAGAAGTATTCAAAAGAGGCTGAACCCTGGTGGCGTAGTGGTTGCACGCGGGACTGCGGCCCACTAGGATGGAGGTTCATTTCCAGCAGTGGCTCCACAAGAGCAAAGGTTGAATCTTCTACTCCCACCACCAGAGGGCAGTAATGCCCTCCCCCCAAAAAAAGAAGTATTCAAAAGTAACTCAACAATTATGCAAAGTGAAACTGGTGAAAAAGATAAAGGGTCTAATACTATATCATGTTTTCATTTTTAAAAGATATAGCACTAAATAGATACTTGAAATAAATTTATGCAAAAATATCAATGTCAAATAAATTGCAAAAGAATATATAGGTGACTGTATTTTTTGTGCATAGCTCTCTTAGATATTATTAGAAATAGTTTAATTGCACCTTATTTCTTATGTTACACCTTATTAGGTTAAAAATTTCAGTATACCAGGAGCATGTAGTAGTCAAAGATCTTAACTATTCCTTTCTGTACAGTGCTGCGTAGAGTGCAAATATTACTCACACTATTATTATCTTATGGTCTGACTCTAGGTGCTCAGCAGAAAATCATAGGATATATGTTGCTCCCTAGATAATAATGGTGAAATTGGATCATAAACAAATTTAAATGGTATTAAAGACATAAAAGAAATCCATATGTCCATAAAAACTTTTGGAGGAAGAAGAATTTGGGTCAAGTTTAGTTGACACTATGTTATTATGTTAGGTGCTATGGTAATTATATAATCTGTTGTCAATTTGAGAGGATTAAGAGTGAAGGGGCGTTGTTTGGCTTATCAACCAGGTTGCAGCTTGATGGCCTCATTTAGAGATGGCTAAGATTACTAGCTCACTTCCTAGGAGCCATTGAAGCTGACAAGACATATGGAGTTAGCTATGCTAGCTCCTTGAGCTGGAAGAGCCATGTGGAAACCCATGCCAGCACTGAGATGCTTACAAGGCCACTGGATCCACAAGACTTCCTACCCATTGGCCTGTGATTTGTTTGCATTTGGTGTCATTGTATGTGTTTCATTTGTCTGAAGATGACTTTATAGATTGTTATCAGACATATGAGCTAATGTTGATCTTATTGACTAGATCTAGACTGGGCTGAAATGTTTTATTAATGTAATGCACAAATATTCTTTTTATAAACCTATTTCTGATACATATATGTGTGTCTATGATTTTGTTTCTCTAGTCTACCCAGACTAGCACAGGTGGTATCGAATTTGTTCCAACCCTTTGCACTATCTCAAACCAAACACCAAGAACCTTCTTCAAAGAATTAGAAAAACTGATCTTTGACAAGGGCCCCAAAAGCATCAAGTGAGAGGTGGAGATGCTCTTTAACAAGCAGTGCTGGAAACAATGGATATACACCAATAGAAAAATGAAACAAGACCGTTACTTCACCCCATGCAAAAAAACAGACAGACTTAGAAGTGGAAACCCAAACAATCAATACCATCAATAATGAAATCAGAACAAACCTAATAACCTTGTTGCAGGGAATACAACAGCTAACTATGATAGGGAAGAATACACACATAGGTGAAGCTGAAATCTTTAAGTAGGATGTATTAAGGATAAAATATTGTGTGCATTGAAAGATTTCACCAAGAGAGTTACAAGAGAAATCACAGACTTGGCAATTTTAGCAATGACACAACCAACAAAGGCCTTATTAATAAAATCTACTGTACCCTATTAAACTGCAAAAAGAGAAAAGAGCTAATCCCTTGAAGATGTGGGCAAAAGACATGAACAGAAATTTCACTAGGGAGAAGATCCGAATGGCCAATAAACATTAAAAAAAATGATATTGATCACTAACCATCAGAGAAAGGCAAATTAAAAACTAAAATTAAAATGCAAATTAGAAATGCATAAGAAACCATCTAACACTCTTTAAGATAGCCCAAATCATAAAATCAGAAAACAACAAATGTTGGAGGGAAAGTGGCGAGATAGGAACTCTCCTCCACTGCTGGTGGTCCTGTAGATAGTACAGCCTCTGTGGAGAGCAATCTGGTGATATTTAAAGCAATTAGAAATTGAGGAACCTTATGACTGAGCTATCCCTCTACTGGGCACATACAGAGAAGAGGTAAGAAGTAAACTATGACCAGTCATCTGTACTTCAATGTTTATTACAGCACAATTCACAATTGTCCAAAATTGGAAACAACAAATTTCCATCGATAGGCAGTGGATTGAAAAAACTCTGGCACATATACACCGTAGAGTACTACACATCACTAAAAGGCATTGATGATCACATGAAGTACATTGTTGTATGGGACGAATTGAAAGAAATTATGATAAGCAAAATTAGCCAATCACAAAAGGATCAGCACAACATGAGTCCCCTGAGGTACATAAAACAGCACATGAGGTATAGAAGAAAAGTTATTTATCTCACACTAGACCTGTTGAGTTACAAGCAGTCTGGTGGGTGTCAGACCAAACCCAAGCAGGTACATGCTACACCAACACAAGGAAGGGGAAAGGGGGAGGGTGGAAGGAATAAAGAAGGGGGGAGTGAGATGAATAAACAGGGGGAGCAGGGCACTAACCCACCAAGAGGAAGTGTATTGGTCATGTCTCCACAGAATTGGGAGTGTGCATGCAGACCCCACCACAGCACGCTAAACCTTGAGAGCAATGTAACCACATGGAGCAACGCACAAAATAGAGGGATACAGGGTCGGCCCCAATCAGAACCCCTAGAAGTGTGTGCTACAGCAGGCAACACTAAACCCATAGATTGGGGAAGGGGGAGGCATGCCAGACCCATACGGAAGCAAACCAAGAAGGAAAAAGAGAAAGGGAAGGTCTAGACTCTTTATGGGTACACCACGCCCAGCAGACAACTTCCCTGCATGAAGAAGGTTCTAAGCTACAGAGAAGATTATAGGACAAATAACAGTTCAAGATCTGATGTTCCTTTCACTGGAACATACCATGGCAGAGGACAACCCTGGGTCACATGGTGGGGGCTTGAACACCAAGAATGGAACCTAACAGATCAAAGTAAGAAACAAAGGAGGAGTCCCCAAAATAAACTACAGGTGGGGAAGTTCTTGGAATTCCTTCAGAAGCTGTCATAAAGGTCAGCAGACAGACCTGGACTTTTGTATGTTTTTTAATATTTTATGTTATTTTTTATTTTTGCTACTTATTTTCTTTTTTTCTCTTTTTATTCAAACTTTTGTTTTCTTTTTTGTTTTGTCTGCTATTGTTGTTTTGCCAACCAATATAAAATAGGCATGGGAAGCAAGACAAAGGAAAAAACTGTGGGACTGAAGATTCTAGAGAGATCTGGGAGGAGGAGGATGCAGGGGACAGGAGCAGTGAGCAAATAACCCATAGATAGGGGAAAGACCTAGGAGATTAAAAGCAATGAGAAGGAAGTCATAGAGATCTGGTGGGGTTGAAGCAACTGCACTCTAGCTGAAAGGAATTATGAAAAGGCAAAAGAAGGGCAAGCATGATGGTGGGGCAGGAGGGAGGTGAAAGGAAAGAAAGAAAAGATCAAGGAATCAAACCTATTGATAAACATAGGTGTATACTTAGATAAATATATTAATTCATAAAAATAGATGTATTGCCCTATGTACATACCATATATAAATTCATGTATAAGCCAGATTTTACAGCACATCTTTATTCAGTTTTGTGGTAAACTGGGTACCTTGGCTGATATTTGGGTCAGCTCCTCGAAAATATATGGTATATTTGCATGGCAGTACATTAAAGAAGTGGATACACTTTGGGCCTTTTCTCAAGCCCTCTGTCGATGCAAGAACACTTTTTTCTAACAACTTGGCATTCTGTGAGGCTCACCCTCCCTACATGATCACTGAAGACAAAATGGGTGCATAAGGAAGCGTGGTGAATAAAGCTGATGGCTCCCGACTATCAAATATATAGTATAGTATTGGGGGTTAAAGGTTTGATGTTAAAGAAACAGCTGGCTGTCAGAGAAGCAACAGACCCACAAGAAAGAAGCACACCAGGCTGTGCAATCATCAGGTGCCCATAGGGTCAGGTAACAGGCATCAGGAGATCCAAAACAAAACAAAAAAATATATATTGCTGAGAGGTTGGAGCAGAGTCCCAAAAGTCATCGATAGACAGCAGGACATTCCCTCACAGATGGGTGATAACAGAGGAAACACATCATATGCCTCTGGTTCCTTGAGGCTTCCTCACCCTCAGCCCTGCCTTTCCCTTCAGGTTAGACCAGGTCAGATAAACCCTGCAGGAACAGAATAGGGAATAGTGGTAGCAGTAGTATAGGGAGAAGGTAGGGAGGGGAGGGGAGGAAGGGCGAACTGATCTAAAGGACTAATGCATCGTCCCACCGCCCCCACACCCCAGGAGGATGAACAACAGAAATGTGGTGAAGGGAAAGAGCAGTCCACGTAAGATATGAAAACAACAATAAATTAAAATTTATCAAAAGGTCAAGAGGACAGGAGCAGGGGGTGGGGGGCTAATACCAAAGACTCAAATAAAAAGTAAATGTTTAGAAAATGATAATGGCAACATATGTACAAATAAGCTTGATAAAATTAATGTATGGAATATTATGAGTTGTAAAAATCCCCAATAAAATGATTAAAAGTCCCATATTTTTGGACGATAAGATATACCTGATCATAAGATGCACCCATTTTGAAGAGCAGGAAAACAAGAAAAAAAAGTTCTTAACCAAATAATACCAGTATAGTAAAATATTTATTAAAGTGCTTATTAAAGTAAAGCAAAATAGGGTGATATTTAACAGCGTAAACTCAAGTGGTGTTAAGAACCAACATCACTTTCATTAACAAATGAGGAAAGGCATGCACTGTACCAATCATGTGACCTGGCTGACATTGATACTCCAGGAAGCAGGACTTCCCTCACACATACAGCAATCCACAGCATGCAAACAACAGCAGACCATAAGCAAGCACATGGGATCAAAAACAAATGTTCTGGGGTACCACACCTTCGAACTATAAGATGCACCCTCATCTTCCTCCCACTTTCGGGGGCATAGGGGTTGAGAAGTACATCTTATGGTGTGACAAACACAGTAACAATAATAAATAAATTGTCCTTATAGGTACTGTTTGCTAAAAGGCAGTGAAAGCTTCAGAATGCCAAGCTCTCACCTATAATATCAAGATTTTCTACATATACCAACAAGTAAGTGGCAAGATACATTACTTTAACCACTCTGGATTGATATGCACATCTACCATATTTGGTTGAACTACTCTGAACAGCTTAATAAAAGAAACTATACATAAACTATCAGCCTTGAGTCTGAGATAGATAAAAAAATAAGAGCTGCAAATCAGGTAGGTTCCAAGTCAAAAAATGTCTATCATATCAGCCTTTAATTGAAACGTTTGGTGTCGATGAGTTTCAATGCTAGATTGGATACCAATAGATCTTTTGGCAAGTTTAATGTAAGACTCAAACACATCCACTAGGATTTTTGGAGTATATGTACATTCCCTAGTTAATTTAATAAGTACAATCTCTAGTTCTGCCAACATGACAACTTTGTTCATAAACCTACATGTGCAAATGGCAGCTGGAAAAAGAGGCTGATACAACTATAAATGGTATTGTTTGCCTCTTTTGCATGAAGAGGGTAATGAGAAAACATGCACATTAGTCAAAAACAATAATTGAATCTGGGTGTGTCCTCAGGAAACCATATATAAACCTTCCCCACTAATCTTCTTGAACCAATCTAAAATGACTTTCAATGAATCCTGACTACTAGTCTGACCATCAGCGATGGCCCATTAATCCACACAAGTCAACATCTAATTTATATCATTTCCCAGGCATAACAAGTTAATAAATTAGGTATTTCTGAGATATTTAATCTTTAAAACACCAAAAGGAAGTATGGAATGATTTTTTCAAAGCTATACATTTAAATTTTTTTATAAAAGAACCTTATCACTTTCAATGTATACTCCATTAGACTTAATATATTTGTGAAATCTGCCATTCCATCTTGGAACCATTTTTCAAACACATCTGACAGCACTTCCCTTGTTTTTTTATTCACTTCTTCTAAAATCTCTAATTTTTGTCATTTCATGTTTCTCTTCATTCACGGGAACAAAAAGAAGTTGCATGGAGTAAGGTCAGATGAGTAAGATGCATGGAGGCATGAGAGGCCTGCTGTGTCAAAAACTGATGCACTGAAATGACTATGTGAGCAGGTGAACTGTCATGGTGACAAAACCAGTACCCTGTTTGCCACAAATCAGGCCTTTTTTGTCACACACAGTTAGCACAATCTTTTCAGAACCTCTAAACCGAAAGGACGATTAACAATCTGACTTGGTGGAACAAACTCCAAATGTACTTTAAATAGACTTTTTTCCTGTTTGGGAAGTTTTGACTGACATCCAGAATGAGGTTTGTCATCAAGTGACATTTCACCACTTTTGAACTGAGAAATACACTTGTATGCTTGCGTTTTCCCCATGGTGCTGTCCGTGTAATCTGTGTTTAACATCACAACAGCTTCTGCAGCACTTTTTCTGAACAGGAAACAGATTTCGTGGCTTCACCTTGTTTTCTTAAATAGGTTGTGACAAAAAGTGAGGTTTAATTGAAACTACTTTCATGAAAAAATTCACTGTGACCAAAGAGAACCTTCCCAGGGGATGCCACTGGGTGCACTAAATGCATAGCAAGTTGCTCAATGCTCACCTAAGCAGGAAAAATGCGTACTATGAAAGTACCATCTAGCAGAGTTTCTCCAGTTTTTGTTGTGTGTAGTTTTTTGCTTTTTTTTTTTTTTTGGTGGGGGGGGGTGGAAATCACCTTGTAGAATGTTAGAATTAGCTACTAGCATGTAGCTACTAGCATGTCATAAGTAAACCAAGATCATTTCTTTTCCTTGCCTACTGCTAAGAGTTGAATCATTCCCTTGAAAAATTATATGATTGAAATCTAACCCTTATACTTGTGCGTGTAATGCTGTTTGGAAAAAGAATAGACAGATTTATCTGTCATGCTATTGCTGCTGTTGCTGCTGTTGCTGGTGGGTGACATCAGTTCCAATGCATAGCAACCCTGTGCACAACAGAAAGAAACATCCCACAGTCTTACACCACCCTCAAAAATCATTCCCACGCCCAATCCCATTTTTGCAGCTGTGTCAATCCATGTCATAAAGGACTTTCCTATTTTTCACAGCCCTTCCACTTTACCAAACAGACTGTCGTTCTCCAGAGATGGGTCTCTCCTGACAATATGTCCAAAATAGGGAAGACGAAGTCTCACCATTCTTTACTCCAGGGAGCACTCCACAAATCTAATCACTTTTGAGTCATAAAAGCAGCATGGGAAAATCTACTGTTAGCATTTGGACTTAGATGCAAAAGAGTGATTCTTAAGAGTGGCTACTTAAGAGAAGTTAAGTGGCTACCATTCTTAAATGCACAATTCAGTAATAATAATATTCATCATATTGTGATCAAAATTGATCTCTATTTTACATTAACTTCCCTCTAAAACATCAATGTGGCTTAAATAAACATGCACAGTGCAAATCAGTTTTACATTCAACAATTCATACATATTTTGTTTCATTATATTGATTTCAAACTCAACAAGATAGCAGCCCTCTTCCTACTTCCTCCTGTTTTTCTTGTTACCATTCTTCCTTCTTTCCTGTCCCATTCTGCCTTCTGAACAAACACTGCCCTTATGGTTTTATATGGTCCACTGTTCTAAGCAACATTTGCCTCCCTAGTGTGATCACTAACTTCACCGACCTTTGTTTGGCAAAAAGTTATTCCATAGGATGAGGTCAGTTCAATAACCATAGTCTCTCTAAGGGTCATAGTCTCACAGCTTTTTCTTCACTTGGTCACCAAGTGACCAATGCTTTATTGGGGGTCAGAAAAAGCTCAAGGCCACTGAGCCCAGTCCGACACAGAGCAACCTCGAACTTCCCAGTGTCTTTACGCCAACAGAAAATGACTGTTGGTTTTGAACTTCTGACTCTGGGGCTAACCACCTACTATGTAACCACTACATGATCAGGGCTCCTGTTAAGGATCATGCCATCCACATAACACTGCTTCTAACAAAAAAAAATTAATTTAACCACAGAACAAACAAGATATTGCACTAACAACCACCATTTTCCCTGGCCTTATGAGGTACCATAATTCACGCTGTTGCAGTTGTTGTAAGGTGCTGTCAAGTTGGTTTCAACTCAGAGCAACTCTATCTGTAACAGAACAAAACAATTCCTGATTGTGCACCAGTCTCACAAATATGTTTAAGCTCATTGTTGCACGCACCAGCTCAATCCATCTCATCAGAACTTCCTCTTTTTTACTGCCCCTTTCACTTAACCACACATGAAGTTCTTCTCCAAGGACTGTCCCGCTATCAGTGGTTCTCCACCTGTGAGTCACAAGACCTGTGGAAATTGAACAACCCTTTCACAGAGGTTGCCTGATTTGTAACAGTAGAAAAATCACATTTATAAAGTAGCAAAGAAAAGTAATCTTATGGTTTGGGGTCACCACAACATTCAGAACTGTACTAAAGGCTTTAGGAAGGTTGAGAATCACTGCTCTAGAATAATGAACTCCAACCAGACAAGGTGTTTGAACATTAAGGGGAATGGGAATGAGTAAGAAGTTAGAAATACTAACCAATGCCTTGAGTTCACTTGGAGAGAAAAGGACTGTAAAAGCCTGATTATATTTTCAACTTACTAGGTTAAGTTTATTTATATAGTAACTAATGTTCTTTATCTTTTGTTTCTCCTTCCACCTGCTATTTTATGTAGGATGCTAATTTTATCATTTGACCTTTATAATTTTGTAATTTAAACAAATTGAAAAACACAAAGATGTGGCTGCAGATGAACTGTGAAAAAAATGAAGATCTCCGAGACATTTCTACTAACCCTGATAGGACTGTAAGTATCCTTGCTAGGGAACAGAGAAAGGGCATTTTCATTTGTGGGAGGGTAATTATACCATGTTAGGTGAGAAGATGCTATTGCTGTTATTTGAACAGTTCAGAGATCTAAAATAGCTCAAAATATTTAAGGTACTTAGAATAGTACTTGTTACACGACAAACACCATGGTAAGTACTAGGCACTATTAGTTATCAGTATATTCCCAAAGGATTATCTTATAGGGTTATACATATAGACAAACTAAACTAATAAATAACATCAGATGAAAAAATAAAGGATAAATATTGTTCACTAAAGAAAATGTATTTGCAATGAATCATTTGACTTGGGAGTTAATGACTGTTCTGTTTCCACACAGTGATCTCGTCTTTTCTTACAGTCTCCCACAGGACGTCCTTCTTTTCCGCAGGCTTTGATAATTCACTGCATTGGCTACAGAGAACTCACAGTCAGTGCTCACAATTATACAGGCTGTCAAGGAAGTTAACAGGCTACCATTCCAGTTACACATGCTCAGGAATCAGTTGTTCAGTCAGGCCCTATTACAAGTCTATTTTAGGGTTGCTAATACATGTCCAGAAAGCATATCACTCCACCCGAACCACTCAGCTCCAGCTCTGTGGGTTAACAAACTCAGTTATCCCATGTAAGTGTTCAGAGGCACCCCATAAGCCAGTCTCCTGTGCGAAAGCATTCAACTTTCCTTGCTATGTGGGCTGGAAGTCTACTGTAGTCTCATGTTCTCATGCCTGGTTCTGCTGCTGCTACTGTTCTGTCACACCTCTGTGTCAAAACTGCCTCCTGTATCCAGGTAAGTCACAGTACCGGGGATCGTGAGGTCCAGAGGACACACACCCCTCCGGCTCCTGCTAGTACTAAGATGCGAACAAATGCTCCCAGAGTAGCTCATTCTATACTCAGCAGTATGGGGATCACAATTAATTCAATTAACAAGCACTCCCAAGCGAATCCTTAACAATATACTCCCTAACCTTTTCTTACCTGGACCCATCAGAAAAAGGTCATGTGGTGGGAGTTCGAGGCTGGGGCTTCATGAAACAATTTACTTCACTGGAATAATATTTAAGTTTGTATTTTTCCCCAGCACAGTACTCCTTCCTTCACCTATACTTTGCTTTCCTCTGATTCATCATTTCCAGAAGGTCAGTCTTCAATATTTTGTGGATTGATGTCAAGAGAAAGCAATCACCCAGTGGAAGGAGTCAGAGGGGGTAAACAGTCCCACAGGTTTCAGCCCCAACTTCTACTTCAAAGGGTTTTTAGGAAATTAAATCTCTTATATATAAGAACTAGTGCCTGGAACACAGTGAGCACTGTATACATGTTATGGATACATAGAGGTATCAGAATATTCTTTAAAACAGTCTATAAAAGAACAAGAACAAATGGCTTCTGTTGAGTCAATTCTGATTCACAGAGACCCAATAGGACAGAGGAAAACTGCCCCGTAGGGTTTCAAAGTTGCATTCTTTATGAAGTGGACGGCCACAACTTTCTACCACACAGTGGCTAATAAGATCAAACAACTTATGTTGAGGGGGAGCAGACAAACACTTGGCCAGTGTGCTACCAGAGCTAGACTGGGATAATCTGGAAATGTATTATTGGTAAATACATAAAAATAAAGCAAATGAGAAAATGACATTACTTCTATTTGATAAGAGTTTGATATCCATGATTTATAAAGGACTGCTACAAACCAACAGATACAAACCATACTCATAGTGTATACTCCTATATCATGGGAATGGCCTTGTTATCCGACAGAGTGCATATGAACTTCGTAAAAATAAAGTCATAGTGAAAAGAAAATAGTCACAGTATACCCGCTGGCTCATCAATTTTATACACAGACATACATATATACTATACACAAACAATGTACACTGAAAATAGTAATTTACTGAAAAAGTGTGATAAATTTGGCAGTGAGAGGCCAGGAGATGTCTAAATCTAAATATTTATAATTAATTCTCAAAAGACAACAAAGTCCGAAGTTGAAAACAAGATTTAATAGTATAGACAGTCTAGTTTAAAAAATCAAAAAGAATTATCTGGAGAAACAATCCAGGGATAGAAAATAACAATCTGTAAGGAGTGACACCTCGGAAATGATAGGTAAGGCACTCTTATTCCTCCCTAAAAGCTTTCCTGTCCTATGTGACTTTTTAGCTATGTGCATTTATTACTTTAATAAAAAATGGTGTTTGGTAGATGTCATATAGATCATGAACTTATATCCTCTCTAGCTGCTCTGCCACAGAGAGAAATACAGCCTCTCTACTGGGATTAGAAAGGAAATTTAAGTCACAGCAAAACCTTGACCTTTAGTTAGTCCTTTGCTTTTTTGTTCAAATAGATAAAACAAATCTTGTTTTCTAAGTTCTGATTTTTCAATTGTTATCTATATCTTATTCATTTTATCTGTAGTGAAAGAAAGCTGAATCAATATGATGTATTTATTTGTGATAAAGGGAACTATTTTGCATAAATAATGGATAAACATTCATTTGGCATCCCAAATGAGTTTATCTTGTTTATATTAGAAACCTAAGATAAAATTCCTCTCTTCTTCTTACACCTGACTGAAAGACTTAGGTCGAATCTTATGAAATTGACATTTTAAACTTGAGAACAGAAAATGTTCTCAGTAACAAGTAAGAGCTTACTCAGAAATGTCACAGCAAAGAATTGTCACAAGTCAGCATAGATTTCTAAGGCTTCCAGGGTGTTTAAGAAAAATATTGCGATTTAAAGACTAAGTCTAATCAAGTAACAGTATGGGAGGATGCTTCAAAAGGTTCATTGAAAATTGGAATTAAAAGATAATGGAATTTTTCCTCAAACATTCTAAAGCTGCCTTGTTAGTACTGCACCTTTCCAAGTATTTTAAAGAGATTCAATTAATCACTATAACATTACATACAACTATCGCTCTTGATGTTCTCCAGGAGATACCTGTATATATTTTTTGCATATGCACCTATAAGCACAGCCTATTTGCAATCAAAAGACCAGTTCCTGGCGAGATGGTTATAAACATGTTCAGAGAATGAAGTGCTTATACTACCTATTCTGTGGGCTCTGTGAAATGTCCCCAAAGTGTTGAATACATCATTGGTCTTACAAAATTCTATCATGAAAAGTTTAGGACAATAAACATGAAATTTTTCATGTTTTAAAACAATACAGAGTACACACAGTCTGGAACATAAGTTCATATTCAGATTTTAATATTTCTAAGCAAAACATATTGATATTCAAAAAAGAGCTAAAGAGAGATTATAGAGAGGTTCACTATTTGTCAGAGTAGGTACAGATATAAAAATGTTCTTTTTTCAGTCTTTTAAACACTTTGGGGGTGGCTGTAGAATTTTACATCAAAGATTGAGACCCTTCAAGCAGGATGATGATAAGATAATATTCAAATTTATAATGTAATGCATGAATTTAGTTAATGGGTATCAAACTGTATTTTAAAAACCTAAACTATTATCACAAGGTTTCAATTCATTCCTGAAAATAAAATATCAGACTGTTCCCATAATATACTGATGTTATTTGAACTATATGAAGGAATGAAATAATCTGTAAAATTAGAGACCCAATCCTTTCACAACTTTTGGAATACACTTTGAATATTCTACATCGCCCAGGAACTTCCTAAAATGCAAATGAAATCACAATGCCAGAAAAATTATCTCTTTGTTCTTAATGACTGCACTTTATAAGTTTATTTTAAAATAGTATAATGTCATGAATGTGAAAAATGGAACATTTTTATATGAAATAGTTTTTATATGAAATAAATATGAACATTTATATGAAATAGTTCTTCAATTTAGCACTAGCTGTCCATCCAGTCCACTTAAAGGTATTCCAAATACGTTCTTGCTTCACCTGAGGTTAGTAATCACAGCCCCTTACAATATTCTGTTACTTTCTCTTTGCATTTACTTCTGAATATATTAAACCAACATATTCACTGACACTATAAATACTTCCACACATCCTTTAAATTATGATACAGTAGCTCTCTGATAAAATTCAATTATATTTTTTCTATCTGTTACTTAATCAATTTTTTTCCTCCAATACAAGGAGTATCCTACTGATCATCACAAATTAGCAGAATACAATACCCGATTCCCTGACTGCCTATTTTTTATGTCCAGAATGAAATATGAATGACACATATATTCCTAACCAGATCCCTAACCTCAGAGCCTGAAAATCTTGATGCATTGATGGCAAAATATGGATAAGAGAAAAAGGGAGTGGACACAGTTTACCAATGAAATTCTGTGTTATGTGGTACACAGAGAAAAGGGTATGGAGAGTCTGTTCCTTCAGTCTAATTAACAAATTCAAGTCTTGTTTGTTTTTTTATAAGCTACGGAATCAACTAAAGTTGGGTGGCTAGCTGTATTTATTCACATACACACATAGAATATATATTTTAAACATATTGAATTTGGTAAATTTGCATGGTATAATATCCAAATGTTCAGTAAAATTTGGAACATGTTCAAAATTTGGGGGAGGATGTCCATGATGTAAAGATATACTACTGCTGTTGTTATGAGGTACTTAACCAAGACATATGTCCTTCAGTAGGACCTGTTCTCTATTGATAACCCGTAGAAGGTATATGACATGAAGTCTTACCGTCCTGCCTTCTAAGGATGTACTTAGTCTACAGGAGATTGTTTTTTTGACAGTCCGTGTTATATTCAATATTCTTCACCAACATCATCATTCAAAGGGAACAATTTTTCTTGACTCTACTTTATTCTTTGTCTCTTTTCCACGTGCACAGGAGGTGATCAGGAATAACAAAGCTTGAATGAGGCACAACGTAGTTCTCAGACTGATATCTTTGTTCTTTAATATTTTTAATAGATCTTTTACAGCAGAATAGATCAAATGCAATACGTCATTGGATTTTTTTACTTTTGCCTCCATGAGCATGGGTTATGAATTCAAATTAAAGGAAATCCTCTATAACTTCTATATTTTCTCTGGTGATCGTGATGTGGTATACTGGTACAGTGTTTAATATTTTCATTTTCTTTACATTGAGTTTCACTTTTTGACTTTCATCAGTATGCACCGTAAGTTCTCTTCACTCTCAGCAAGCAAAGTTATGTCATATGCATACTGAAGATAGCAAATGAGCCTTCCTCCAATCCTGATGACACGTTCTTGTCCATATAATCCAGCTACTCTGATTATTTGCTCAATATAAAGGCTGACTATGAATAATGCAAGGATACAGTCCAAATGCACACCTCTCCTGACAGTATTTAAGAGTAAATAAGTTATAATTAAAACCATTATAGATCAAATGGAAAGAGGAGTAGAGCTGTAACATTAATAGAAAATAATTAAAACTGAAAAAGTAGAGAAAGGAGAAGGAAACTGAATTTGCAAGAATAAGTGATTAAAAAGGAAGCAGAAAATAAAAGAACAAAACCACAGAAACCCTGGAGAACTGTATCAAGGAAAGTGTAACATTTAATAAAAATTCAATAAATACTTTCCAAATAAGTGAACAAGTGAATGAAAGAAAAATATTTTGAAAGTGGACATAACATTATACACCAGACAAATAAATTAGAGAGGGTACATAGAAATATGATGACATAAGGTCAAATAGTACCTAGACTTTGGCTGAGCAGTCTACTTCAAGGGGTTTGCTCTAAGAAAAGTAAGATTTATCCACATGTAGTACATGAATTGGATCTATCCTTTACCTTTGGCGATTATAAACATTACATATGAATGTACATATACATTTCAATTCAGATATAGCCTACACTACAATGAGCTTTAATGACCTTCAACTTTATGTTTAGAGACTTCCTCACCTTTTTTTAATGAGACCTTAAAGTGGCATGACTTCTTTGCAAGACATAGTATTAGGATCATATTCAGTGCAGGTGTCACAGTTTGAAAAACTTGAACAACCTACTTTTAAATTAACAACTGAAATATCTAATGATATAAAACCCTAAATAAGATCATCCTATATGTGTGGTCCATAGTGAAGTCAGGGTCAATGTCATAACAATAAACCTTTACTTATTACAGCTGTACTTATCACAGCAACAATTCTTATATTAAAGTTGAAAATGCCCAAGGTTCTATCCTCTGATGTTGACACGGGCTTCATTGTAGCACAGCTACACCAAAACAACAATCCTGTGCTGCGGCCATCAGGTTGATTCTGATGCATAGTGATCCTATGGGCTAGGGGGAACTGTCTCTGTGGGTTTCAAAGCATGTAACTCTACAGGGCTAGAAAGCCTCATCTTTCTTCTGCGGAGCAGCTGGTGTTTTGAATTATCGACCTGGTAGTTAGTAACCCAATGCTCACCCACTACGCCACCAGAACTTCTAGCTTGCTACAGAGCACTGCTTTAAACACTATGGAATAACACTGACATTCTGACATTGAACAACTGAGAAAGAAAGCGTCAGCAAATAATAAGCTGCAATGTTACAAATAGTGCATACTGATAATGATAACATATAGAAAAATAAAAACAAATGGTCATAAGAACACTTCCTCTTGCATGGATATGTCATAAGCAAGGGACTATAGGTACTAAGCTGTATTTTTTAAAATACATAAATAAAATGAAACAGTAGAAACAATTTAAATCTCTATAATCAGAATCTTAAATTTTACTTTACCTTTGTACTAGAATATTACCTAGTATTTTTTTAATTATCACGAAGATAAAATAGAAAAAGTGTTCTAGAGTTCCTACTCTTTTCAATGTTATCCTTGGTTGGTTATCACACACATAATCCAATGCTTTTGTGGAATCAATAAAACACAAATAAACATATTTTGGTATGCCTTGCTTCAGCCAAGCTACATTTGCCATTAACAATGATATCCCTTGCTCTACGTCCTCTTTTGAATCTGACCTGAATTTCTGGCAACTCCTCGTCAATGTACTGCTGCAACTGTGTTGAACACTTCAACGAAATTTGACTTGTACGTGATATTATAATATTGTTTGATCATTAACATGTCCTGTTGGATTACCTTTCTACGGAATGGGTACAAATAGTAATCTATATCACTTCTCAGGCTTTTGGCTAAGATCAAGTGTACAAATAGTAATCTATTCATGACAATGGGGTCAAGTGGCTGTCTCTCATAATTCCTGGCATATAATAGCGACTGCTTCTAGTGCTGCATCACTGTGTTGAAATATTTCAGTTGGTATTCCATCAACCCTTGTAGTCTTTTTATTGCTAATGTCTTCAGGTAGCTTGAACTTCCTTTAGTAGCATCGGTTCATATGATATCTCTTGAAAGAGTAGAATGTCATCTTGTTCTTTTTAATGCAACAACTCTACTCCTTCCATCTCCTGTACTGTTCAATATGTTTGCTCACTGAATTTTTTAATATGGCAAGTTGGGGTATGGGGTTTTGTCTGCACTTCTTTCAGCCAGGTGTATGCAGAAGGTGACCTTCATTTTTGGTTCTCTAACTCCAAGTCTTAGTACATTTAATTATAACACTCAATTCTGTATTCTCATGATGCTCTTGAAATTTTCAATTCAGTTCTTTTATTTCATTATTTCTTCTGTGTGACTTAGATGCTCTACAATCAAAAACAAGTTCCTCATCTGATATCTCCTTTAATATTTTTCTTTCTTTGTTATCTTTTAAAGGACCTTTTGTTTTCTTCAAATGTAATGTTCTTTACATCATCTACACCATTCTACAGCTTACCAGGTCTTCTGTCATCAATGTTCAATGTGTTAAATCTGTACATGAGACATTCTCAAAATACAGCTGTAGTATGTTCAAGGTCTAATTGTGGGTCTTGTGGACTTGTTTCAATTTACTTCAGCTTCTAATTGAACTTAGATATGAGCAGTGGATGGTCTGTTTTGATTATTGTTCCTTCCACTTTCTTTGCAACTCTTGCTTCCAATCACCAATTACAGTGCATCCTAATTGCATATTTGTCAATTTCAGACTGAAAATATTGGTAAAATTCTTCAATTTCTTCACCATAAGCTTTAGTGTTTGGTTCATAAATTTAAATGAGAGCTGCATTGACTAAATTGCCTTGTATGTGGATGAATACTGACCTTTCATCAAAGCATTGCACTTCAAGGTAGATCTTGAAATGTCCTTTCTAAAGATGAATACAATGCTGTCCTTCTTGAAAGTGTCATGCTCAGCATAGTAAACTATATGACTTTCTGATTCAAATGCCCAATAGCAGTCCGTTGCAACTCACTGATGCCCAGAATGTTGATCTTTAAATGTTCTGTTTCAGTTTTGATGACCTTCAATTTTCTTATATTCATACTTCATGCAAAGTTCTGATTATTAACTATTGTTTGCAGCTGCTTCTTTGTGTTTGAATCATTAATCACATCATTAATATGATTTGCTTAATCACTTAAGGTGATTTATTCCATCCATGCTCTAATGGATGACTCTACTTTGAGAAGGCAGCTCTTCCTCCGTCATTTATTGAATACCTTACAACTTGGAGGGCTCATCTCGTGAAAATGCTAGTAGAATTCTTCAGTTTCTTTCATACAAACTTTAGTAGTTGGTAAGTAAATCTGAATGATAGTTATCTTGACTGGATTTACTTGTTCATATTTAGATATTATATATTATATACTGTACTTCAAGATAGATCTTGGAAGGTATTTTTTTATGATAAGTGCATGGTTATACCTGGCACAGTAAAGCATATAATTATCAGATTACATAGTCCAATATCAGTCCACTTCACTCACTAGTGAGTAGGAGATTGATTTTTTTTGTTCCATTTTATCTTGATAGTTGTCTTTTTTTTCTAGATTCAGACTTGGAATATGTCAGATTCCAATGATTAATATATGCTTACAGCTGTTCCTTCTAATTTGAAGATGTGTCCTATTATCAAATAGAGATCCCAGTGGCTTTACTCCATGCAGATCAATATGAGCAACTCTACATTGAGAAGGCAGCTCTTTCTCAGTCATGATTTGAGTGCATTCTGTCCTGAAGGGCTCATGTTCCAGTACTGTATGTACCGTGGATATTTTTCCATGGACATTGATTTTTGATCCAAGAAGAAAGTGGTCAAAGTTCTATGGCTACTCATTACATTTCCAGTGGCTGATAATGTCCTACTGCCATCCATAAGGTTTTCAGTTGTTAATCCCTCAGGAGTGGACAGCCTACTCCTTCTTAGCAATCTGTTCACAGTCTGGAAACTCTGCTAAAACTTGTTCATCTTGGGTAACCCTGCTGGTATTGAAACACCAGTGATATAACTTGAAACATCACAGAAAAACGCAAGCCACCAAACTAAGACAAGCCGAAAGACAAATGGCAGACAATGAGACTAATTATGCATAACTATGCTGTTTGTGCATAATTATGCATAATGGTATGTATTTTACTTTGGGTGACTAAATAAAATAATTGAAACAAAAAGTGGTTAATTTTAAAGACTGTTCTGAAAGTATAGGGTTCTGGGTTTTGTTTTGAAGAAAATTAAGAATAAATAAACCACATTAGGGTTTAAATGAGGCAAAGAAGAAATCTGTTTTATTATAGCTATATTAACATTTACTTAATTATATTAAATTTTAATGAGTACTAAATTTTAATTAAGAATTACTATGCAAGAATTAAGTCATTAAAAAAGCAATTCTACATACTATAATAAAATAATTCATAGTTGGATATAAAGAAAACTATTACTATTGAAGGCTGCTATAATTATTTCCCCATGAGAGAATGTCATTTTTATATTATAGTATAATAACCTAAGTAAAATATAACAGTTTTCTTTAACCTAAAGACAATTAAGTATAACTGGATCCAAAGATAAGATCAAAAGCTTGCATACAATGGCTTCAGTCAATTAAAGGTACTAGGTAGCTAGTTTCAGTACTGAGAAATCTTGATTTGCTTGACCTCTCTTCAGAGTAGAAAGGAAAAGGCTGTACATGTCTTCTAAAGGCTATGAAATAGGCAGAGCAGAAATTATCCATCATCCTTCTAACATAGGTGGAGACAGTGGAAGTGGAAGGCCAATGAAAGAGTCAATGTTCTTGCCTTTTCTAGTAGAAAGTCAGTGAATATTGTCTACAAATGAACTATTATGCTTAAGCCTCTTCAAATGGTTAAAACACAGCTTCTACCTCTTAACTTGGAAGAAACTCTGGACAAAAAAGAAACTCTTGGAGTGAGGAAAATGAGTAAAGCACTTGACTGCTTACTGGTGGGTCCATGGTTCACATCCACCAGCTGTCCTATCAGAGAAAGATGGTGACAATCTGCTTCTGTAAAATCGGGAGCCCTGCAAGGCAGGTCTTTTCTGCCCTAAAATTGCAATTGGATTTGTGTGTGTGTATATGTGTGTTGGCGGGTGGGTTTACAAATAAAAATGGTTACTATAAATTCAACAACTCCAAAGTCATTAGGGTTTTTTTTTATTTACAAATTGTTCTTTTCTATAAAAATAATAAATAATAAATGTGCCTATATTATGTTTCCATTTTACAAAATGATTATACTTTTTATGTATCTATCCTATCAATATAAAGGCAGAAATAAGAGATTATTTAGAGTGAGCTCCCTCAATATTAACAATAGCAAATTATAAATCAAAGGACATTTCACATAATTATTATATTCATTTTTATTCATTGGATAATTTCTTGATAATAAAGATTCTTTTTTAAATCAAAATGAACATTATAAATACTCTAAGGCAGTGATTCTCAACCTGCAGGTTCCAACCTCTTTGGGGGTTAAATGACCCTTTCATAGGGCCAGCCAATTCATAACAGTAGCAAAATTACAGTTATGAAGTAGCAACAAAAATAATTTTATGGTGGAGTGGTCATCACAACATGAGGAACATTTGGAAGGTTTAGATCCAATGCTCTAAGAGTTGACAACCTGGATAGAGGATCGAGCCACTTAATGGGATTAAATAGAAAGATTTATTTTGTTTATTTTTGTGGGAGGAGGCATAGGCGGTGCCAATACCTCCAATAGCTCAGCAAACATGTCAATTTTGTGATGCCTGAAAAAATATACGACTCACTGTATCAGAGAACTGGAAACATGAATTTTATAGCTCAAAAGAAAGATTTAAGGTAGATATATATGGGAATATCCACTGATATATATGGTTATTCGTTGCTGTAAATTTGTCTCCAACCCAGGACAACCTTTTGATTGATAGTACATTTGAGTCCACAGCTGGAGCTATGGTGTCAATCAGCTTACTGAGGGTTTCCCCTGTTTTCACAGATCTTCTACTTTACCAAACTCAATGCCCTTTTTTAGCAATCGTTATGTTGATGAGCGGTCCAGAGTTGTAAGCTAAAGTATTTCCTTTCTCACTTCTAAAGAACACTCTCCTTATATTCCTTCTAAGAGTGATCTGTTCGTCGTTGAGGCAGTCTACTGTGTTTCTAATACTCTGTACTCATACCACACTTCAGATACACTAATGTTTCCTTTCTTCCTCTCATTCATAGAAGGCAATTGGGTTAGGCATATATGGACATAAAAGTGACACCTCTGCTTTATTAAACTTTGAAGTGCCTTTTGCTAGAGATTTGTCCAATACAGTATATCCTATAGTATTTCTCAGTTTCATGGAATATTTATTTTTGATCGATGTCCAACCCCTCAATTATCATGGCAATTTTTTACCAATCAGTTGTGAGGAGTTTTATTTTCTTCACTTTCAGGTATAATCCATACTGAAGGCTAGAATGTCTTAACCCTATCAGTATTCTGACTTCATTTTTGGCAAGCAAGGCTATAATACAACAAGTTGATAATGACTCTTCTTCCAATCCTGCTGCTCTGTTCTCTACATAGGCTCCTTTCTCGGGTGATGTGTTCAACACTGAGTTTAATTGAGTTGGGTGAAAGTATACAGCCTTGCTATGCATGTTCTGCAAATTGGAAGTACCCCCTAAAAAAAATCAAACCACATGTACAATCAACTCCAAGTCCTGGCAACCCTATGGAGGATGGTAGGTCTACCCGATGGGTTTCTGAGACTCACTTTATGCATGCAAAAAGCCTCATTTTTTACATAAAGTCTCTGGTACTTTCAAACTAACCTTTGGGTTAACAGTCCAATGTGTAGCCACTACACCATGGGGACATCCTGGAACCCCATAGTCTCCCCTTTTCAGTTCCAATGACTGCCTATAGATCCATATTCAAGTTCTATATTAGTGCAATAATATTCCTGGAGTTACCATTCCACTGTAATATAGATAGGATTTCAAGCCCCAAAGTGCATGGAGCTTCAAAAACTTCATTGAGAAAATCCCATGATCTATTCAAAATTGCAATAAAAGAGACATGATGTCAAGGAGTCCAGGAAGGGGAGGAATATTGGGAAACTTGACTGTGAAAGCGATTGTATAACACCGTTTGATGGGATTGAACTATGGAACTATATGATATATGCATTAACTCCCAAGTACAAATTAATTCATTAAAAGGAGGAAAAAAAAACTGTAATCACAGGAAAGTGTGGCACCATAATAGCAAAGGCAATTTGGGAGGGGGGCATCACTGCCCTCTGGTGAGAGTGCGAGGCCCAGTCTTGATCCTGAAGAGCTGCTGCTGATTTGAACCGCCAAGAAAGTGGGCCACAGTCCCACACTCAACCACTACGCCGCTGGGGCTCAGCCCAGCAAAGGAAATTTTTATGCAGAAAGAAATTATCTACACCATCAAGTGAAACTGATTGTAAACAGCAAGAGCAGGATAAAAAAAGAAGAGTGCACTAGATTTATTCATGAGCATAAAGTTATCGTTAGCTTTGGAGTGAACAGATGAGCAGTTTTAACAGACTGGTGGAATAAAAGTCAAATCAAGTGGACTAAAGAGTAAAGGGTGAGAGCAAGTGGTGACAGCTTATATTAATTTTTATTATGGTGAAAGGTCAAGAAATAGGACAGTAGTTGGAGGGGACTAAAAGATCCAGAGCAATTCTCTCTGTGTGCTATATTCTATTTCACTGTCTGATGAAATACACAGTGATGATGATAGAAAAGCAGAGCTGAGGGGAACGGCAATGGAAAATGAGGGGAAAAGAACAGTGAAAGAACAAATTAAATCAACAAACTTTTTAGTTATTGAAACTATAGAATTTTTATGAATATTTTGGCAAATAAAAATTCATAATTTTAAACATAACGTAGTGCTGTTAAAAAGTGAAAATTTACATTTAACTAAGCCCCATATCTTTATCTAAGTCTTGTGACAAACTTAGAAGAGTTGTAGCAAACTTTTTAAATGCCATTTGTAGGCTGTTTGGAGGCAGAGAAAAATTAAATTGAACAGAAACAACAAAAAGATACAGTAAGAATCAATAGATAAATAGAGAAGATGACATGAAGAGGATGGTATAACTAAATTATGGTCTGTGACTTACCACGGCCCTTCTAGCCATATTATCATAGCCAATATTCATTTTCTAATGTACTGTAGATTCTGTTCATGATCCATTTTAGAGGGAGTTCTCTTGATACAAGATTCATTTGGAATGACCTTAGTGGAACGTTAATGGAAGGTGTGACTTAAGTTGGGAGCCTTTGCTTTCCCTGGGACTATGGTCTGCTGAAATAATTTTTCTGTCTTTAATCCCACCAAGGCCTCCCTTTTTTGTGATCCCAGTTTTCTGAGTGAGCTTTGGTAGAGCAAGAATCTCTGCTTTGCATCTGGCACCTTAAAGGCTTGAAGATAAACAAGTGAACATTTAGCTGAGAAGCAATTAAGCCCACAAGCCTGTGTGATCATGAGTGTCAGTGGGATCAGGGATGAGGCATCTAAGAGCCAGAACAAAATCATTCCAATGTGAATTGGGATTGGGGGGTGGGGAGGGGCTTGGAGTGGAGACCCTATAGACCCTATTAGACCCTATTAGATGTGACCTAACAGAGGGATCACAAAGGAGAGGCAGGGGGCAATAAAGCACCAATGAAACATACAACTTTCCTCTAGCTCTTTAATGTTTCCTCCACCCAATATGATGACCTCAGTTCTGTCTTACAAATTGGGTTAGACAAGAACAAGGCCAGTGCTACAGATAAGATCCTGAAACACAAGGAATCCAGGATAGCTAAGCCCCTCAGGACCAACAATGAGAATAGACATACCAGGAGGATAAGGGGAAGGTTGGGGGGAGAAAGGGGAAATTGATTACAGGGATCAAGATATAACCCTCTCCTCCCAGGGGGAGGAACAATAGAAAGGGTGACAAAGGATGATGCAAAATATGGAAACAGTAATCTATAACTTCTCAAGGATTCATGAAAAAGGGAGGATGTGAGGAGCGGGAGATAATGAGGAGCTGATATCAGGGCTCAAGTAGAAAGAAAATGTTTTGAAAATGATGATGGTAGCATATGTACAAATGTGCTTGATACAGTGTGTGGGCGCCATTACAAGATGGCGCCGGACCACGCCCGAGCCATGGCTTGAGAGTTGTAAACAAGATACACCGCGCCTGCGCGGAAGATTGTCTGTGACGCAAAGAGCCTCTGCACCTATCCTGAAGAGCCACGCCTATGAGCAGGGTATTTAAGCCCCAAGCTAAGCTTTTTCCGGGTCTTCCTTCGCTGACCTCCGGCTTGGAGGCAGCTTCAATAAACTTTGCTGTAATCGCCATCAGAAGAGTCCTGGTCATTCGTTGCGACGTGTGTTGCGTGTTCCTGACCTGATCCGTCTCGGCGAGGGGCGCGCGACAACAGTGGATGAAGGTATGGAATTGTGATAAGAGCTACAAGAGCCCACAATAAAAGTATTAAATTAAAAAAAAAGAATTTCTGTTTTGATTTTCCTGAACTTTGGTTTGGAAATTTAGTAACACCCACAGCCACAGGAGGTTCTGTGAGAGGTTTGCAGTGTGTCACTGAGTACAGGAATGCAAGGGAATATACTCAAAGTAGAATTGGGCAGGGAAATGGAATAGAAGGGCACCTGGGAAGAATTGGGCATTTGGGCATCTTTAATCCCCAACATTTTTGGACTAGATTGGTACTAATTCTTCAAGAATAAATTATTGTCACAATAATAAAATGAAAATTGATATTTTTCAGTATCTTGGAAGTAAAAGAGCAAAATATTAGTAAAACTTCAAATCACACAAAATTACAAGATGTAATTAAGCTCTTACATAAATTATTGAACCCCAATGAATAATGCTAGATAGAAATTAGTAGAACATTGAAAGTGAATTATCTAATCTAACATTAAAAACATAATTAGATGCTATATATCATTAAGATTATGAAAATAAGATGCAAAATATAACAAAACAACCAGAACACAATGAAAATATTGAGATGTTGTAGAAAATATAACTAATATTATTAAGCAACTATAGAAATTCTCAAATGAGAACCTAATATTTTTTGAGAACCTAATTTGTGGAATAAGCTTTTACAAAAATACAATAAAATATTAGTTAAACACACAAATAGTGAAATAATTTCTTTTAAAAGAAAAATATTACTTTGTTAAAAGAAAAAACTTCCACACTTCAATAAGAAAAAGACAATTAACGCAATTGAAACAGGGGCCAAAGACATGAACAGAAAGATCATCAAAGAAGACATTCAGGTAGCCAATACACATGAAGGAATGCTTTCCAGAGATGCAAATCAAAACAGCAATAAGATATCAATTATGCCAGCATTAAAAAAATAAATACTGACTGAGCAAGGGCAGGGGGTACAATCCTAAGACACTGCTAGGAGAGCTGTGAAACAGTGGAAAACAGTATATGCCACTGCACCAAAAAGTTGTGAATAGAAATACCATATGACTAGCAATTCCTCTACTGGGTATATATTCCTGAGAAGTAAATACTATGACATGAGCAGTTAATATGCACACCCTTGTTGATCACAGCACTATTTACAATAACGAAAAATATTTAAAAATTCAGTAGTATAAGAATAGATAAATTTTGGTACATAGAATATTATGCAACATTAAAAAACTTAAAGGTTACAATTTTGTGTATAATGTTAGAGGAAGACAAATTATCTTTAGCTTGGTTTTAAAAATAGCCCATTAAAATAGTATTAAAGTATATGGAACACTTATAAAAGCACTTTCAACATAGAAAATGTAAGATCTGAAATAAAATTTAGCACCTTACCTTAGTCCAAAGATATGTGATTGTTCATAGTTAAATAATGAATGAATTTTAGCTTCAGAGTTCAAAATTATGAGTCTATCAATAATATCCTGAAAAAGAAATACTAAGAGTAAGGCTATGTTTTACCAAACAATTTAAAAGCAAATTTAAAAGATATACTTAAATTAGTGTTCTGGAAACTTGGCTTGACATTGAAACACTTAGAGAGTTGTAAAAAATACAATGCTTAGTTTCTACCAGAAAAATCTGAATTAATTCATGGGGATTGTGGCCTGAGCATGAACAGATTTATGAGACTTCCCAAGGTAACCTAATGTTCAGACAAAGTGGTGGCGGTTGCTGTCTGTCCTCAAGGCAATTCTAATCTAGTGCGACCTTATAAACCCAAGCCAAGTTCACAGCCGACTTGATGCCAACTCATACAACCCTAGCAGGACAGAGGAGAAATGCCTCTGTGGGTTTCCAAGACTGAAACTCTTTCGCTATTTATTTTCATCATTTTATTGGTGGTTCAAGACTGTGACTCTATTATGGGACACAGGAAAGGCAGCTATCAAAGGAAGCTTCATAGCAATACACTCACACTCGAAAAAGGAAGAGAGGCTTATGATGGATAGGCTGGTAAAAAAATTATATTATCTTGAACAGAGTCAATAGAAAGATCATACAAATAGCAAAAGAAGAAATTATTAAAAGCAGGGCTGAGATTCGAGAGGGGGGAAAAAAGAAAACTATGGAAAAAATTAATCCTGCTAAAAATTGGTTCTTAGCAAGGATAAACAGAATTGACAGAGCACTGCCAATCCTAACCACAGAAAGGAGGAAATAAATTTCAATAGCAAGGCTAAGGGATAAAACAGGGGACATTAAAACAGACCCTAATGAAAAGGGTAATTACTCCAGTGAATTCAACAACGTGGAAGTTATATGGACAAATTCTTAGAAAAACAATTCCTCCCTAGACTATCCCCAATACATGTCAATAACCTCAACAGACCCATAACAGTTGAAGAAATAGACAAGGTTATCAAGGGATTATCAACGAAAAAATTCTCTGGACCAGATGGCTTCTCAGGAGAATTCTACAAAGCATTCAGGGAAGAACTGACAACAATCCTGCACAAACTCTTCCAGAAGGTAGAAAAAGAAAGCAAACTCCTGAAATCCTTCTATGAAGCTAGTATAACTCTGAAAACGAAACGAGGCAGGGATCCCAAAAGAATCGAGAACTGAAAATGAAAAATATTCTTAATTAACATTGATATAAAAATCCTTTTAAAAAATACTGGCAAATAGAATATAAAAGTACATAAAACAAATAATTCATCATAAACTAGTGGTATTCATATCAGGGATGCAAGATGATTCAAAATACGAAAGACCATTAGCATCATTCACTACACTGACATGAGAAACTGTAAGAACCACATGATAATGTGAAAAAAGCATTTGATAGATGTGGAAAAAGCATTTGACAACATCCAACAATTCCTATTTAAGACACTCAAGAAGATAGGAATGGAAGGAAAATTGCTCAAGGCAATATAATCTATACATGAAAAACCATCAGCCAACATGTTAGCCAATGGAGAAAAGACAAACACAATCATACTGAAAAAGGGGACCAGAAAAGGATTTCTCTTGTCCCCACTCTTATTTAACATCATACTGGAGGTTTTTAGCTAAGAACATAAGACAAAGAAAAGATATCAAAGATATTTGCCTGAGGGAAAAGAGGTAAAACTATCGCTATTTCAAGATGTTATGAGTTTATATATGGAAAATTAAAAAACTCCACAAAGGGAGCACTGGAATCAATAGAAGAATATGGCAGAGTGGTAGGATACAAAATAAACAAACCAAAGTCTATCGGACTGCTATACACATCAGATAAGACCACAGAAGAAGAGATAAAAAAAAGGTGGTACCTTTACCAAAGTCAAGCACAAATAGAAATATCTAAGGACATACCTGACTAAAGGAACAATAGATGTATATGAGGAAAATTGCAAAACACTATCACAAGAAACCAAGAGTAACAACAATAAATGATAGGCTATCCCATGCTCGCAGGTTGGAAGACTCACTATAGTAAAGATATCTGTGCTGCCCAAGGCACTGTATAAATTTAATGCAATTCCAATACAATTACTCTCATCTTTCTTCAAAGAAATGGAAAAACTGATTACCAACTTCACAAGGAGGGGGGAAAAGCCCCCAATTAGGATAGAACTGCTCAAGAAGAAGGACACATTGGAAGGGCTTGCTTTACCTGACTTTAGCACATATTACACAGCCACAGTGGTCAAAACTGCACAGTATTTATGACAGATATTCAGACCAATAGAAAAGAACTGAAAACCCCCAAATAAAATCATCAGAATACAGAAAACTGATCTTTGATAAGGGCCCCAAAAATATCAAATGGGAAGCAGATACACTCTTCACCAAGTGTTGCTGAAAAAAATGAATATCTACTTGCAGAAAGCTGAAGCAAGACCCTTATCTCACTCCGTGTATAAGAATAAACACAGATGGACCACAACCCTCAAGGTAAAATACCAAACTACTAGGTCATAAATGAGGGAATTGGAACCAACCTAAGAACTTTGGCCCAGGAAATACATAGGCTACCAGAAATAGGGAAGGGCACAAATAGAGATGAGTCACAAATTGACAAATGGGACATAACTGTGTACATCAAAAGAATTCACTGAGAATAATAAGACAGCCCATGGAGTGGGAAAACATCTTTAGCAATGACATATCAGACAAAGGCCTTATGAATAAAATGTACAATACTCTGCTAACTGCCAAAAGAAAAAAAACTAATTGTCCACGAGGAGGTGGGCAAAGGACCTGAACAGATGTTTCACCAGGGCAGAAATCCAAATGGCCATAAATATATGAGAAAATGTTCCCACTCATTAGCCATAAGATAAATGCTAAATAAAACAATGAGATACCACCTAACACCCTCAAAGATAGCTCAATTTAAAAATCAGAAAGCAACAAGTGTTGCAGGAGCTGTGGTGAGATAGGAATTCTCATCCATTGCTGTTGGACCTGTAGGTTTGTACAGCCTCTATGGAAATAAATTTGGCAATAGATAAAATGAATGGAAATTGAGCTACCATACTACACAGCAGTACCCCTACTCAGAAGAGACCCCTAGTCTCAGAAGAGGCGGGAAACAAACCTCAAGAGGACACCTGTGCTCCAATGTCCACAGCAGCCAAGTTCACAATTGCAAAGGGTTGGAAACAATGCAAAATTCCATAGATCAAAAAGTTAAAAAGCAGTGATGAACACATGAAACACATCCCGACATGGGAAGAACTGGAGGAAAATAATATAAGTCAAATAAGCCACGCAAAAAAGGACAAGTACAACATGAGTCCTCTGAGGTAAACTTAAAAAAAATGCAAAGGAGCATACTATACACAAACAGTCCTGGTGTGAGTTCCAGGTAGTAAGGCAGGGACTAGACCAAATCCAGGGATACATATGTAGGCAAATAAAAAGGAGGGGAAGAAAAGTGGGAAAAAAAGACATGGGTAGTGGGGAAACAGGGTGCTAATAGATGAGTGGGGGAGCAGAGATATAATATATATCTCTACAGGGAAAGAGGGACCAGAGTTAAATCCAGTGCTCCAAGATGTGAACACAACACACAGGCATAAAGCAGTGAATCAATAGAGAGATGTGAGGGACTGCCCCAATCCCAACGATGTGGACAGTCCGTCTCCCCCGAGAAGCATCAGAGGAAAGCACTGAAGCTACAGCTCAGGGAGAGGGACTTGTCTGGTGAGAGCATACAAGAGCAAATGAAGGGGGAAAAAGAGAGAGTCACACACATCAATGCCCATCAAGCCTTGAAGAAGATATCCCTGCTCAGAGCAGCCAATGTACAGAGGGAATCATATGGGTGCCCCCATTACAAGACACAATATCCCTCACCGACCCTTAGCCCTATGGGGACAATAATGGAGACACAGTGTGGGAATTGTGCCCAGTCTGACCCCACCACAAAGAGGCAAAATACTAAGGGTGTGGGTCAAAACAGCAACGAGAGCACAGCAATGAAGTCCCAAGGGAATTTCAAAAATAGACTTTAGGGCCAGGGCATTGCACCCCATCAGATTCAATCAGAAAACTCTCCTAAAGGTGAACAAACAGATCTTGAACTATTTACAGGATTTTCTTCTTTTTTTCTGTCATTGTTTTTTTTGTTGTTGTTGTTTTCTTTTCTTTTGTTGCTTTGTTTTGCTGTCTTGTTTTTGTACATGTTGCTTTCTCTGCCGGTTTATCTAAATAAGATCGGTGGGACAAACAATCTGGAGGAAAAATAATGTGACTGGCGGTTCCAGGGGCACACGAGAGAGGGGGAGGTAGGGAAAAGGAAGTGGGTGTTAACAAACACAGGGACAAGGCAACAAGAAGTGATGCAATATTTGTGGTGAGGAGGGTAAAGGAGGCTTGGTAGAGCTTGATCATGGGTAATGTAACTGAGAGAGATTACTGAAACCCAAATGAAGACTGAACATCATAGTGGGTCAAGAGGAAACGTAAAAGGAAATAGAGGAAAGAAAGAGGAGGCAAGGAGCATTTATAGAGGTTAAGTACAGGCATGTACATAGGTAAATGTATTTATATGTGATGATGGGGAAATAGATCTATGTGCATATATTTATAGGTTTAGTATTAAGTCAGCAGATAGACATTGGACCTCCACTCAAGCACTCCCTCAATGAAAGAACTCTTTGTTCTATTACACTGAATTTCCATGATGCTTATCTTCCCAACACCAACACCAACACGATCACTGAAGACAAAGAGGGTGCATAAGCAAATAAGGAAATGAAAGCTGATGGATAGTGTCTAATGTCTTAATGGCTTGAAGAAAAACAAGCAGCTACCTAGCTGAGAAGAAACAAAGCCCACATGGAAGAAGCACACCAGCCTGCACACCAGGTGTCGATGGGCTCAGATATCAGGCATCAAAGAACAAAAACTCATACCATTGTGAATGAGGGGGGAGTGTGGACTGAGGATCCAAAGTCTACCTGTAGGAAACTGGACAACCCTTTAAAGAAGTGCCACAGGCAGTGATACAGTGTAGCCAGGGTGCAGTGCAGCGACAGTGAAACACACAACTTTATTCTGGTTATTTAATACTCCACACGCCACCCCACTCCCACTATTAAGATCTCAATTCTCCCCTACAAATCCGGCTTGACCAGAGGATGTATATTGGTACAGACAGGAACTGGAAACACAGGGGGGATCCAGGATAGATGAAGCCCTAAGGCCAGTGGTGAGAGTGGCGATAATGTGAGGGAAGAAGAACATGGGGTAGAAAAGGAAAATGGACCAAAGAATCTACATATAACCTCCTCTCTGGGGGATGGACAATAGAAAAGTGGATGAAGGGAAATGTCAGACATTCCTGTACGACATGACAAAATAATAAGAATTAATAAATTATAAAGGGTTCATGAGCAAGGGAGAGCGAGGAGGAAGGGGAAAAATGAGGCGCTGATATCAAGGACCCAAGTAGAAAGCAAGTGTATTGAGAATGATGATGACAAGAAATGTACAAATGTGCTTAACACAATGGTTGGATGTATGGATAGTGATAAGAGTTGTATGAACCCCAAATAAAATGATCTTTTTAATAAAATCCTCAGAAGTAGTAAGGGGAGTAATGAATCCCTGAAGATACAGGAAGGGTGGGGGGGATAAGGAGCTGATAGCGTCCATGACTATATAACCCCACTTGAAGGGAAGGTACATCAGAACTTTAGGGAAATGGACACACAGGATATTGTAAAGATATGAAAAAATAAATATATGAAGGTTTCAGTGGGGGGGGGGCGGTAGGGTGAAGGAGGGAGGAAATAATGGGACTTGAATTAAGGAGTTCAAGAAGAAAGAAAATGTATTGAAATTCATGATGACAGCAATTGTAGAATTATGCTTGATTTACAATGGGACTATGGATTGTAATAATATCTGTAAGCACACCTAATAAATTGTAAAAAAAAAAAAAAAAAACACAAAGGCAGGAACCAACTGTAAAACTGAGTATCACTTTTTCTTTCTTTTCTTTTATCAAATATTTTTATTGGGGGCTCTTACATCTCTTATAATCCATATATTCACCGATTGTGGCAAGCACATTTGTACATATTCTACCATCATAATTTTCAAAGCATTTTCTTTCTACTTGAGCCTTTGATATCAGTTTATTTTCCCCCTCCCTCATATGCAAATTTATGTTGATTTAAAAAAAATCAAAGCCAGTTTACCAGAGTCAAAGTGCAACCTTAAATACGTCCCACTCTGTTTACAAAACATCTCAAGGATAGTTTTGATGCAATTTACAATAATAATTTGAAGAGCAGAAGAAACTGGGGGGGACTATCATACGTGAAGAAATTAAAAGTCATTTTTAGAACACAGCTAGGAAAGGTCAAAATGAAATTAAGAAAAAACTCTAAACTTTCATTCTGAGTACACAGTTGCTAAAATAAATCAAAGAAACAATGAAGTAAAAGAACTGAACAAATAAAAGGGAAGCTTAAGAAGACACCAATTCCACAGCCATGGAGTTAGTTCTGACTCATTAGAGAGATCCAAATAGAGCGAACTCTATATAGAAATCCAATATAGACTTTCCACGCTTGTAAATTTTTACTGAGGCCAAAGCAGAAAGCCTCATCTTTTTCCCCCATCAAACCTTGCAGCTAGCAGTCCATCACCTAATCTGCAGTGTCGCCATGGCTCAGATGTAAGATCACAATCTAGAGTATTATAATGAAATGTTTAAAAATATGCAGTTAGAAAACCAAAAGAGAAATCTGCACTTCTCTAATTAAAACAGTGAAGAGAAAAATGTATGCTTTGAACTGAAATATTGAAGTTTTTTTTCATTTGTTATCTATTTTTTTTACTTTTTTTATTTAATCATTTTATTAGGGACTCATACATCGTTTTTCATCATACATAGTTCAATACATAGTTACATATACTGTGCAAAGTACCCCATTTGCCTGACCTTGTCAACATTCTCCCAACATCTGCCTTTCCACTTGGGGCCTTGATATGAGCCCTCCTTATTTCCCCCTCCAACCTTAGCACTCTCCCCAGTTCTCTGCATTACTCTGCAATCATTATTGTTTTGTCATATCTTATACTGCACAACATCTCCCCCTGCCCACTCATTCCTACGTCTGTCCTCCAGATAGGAGACAGTCTGCAGATCCCCATAGCTGGCTTCTTCTCTCCACCCCACCCTCCCTCCACCCATCCAGAAACTCCACTCCCACCAATGACCCCGAGGGATTTATCCACCCTGAGTTCCCTGCGTTTCTAGCTCCCATCTCTGCCAGTGCACCTCCTTCAGTCCAGCTGGAGCTGCAGGGCAGAGTTGGGACCATGGTGTTTGGGGGGAGGAAACCTTCAGGAAATAGAGGAAAGTTTAATGCTTCATTGCTACCTCACTGCCCCTTGACTGACCCATCTCCTCCCCATGACTCCCTGTCAGGGGGTGTCCAATTGCCCCCAAGTGGGCTTTGGGTCCCCACCCTGCTCTCACCAGGCAGTGTGGCCAAGAGCGTCAAAGGGATCAGGTCTGAGGCATGAAACAGGAAAAAACAAATATTACTGTGGATGCACTCTCCTGAGATGATCACTGAGGACAAGTGGGGACAGGAGAAAGAGTGGTGAAGATGGCTAATGGTACCCGGCTATCAAGACACAATGCCTGAGGCCTCAAAGGCTTGAGGATGAGGAAACAGTGCAACAAGGTCTACCATAGAAGAAGCACACCAGCCTGCGCGACCATGAGGAGAGGAAAGAACCAGTCTATGAGGCATCAAACAAAAAACCTATCTTCCACTCTCCTGTCATGATCGCTGAGGACAAAAGGGTGCAGAGGCAGACAGAGCAGAAGAAACTGATGGTGCTCAGCCACCAAATGATAAAGTAGTTGGGATCTTAAAGGCTAGAAGGTGAACAAGTGGCCATCCAGAAACAGCAAAGTCCACATAGAAGACGCGCACCAACCTGTGTGATCATGTGCGGTCGAAGGGAGCAGAAATGAAACATCAAATATTGAAGAATTTTATGTGAAAAAATTTGATGCAAAAGATGATGGAAGGGGACTGAGCCCCAGTGGCATAGTGGTTGAGTGTGGGACTGCGGCCTACTGTGTTGGCGGTTCAAATCCAGCAACAGCTCTCCTGGAGCAAGGCTGGGCCTCCTACTCCCACCAGAGGGCAGTGAGGCCCCCCAAAAAAAGATGATGGAAGGAATACAGAATCACTGTAGCACACAAAGAAGAGGTCAATACTGAGCCATTTCAGGAGGTGACATAGGATCAAGGACTGCTGATACTGAAGAAAGACATACAAGCTGAAGTCATTGGCAAATACGTATAAGAAAGGCTATGCGAATTCACAGAAGATCAAATAAGATATCTCAGCCTCCAATGAACTGATTTATAAACATTAATGTAAAAAAACAACTCCAGATGGAATGGATTAATGAATGAAACATCTTATTTTAAAGTATTCTCTTTAGATCTGGAAGATATTTAATTTATATGTTCACTTTTAATATCCATATACACATCAATTCTTCCTTGTTTGAAAATAAGGAAGATTTATAAGACATCTTATATAAGATGAAATATAAGATAAAGGGAAATTTCAATGAACAACAACAAAAAAGATACCTCAAAAACACATCATGTTAAATGTAATGTTAAAATGCTTACTTGTACATGCCAAGAAATTTTGAAGATATTTTCATGGATGCCCATTCCAGAGAAAAATTTTAAATGTAGGAATTTTCCAACAATATGATTAATATCACATAGTAGCAAAATTTTGCTAAGGATAAAAATGACAAGGAATTATCAGAAATTCTTAATAAATCAGGAGAGGATGTGGACACGGAATATCATTGTTAATGTCAGTTGAACATTGGCCCAACACAGAAAAAGTAAGGTGTTTTATTAACTTTAGAAGGTATTTAACTGAAAAAAAAAAAAGAGGTATTTAACTGTGTGGATCCTAAGAAATTATGGATAGAATTGCAAACAAAGATAAGTCCAGAACACTTCATTGTGCTCATATGGAATTTATACATGAAGCAAGTGGCAGTCTTTAAAAGAGAACATGGTTTATCATTGGAAAAGTTGTATGGCATGGTTGTATTAGTTCATCTTAGTTACTCTTGTATAATAATTATGTATCTGTATGATATATGAGTACAAGGTATGAATATGTGCACATACTATATATGTATTTGTACTACAGAATCTAAGAACAGTTCGTGGTAAATAAATTGAAATTGTGAAGTGTTTACTCCTTGTATTAACACTCAATGCTCATGCAAGTAATAATCAGGAAGTGTATTATTATCATTGCTGCTGTTTGGGTTTTAAGTGCCATCACGTCAGTTCCAACTCGCACAATTGAATGAAGGCCCACGGAGTCCGGCACCATCCTCACAATCGCTATCATGTTTAAACTAATCATTCCAGCCATCGTGTCAACCTATCCCCACAACAGTCTCCCTCTTGCGCTGACCCTCTATTTTACCAAGCATGATGCCCTGTTCCAAAAACTGGTCTCTTCTGATGTATGTACAAAATATGTGGGGCAAAGTCTTACTGTTCTTGCTTTTAAGTAGCATTCTTTTAGTACTTCTTCCAAGAGAGAATTTGTTTTTCTTCAATCAGTCCATGGTGTTTTCAGTATTCTTAGCCAACAATATAGTTCAATACATAAATTCCTCTATGATCCTCCTCACTCACTGTCCAACATCCATGGTTACATTGGATGATTGGAAATACCCGATTTGAGTCAGGCACACTTTAGTTTTCAGAGAGTGACATCCTTGCTCTTCAACACTTTAATGAGGTCTTGTGGAGCAGATTTGGTCAATATATTATGCTGTTTGTGTGGTAGTTATATAATCTCCTGTCAACTTGTAGAGGGGTGTAGCCTACCCTGTCAATCAGACCATAGGCAATGAGACCTCCCTGGGGGTCTGGCTTTCTCCTGAGGATTCTGGGAACTTCTGTATTCCTCTCTGGAAGTGAGAGACTTTCTCTCTTTCATCTTCCTGCTGACAAGCTAGATGTGCTATGCTGTTGAGGACAGAGCCCTAGAGCTGGAGACCCACACCAACACGGAGATGCTTCCACCTCCACTGGATCCACAAGACTGTTCACCCACTGACCTATGATCTTTCTTCTTGCATTCAGTGTCATGGCATGTGCTACATGAGTCTAAAGAACAATGTACAGAATGTTAATTAATATATGGACTAATAATTGGATCTATGGGCTTAATCTTGACTGGGCTGGGATGTTTTCCTAATGTACAATTGCTCTTCGATATAAAGTTCTTTCTTACACACATATGAGTGTCTATGAATTTGTTTCTCTAGTCAACCTTGACTACAACTTCCATGATGGCTGTGGATCCAAGCAAAATGAAGTCCTTGATAACTTCAACAGGTTCTCTGTTTATCATGATGTTGTCTATTGGTCATGTTGTGAGGATTTGGGTTTTCTTTAAATTGGGCTGTGGTCCAAACTAAAGCTGCAGTTATTGATTTTCATCAGCAAGTCCTTCAGGGCCTCATTTTCAGCACGCAAGGTTGTATCATCTGCATATATAAATTGTTAATAAATCTTTGTCCAATCCAAACATCTAATGGCATATTGCATTAGGAAAACCTACTACAAAAGACTTCTCTAAAATGCAACTTTGATAGCTAAGTTGCCTTGATTAAAAATGGATATTGTCAATCATCAGATGGATGGGACAATTGGGCAATAATTAAGAAAATCTGAACAATAATTGACTCATTCAAATTATAGTGTTGGCAAAGAATGCTGAATATACCATTGGCTGCCAAAAGAACAAACAAATCTGTCCCCTATGAAATTATTCAAAATACTTTTTAGAAGTAAGGTTAACATTATCATTTACTTTAGATAAGTAAGCAGGAGGTGCCAAGTATTAGAGAAGGACACCAGGTTTTGTAAAGTAGAAGGTAAGCTGAATGAGATGAATTGGCATAGTGGCTACAAAAATAAGCTAAAGCATAGCAACAGCCCAGCTATCAAAGGATATAGAGCCTGGGGTCTCTAAGCCTAAAGACAAACAAACAGCCAAGTAGCTGAGAAGTATCCAAGCCCACACAGAAGAAGCACACCTGACAGTGTGGCCATGAGGTGTGAAAAGACCAGGCTTCAGGCATCAAACAGGAAAAAAAAAACCTTTCACTGTGTGTGCTCCTTCCTGAGAAGGCATGAGCAAGAGTGGTGAAGATCGCTGACAGTACCTTGCTATGTAATGATATAACATAACATCTGAGGACCTAAAAGCTTGAGGGTGAACAAATGGTCACATAGCCCAGGAACAACGAAAGGTACCACAGAAGAAGCACACCAGCCTGTGCAACCATGACGTATAGAAAGAACCAGATATCAGACAACAAAGAACAAAAATCTTATCATTATGTGCCCACCCTCCCAACATGATTGCTGAAGACAAAAGGGAGCAGAGGGAGACAGAGTGGAGGAATCCAACGGCACCCAGCTACCAAACAATAAAGTATCTGGGATCTTACAGACTTGAAGGTGAACAAGTGCCCACTAGCCCAGAGGCAGCAAAGCCCACATGAAAGAAACACACTAGCCTGTGTGATCATGAGGGGTCGAAGGAAGCAGATATCAAGCATCCAAAAACAAGAATCACATCTCTACGAATAAGGGGGACCCAAGGCCCACTTATAGACAATTGGACACCCACTTACAGGGAAATTGTGGGGAGGAGACAGGTCATACAAGATGCAGTAAGGTGGCAATGAAGCATACAACTTTCCTCTAATTCCTGAAGGCTTCTTCCCCCCAACTATCATGGTCCCAACTCTATCCTACAAATCCAGCTGGACTGGAGGAGGTACACTGTTAGAGATGGGAAATGGAAATATGGGGAATCCAGGACAGATGAACCCCTTGGGGCCAGTAGTAAGAGTGGAGCTACTGGGTGGGTGGAGGGAAGGTAAGGTAAGGAGGGGGAGCCAACTACAAGGATCTACACATAACCTCCTTTTAGAAGGACAGACATTGGAGGAGTGGGCGAGGGGAGACATCGGGCAGTATAAGATATGACAAAACAGAGTTGAGCCCTAGTGGCACTGTGGTTGTGTGCAGGACTGCGATCCACAGGGTTGACAGTAGCTCTCCAGGAGCCAGGCTGGGCTTCCTACTCCCACCAGGGCAGTGATGCGAAAGAAAAAAAAACCATGACAAAACAATAATAATTTTTAAAATATTGAGGGTTGGAGTGGGAGGGGGAGCAAAAATTCAGAAGGGGAGATGAGAAGCTGATATCAAGCTCCAGTGGAAAAGTAGATATTTGGAGAATGATGATGGCAGCAGGCATGTGAAGGTGCTTAGCACAAAATATGTATTTATGTATTGTGAAAAGTGATGCATGAACCCCCAGTAAAATTATTTATAAAAACAGCAACAATTGTGAGCATGCTGCAGGACTGGGCAGTGTTGTATTATTAGGTCTTATTATTATGAGTTAAAGCTGACTTGAGAACACTAACAACAAGTAAACAACGAAGTCTCTGGGTAATAGAGATGGTTAAGCCTGTGAATACTATTTGGGAGGCTAGCAGTTCACACTCACCTAGAGGTGCCTCAAAAGGATCACAGCCTTGAAAGTTGTATGCATGGGAACTCTAACTAACTGACAACAACAACTGGTTAGTGATGTTGCAAACACCCTATGAGCAAGTAAAAATAAAGATGTGAAATAATGGATAATTAAATCTAACACTTGAGAAATCATAAGCAAGATACTTTAAAATGGATTTTGTATAAAATTAGCTTATAGAGTTACACCTCACATTTAGGAATATATTTATAATTGTGCAGATACACTGCAAAAAAATGTGAAACATGTTAGCACAAAAGTTAACAGGTAACATATATTAAATAAGTTACCTCTCCATGAAGAGTGGTAAAGATTACTACACGGTAACAGAGTTTGCTGTTGTATGCACCTTAGTTGAACATTCTTTGTTCCCAAGACCACATGAGCTTAAGTTAAGCAGCTCCTATTCATATTCTCTCCCTCGTTCTTCCCCCTAATCTTACTGTTCTGCCAGTCCGACAGTCCCAACTGACCTCCAAGGGTCAGTCTCAGATGCAAGTGCTCTTCTAAGTTACTCAGTCATTTGGATACTCTCAGGAAAGTACTCTACAGCACAGTTTTCCAAATAGAGGTTGCAATTATAGTAGTTCTTCCAATAAATATATATTCATTATCTGTTGTTAGTATTATAACTTTATAAAAATGAATTATCATGATTTTAACATAATTAATATTCACAAAATAATCTAGAATTTATTGCACATCACTAATCTTCATTACACTGAGAGAAAAGGCTACTGAGAGATTCTATGCATAGTCATGTCAGAAAGGAGGACTGTGGAATTTTCTTCACTCGCAGGGTAAAATATAGGTGATGGTAAAATGGGCAGTTACCTAGCTAGAGTACTAAGCTCACACTATTAAATAGCCAGTGATGCTTTGTGACTCTTAAATTCAAACTTCTCAGTCTAAGTACTATATACAGTGAGAATAAAAATGATAGAGAATGTAGAACCAACAAACTAATGGAAGAGTCGATTACAGCAATCTATCAATGAAAATGCATTTTCAGAGAACAAATGTTACAGTAAATAACTTCTTCTTCAAAGAGGATTACACTGATGGATCACCACTTAAGGGAGAAAATGAAACTCCTGGGAACCTGCCTTATGGAGTACTTCAGCTTATAAGCACTGCAACACATGTCAATAAGGCAATCAGCTTCCCAAGTCAAGACACAGCTGCCTAGCAATGTGCTAATGCAAGTAAGGCCTGGGACTCACAAAAAGTAGTCTGAAACTTTGTCTTTTTGAAAGACATTGCCCATCATGAGACTACATTGAATAATTCAGTTGGCTAGGCTGAAACCAAGATTGGAAAAAGAAAGAGGAAAATGCATTTCACACAAATAGATAAAAATTTAAATGCTGATTCTGTTTATGTGTGCTCCAATGTCTGTACTTTTGCTATGTGACTTTTTCTTAAGAAACAGCTAATTGAGAAACTGCCAGTCATAATTCCCCAATACTCCAGCAACTATATTTCTAGTAATGGCTTCTGACTGATTAGCTCATTGGCTTCTGATAACGAGCCAAGTCAAGGTACTTCTATGGAATTTTTTAATGAGGAAGGTAGAGAAAAAGAAGTCTCCAATTTGATAGAAAGTGACAAATGTTATCATAGAGGAGCAGGTAGTATGTATCACATGTTCTCCTACAGAAATTCCATCTGAAAAAGAAAACACCACTATAATAATTATAATAATAAATTAAGTAACAAATCTGCCAGGCAGAGCCCTCAGCATTTTTATATTTCTTTTAATCCAGTTAACTGAATCCTTGTAATAGCCTTGACGTAAAAATTGTGATTATCCTTCTTTAAGGGAAAATTGATACCTAACTTGCCCAATGTCACATGGATAATGAACAGGGGGGGAAAATCTATTCTAGAACTGCTGTCTTACAAATAAAAACTCTTAAACACGCACAGTGTTGGTCTATCAATGGCACTAACATGGGAAACAGAAGAGAAACAAAGAAAAGGAGAGAGAACCTGAGACCAAGAAACAGAGAAATTAAATGTGGGTCTAACAGCATTCACAGTCCTATTTCCAGATGTCTCTACTAATCTTGAAAGTTGGTTCGATAGGTAAATAGAATTCTTTTCTGAGATAAACAAATTAAAATTGAGTTTATTTAATAAGCAAAATTATCTTAGATTCCTCAAACTTCCATGAAAAAATTCTCAAAGAGGACAGCTTTAAAGAAAATGTATATAATGAATGAAAAGTTATGGAAATTCACAATTCTGCAGGCTAGGAGTGCAAATAGGGAGTGAACAGGGTCAAATTCCTTCTCCTCTATGGGAAGACTTTTCCTTATCAATTCCAGGTTCTATTAGGTCCTGGTGTCTCTTGACTCTCCTTGGCTTGCAGATATATACTCATAGGGCATCTAGTCCATGTGTGTCTCTAGATCTAGTATCTGATTTTATAAGATACAGTAAGAAGAGATGAGGATCTGCTCTACTCCAATAAGACCTCATATAAACCTAACTGATAAGACCTTACAACAAAGACCCTACTGGCATGGTCTTGTAGAACAATCAAGATAACAAATATAATACAGCTTTTAAAGTTTGTGTTCTACTTACTATATGGTGAGTAGTTTCTGAAATCATGAAAGTGTACGGGTATTCATCTATGACACAGTATTTGGTTTCGATTTCTCTCAGAAATAACTGAAAGAAGGAAACCCATGAATCAAAGAAGGAGTCAGATCAAGTTTGTCCTCATGCACAACTGCCTCCTCTACCTTGAGCCCCAAAGCATTACATGATGCCTGGTTTCCAGTACTGAGGTTTCTGATCCAGGGCACAAGAAATGGAAATGTAGGGAAAATGTGGAACCTATCTACATTGTCTTAAAAAATTCAGACTCATTGGACCTATTGAGACTGGAGGAGTCCCTGTAACTTAAGTTACTCTTGAAGTCTAAAAACAATTCCATTCCTTTACATTTTGAAAAACATTTCAGCTTAAAAAATAAAATTTTTCAGCCTTGAATATTGCATTCTTTGAAAGCAAAAGTCAAGACAAAAGGACAGTATCTATTTTAAAGTTTAGATGAAGGCTGGAACTCAAAGACAGTAAGTCAGTGGAAATGAAATAACTAGAACAAAAATACTGCAAATAATGATACAATGTGAAGAATGTAACCATATCATCGAACCCTATGTCTAGAAATTGTTACAAGAGAACAAGTTCTGCTGTGTATAGACTTACCAAAAACATTTTTTAAAGTCCTATTGCATACCTTGAATGTAAAAAAGGAAAAGAAAGACCTATTTTCAAACAAGGTCACAGTACTGTAATTAGGAATAGGAATATTAGGACTTTGGCACATATTTGGTGAGACACAAATACTATGTTCTGGTCCACCAAAAAAAAAATCCAGTTCTCCAACATTTATGTTATTCCCATTCACGCCATCCTCACATCCTGAAACTCTTAACCCTAGATAGAAAATCTCACATCTTAAATATCTATCAGGTATGAAGGAGGCTCTAGATAGGATCCATCCTGGGATAAAATCCTCCTCCATGTGTGGATCTGTGAAATCCTATAATACAAGTCATCTGGTTCCAAAGTTTAATGTTGAAATACATAAAGAGAAACATTTATACTACAAAAAGGAGAAACTGGAAGTAGGATATGGGTCATAGGTACCAATCAAGTCCAACATCTAGCAGGGCAAATTCCATTTGACTTCAATCCTCTGTCTTCTGAAACTTCACCTCTCATATGACCCCCTCTTCTCAGCCCACCAGACCAGCAGTTCACCTTCTTAAACCAAGGTTGTGACTCCCCAACCCCCGGAACTAAGAAAGTGGTGGCTCAACCTTCCAGACTCACGCTTGAGAGCCTGACGGCTAGAATTATGGTCTTTTCATTTTTAAAAGGATATCGTATGTTTCTAGTCAAACAACTTCTTGGCCCACTTCCTACCTACAGAAATCTGACCTCTCACCAGAATCACCTTTAATGCACATAAGTCTGCACATTCAGTCCTCAAGGCTATCTCAGTTTTTACTATTGAGTACCATAAAAATTTTCAAAGCAACTTCCACATCTATATACCTATATATCCCTACCCTGCCACCAAAATCTTAGTTTCCCAGGACTGGTAAAATAAAATACTGAAAAATAGGTGCTTTCCAATAACAGAAATGCATTATCTCACAGTTGTGAAGGTTAAAATTCCTTGGAGATGAGC